>JALIZF010001869.1:0-600000 GCA_029948255.1 Telmatactis stephensoni | reverse complement strand
AGAATTCACATATAATCATATTTGCAGCTCATCAAACGATTTATACAACTACAACTACTAGATAGACCACAATGACTACATACGTTTTGAGAAATCACCGGAAATCATCGCAAATACCTATACTTTTACGACATCGTACAGTTCTATAGCCAACACAGTGACCTCACACTTCCTTTCGTTTTTTTAAAGAAAATTCATTGATAAAATCTAAGGCTCCGTAACTAAAGCCTTCTCATGCCTCTAAAGTCGATGTACCTTTGGGCAACTTAAGGCGACTTAAGGCTACTTAGGACGACTTTAGGCGATTAAAGCAAAGTATAGGCCAAAATTAAAGTCGATAAGGTGACTTCAGGCGACTGTAATGCGGGAGTAGGATTAGGGATCGAGAGTTGTGGGGGCCTCTTGAGTCATGGCGATTCAAGCAAAAATTGTCCAAAAATCGATGGGACTTTGTGCGACTTAAAGCAATTTTGGGGTCCGAAGAAGCCTTAACTACCGAAATTGTACATGTTTTAGAGATAAAAAACAACGAATATGGGAAGAATACTTTGTGCTTCAGCTCATGAACATCTGGACATGTGCAGTAGGTTGATCTAAGAAAACACGTACTCGCACTTCCCAAAGAGCAGGACGCCGGCCCACGATCTGATCTTCTTATCTTTATTTATCTTTTTTTATTATTTTAATCAATCAGGTTCTCCAGTGAGGCTTGCTGACGGACCAACACCAAACCAAGGAAGAGTAGAGGTCTTCCACAATGGCAAATGGGGAACAGTCTGCGATGACTACTGGTCCATCAAAAATGCTCATGTTGTCTGCCGTCAGTTAGGTTACCCCAGAGCAATATCGGCCCCATGTTGTGCAAGATTTGGATCAGGAAATGGTTCTATTGTCTTGGATGACGTCATGTGTACTGGCAACGAGACTTCCCTTCTTCAATGTCCTTCCAGAGGGTGGGGGAATCATAATTGTTTTCCCCGTGGTGAAGAAGCTGGTGTCGTGTGTGCTAACTCTGCAACACCACATCCTCCAAGTCCAACACCATCATCAACACCATCACCAGGTATTCCTGACCAAAGGGGAGAGGGTTGGGGTGAGGGGAGAGGAGGAAAAGGGGAAAAACACGTCCTGGGCATTTCACGCCACAAACCATTTCCAGTGTTAAAAACTAACTCAAGCTCTGATTACCGTCATTGCAATTGATATTGAAGCCAAATAAGTTGTAGCCACACTTTGCATTCGTTCTATACAATGCAAGCCGTCGCGTTTAGTTTGAAAAAAGCCATGTGATAGATCGAGTTTTCAGTAACCGCGAAATTCAGAGTGAGGATAGGTAGTCTTTCGTGCTTCAAATGTAAATCTCGATATTAATACGTTAAATTAAATTAGGAAAAAGTCTAGGATTGGAAATTGAGTTCAAACCCGGTTTAAAAAGGCTTTTTAAAGAAACCATAGGAGGCCCATGTAATAATGTAGAATTTGTTTAGGAATTTCTTTGAGATGTCCGTCTTTTGTAATCATACGGCTTCAGTATTTCTTTTCTTTCTACCTGCGCTGCCATGCTCTAGCTTGACCATACACTGGCCTTGTTTTAAAATGTCGTATTCACTCTTTTAATTTTTTTCGAATTTTAGTTATATTCCCTTAACGTTTTCTTCAATGAAAAACCTGATAATATAAAACCATAGCTGAAAACTACATTTATTCAGGATTCAGAAAATGTAGTTTCCTTCTAAAACATCGTAAAACCAAGGAGCTGTGAAGTCTAAATTAAAGACATAGGGATCCCAACTATCCTCATATCGTAAACAGGATACCAAAAGGTACCTTCATATGCCGTGTTACTGAAATCGAGAAAGGAATTATTATGCGACGCACACCACTTAAGAAAACTCTTTCAATTATTTGACCAACTGTCACAGCGACAACAAATGACACATACTTTCTTGCAAACATCAATAAAAAACTGCTCAAAAAACTGAGCCCATTCGAAATTGTCATCTAATTACCTTTTGAGCGTAGTTTTAGTTTGACAAAGACCTGCAAATTGTTTTTAATTCTGATTTCTTTGTCACTGTCACTTAGAATGCAAACACTACACCACCTTGAACACAAGAGATCGATCGATGAATGTTCCTAGGGGGAACGTGCTCAAGTGCGATAAGAATGACCTCTCCAAAGGCTGGTACCGCTTCATGGGTCAGGCAGGATTCGCTATGCCAAACCACTGTGTACCCACCAATCGTTGTGGAACCCATGCTTCTGGATGGATGCAAGGCTCTCATCCTACCCAAGCTCAAGGCATAGTATCTCGCAAAGTATGTTATCACTGGATCAACAATTGCTGTAATTGGAATAACAACATACGTGTTCGCAACTGTGGTAGTTTCTACGTTTACGAACTGGATAAAACACCCGTCTGTCATCTTCGTTACTGTGGAAATGGTGCTGCGCCAGGTACGCTGAAACTGCTTTCACCTGTTTTTGCATATCAATATCAATATTATATCAATATTAGCTGAGTTTCTTACTTGGCTGCAACACCACCTGCGCTGCCATCTTCTACCTTGACCATACACTGGCCTTCTTTGAAAATGCCCTGTTTGCTCTTTCTTTTCCAAACCATGGCAGTGCTTCATTCATTTCGACAGCTTTCAGCTCCTTGTATTTTTGTTTTTCCTCAGCTACCACAGCACGTCCTCCTAGTCCAACACCACCATTACCTGCAGGTAGGTATTCCTCATCAATCTTATACCAACAATATCAATCTTATATCTTATATCAATGCCTTTTCAATCATTTCACCCACTGTCACTGGGACAGCAAATGACACATGGTTTTCTTACAAAGATTATTATCATCTTTGCTGACGCGACTGAGTGAGTCCATGTGCAAATGCATCGGTCAAACAGATTCTTCTTTTCTGATTGGCTATTAATTGCAAAAATCGCATCTTTTGCTCTCGTTGCCAGCTCCAGCTGTTCCTAACGCTAACTCTACAACGTGTTCTTTTGATTAGACGTTTCGGGACCTATCTAGCTTGTCATCTAGTTTGCTTGTGGGCCTTTTTCAACTGAGCTGTCCAGATTACCTTTTGAGCGTAGTTTTAGTTTGACAAAGACCTGCAAATTGTTTTTAATTCTGATTTCTTTGTCACTGTCACTTAGAATGCAAACACTACACCACCTTGAACACAAGAGATCGATCGATGAATGTTCCTAGGGGGAACGTGCTCAAGTGCGATAAGAATGACCTCTCCAAAGGCTGGTACCGCTTCATGGGTCAGGCAGGATTCGCTATGCCAAACCACTGTGTACCCACCAATCGTTGTGGAACCCATGCTTCTGGATGGATGCAAGGCTCTCATCCTACCCAAGCTCAAGGCATAGTATCTCGCAAAGTATGTTATCACTGGATCAACAATTGCTGTAATTGGAATAACAACATACGTGTTCGCAACTGTGGTAGTTTCTACGTTTACGAACTGGATAAAACACCCGTCTGTCATCTTCGTTACTGTGGAAATGGTGCTGCGCCAGGTACGCTGAAACTGCTTTCACCTGTTTTTGCATATCAATATCAATATTATATCAATATTAGCTGAGTTTCTTATTTGGCTGCAACACCACCTGCGCTGCCATCTTCTACCTTGACCATACACTGGCCTTCTTTGAAAATGCCCTGTTTGCTCTTTCTTTTCCAAACCATGGCAGTGCTTCATTCATTTCGATAGCTTTCAGCTCCTTGTATTTTTGTTTTTCCTCAGCTACCACAGCACGTCCTCCTAGTCCAACACCACCATTACCTGCAGGTAGGTATTCCTCATCAATCTTATACCAACAATATCAATCTTATATCTTATATCAATGCCTTTTCAATCATTTCACCCACTGTCACTGGGACAGCAAATGACACATGGTTTTCTTACAAAGATTATTATCATCTTTGCTGACGCGACTGAGTGAGTCCATGTGCAAATGCATCGGTCAAACAGATTCTTCCTTTCTGATTGGCTATTAATTGCAAAAATCGAATCTTTTGCTGTCGTTGCCAGCTCCAGCTGTTCCTAACGCTAACTCTACAACGTGTTCTTTTGATTAGACGTTTCGGGACCTATCTAGCTTGTCATCTAGTTTGCTTGTGGGCCTTTTTCAACTGAGCTGTCCAGATTACCTTTTGAGCGTAGTTTTAGTTTGGCAAAGACCTGCAAATTGTTTTTAATTCTGATTTCTTTGTCACTGTCACTTAGAATGCAAACACTACACCACCTTGAACACAAGAGATCGATCGATGAATGTTCCTAGGGGGAACGTGCTCAAGTGCGATAAGAATGACCTCTCCAAAGGCTGGTACCGCTTCATGGGTCAGGCAGGATTCGCTATGCCAAACCACTGTGTACCCACCAATCGTTGTGGAACCCATGCTTCTGGATGGATGCAAGGCTCTCATCCTACCCAAGCTCAAGGCATAGTATCTCGCAAAGTATGTTATCACTGGATCAACAATTGCTGTTATTGGAATAACAACATACGTGTTCGCAACTGTGGTAGTTTCTACGTTTACGAACTGGATAAAACACCCGTCTGTCATCTTCGTTACTGTGGAAATGGTGCTGCGCCAGGTACGCTGAAACTGCTTTCACCTGTTTTTGCATATCAATATCAATATTATATCAATATTAGCTGAGTTTCTTATTTGGCTGCAACACCACCTGCGCTGCCATCTTCTACCTTGACCATACACTGGCCTTCTTTGAAAATGCCCTGTTTGCTCTTTCTTTTCCAAACCATGGCAGTGCTTCATTCATTTCGACAGCTTTCAGCTCCTTGTATTTTTGTTTTTCCTCAGCTACCACAGCACGTCCTCCTAGTCCAACACCACCATTACCTGCAGGTAGGTATTCCTCATCAATCTTATACCAACAATATCAATCTTATATCTTATATCAATGCCTTTTCAATCATTTCACCCACTGTCACTGGGACAGCAAATGACACATGGTTTTCTTACAAAGATTATTATCATCTTTGCTGACGCGACTGAGTGAGTCCATGTGCAAATGCATCGGTCAAACAGATTCTTCTTTTCTGATTGGCTATTAATTGCAAAAATCGAATCTTTTGCTGTCGTTGCCAGCTCCAGCTGTTCCTAACGCTAACTCTACAACGTGTTCTTTTGATTAGACGTTTCGGGACCTATCTAGCTTGTCATCTAGTTTGCTTGTGGGCCTTTTTCAACTGAGCTGTCCAGATTACCTTTTGAGCGTAGTTTTAGTTTGACAAAGACCTGCAAATTGTTTTTAATTCTGATTTCTTTGTCACTGTCACTTAGAATGCAAACACTACACCACCTTGAACACAAGAGATCGATCGATGAATGTTCCTAGGGGGAACGTGCTCAAGTGCGATAAGAATGACCTCTCCAAAGGCTGGTACCGCTTCATGGGTGAGGCAGGATTCGCTATGCCAAACCACTGTGTACCCAGCAATCGTTGTGGAACCCATGCTTCTGGATGGATGCAAGGCTCTCATCCTACCCAAGCTCAAGGCATAGTATCTCGCAAAGTATGTTATCACTGGATCAACAATTGCTGTTATTGGAATAACAACATACGTGTTCGCAACTGTGGTAGTTTCTACGTTTACGAACTGGATAAAACACCCGTCTGTCATCTTCGTTACTGTGGAAATGGTGCTGCGCCAGGTACGCTGAAACTGCTTTCACCTGTTTTTGCATATCAATATCAATATTATATCAATATTAGCTGAGTTTCTTACTTGGCTGCAACACCACCTGCGCTGCCATCTTCTACCTTGACCATACACTGGCCTTCTTTGAAAATGCCCTGTTTGCTCTTTCTTTTCCAAACCATGGCAGTGCTTCATTCATTTCGACAGCTTTCAGCTCCTTGTATTTTTGTTTTTCCTCAGCTACCACAGCACGTCCTCCTAGTCCAACACCACCATTACCTGCAGGTAGGTATTCCTCATCAATCTTATACCAACAATATCAATCTTATATCTTATATCAATGCCTTTTCAATCATTTCACCCACTGTCACTGGGACAGCAAATGACACATGGTTTTCTTACAAAGATTATTATCATCTTTGCTGACGCGACTGAGTGAGTCCATGTGCAAATGCATCGGTCAAACAGATTCTTCTTTTCTGATTGGCTATTAATTGCAAAAATCGAATCTTTTGCTGTCGTTGCCAGCTCCAGCTGTTCCTAACGCTAACTCTACAACGTGTTCTTTTGATTAGACGTTTCGGGACCTATCTAGCTTGTCATCTAGTTTGCTTGTGGGCCTTTTTCAACTGAGCTGTCCAGATTACCTTTTGAGCGTAGTTTTAGTTTGGCAAAGACCTGCAAATTGTTTTTAATTCTGATTTCTTTGTCACTGTCACTTAGAATGCAAACACTACAAGACCTTGAACACAAGAGATCGATCGATGAATGTTCCTAGGGGGAACGTGCTCAAGTGCGATAAGAATGACCTCTCCAAAGGCTGGTACCGCTTCATGGGTGAGGCAGGATTCGCTATGCCAAACCACTGTGTACCCAGCAATCGTTGTGGAACCCATGCTTCTGGATGGATGCAAGGCTCTCATCCTACCCAAGCTCAAGGCATAGTATCTCGCAAAGTATGTTATCACTGGATCAACAATTGCTGTTATTGGAATAACAACATACGTGTTCGCAACTGTGGTAGTTTCTACGTTTACGAACTGGATAAAACACCCGTCTGTCATCTTCGTTACTGTGGAAATGGTGCTGCGCCAGGTACGCTGAAACTGCTTTCACCTGTTTTTGCATATCAATATCAATATTATATCAATATTAGCTGAGTTTCTTACTTGGCTGCAACACCACCTGCGCTGCCATCTTCTACCTTGACCATACACTGGCCTTCTTTGAAAATGCCCTGTTTGCTCTTTCTTTTCCAAACCATGGCAGTGCTTCATTCATTTCGACAGCTTTCAGCTCCTTGTATTTTTGTTTTTCCTCAGCTACCACAGCACGTCCTCCTAGTCCAACACCACCATTACCTGCAGGTAGGTATTCCTCATCAATCTTATACCTAACAATATCAATCTTATATCTTATATCAATGCCTTTTCAATCATTTCACCCACTGTCACTGGGACAGCAAATGACACATGGTTTTCTTACAAAGATTATTATCATCTTTGCTGACGCGACTGAGTGAGTCCATGTGCAAATGCATCGGTCAAACAGATTCTTCTTTTCTGATTGGCTATTAATTGCAAAAATCGAATCTTTTGCTGTCGTTGCCAGCTCCAGCTGTTCCTAACGCTAACTCTACAACGTGTTCTTTTGATTAGACGTTTCGGGACCTATCTAGCTTGTCATCTAGTTTGCTTGTGGGCCTTTTTCAACTGAGCTGTCCAGATTACCTTTTGAGCGTAGTTTTAGTTTGGCAAAGACCTGCAAATTGTTTTTAATTCTGATTTCTTTGTCACTGTCACTTAGAATGCAAACACTACAAGACCTTGAACACAAGAGATCGATCGATGAATGTTCCTAGGGGGAACGTGCTCAAGTGCGATAAGAATGACCTCTCCAAAGGCTGGTACCGCTTCATGGGTGAGGCAGGATTCGCTATGCCAAACCACTGTGTACCCAGCAATCGTTGTGGAACCCATGCTTCTGGATGGATGCAAGGCTCTCATCCTACCCAAGCTCAAGGCATAGTATCTCGCAAAGTATGTTATCACTGGATCAACAATTGCTGTTATTGGAATAACAACATACGTGTTCGCAACTGTGGTAGTTTCTACGTTTACGAACTGGATAAAACACCCGTCTGTCATCTTCGTTACTGTGGAAATGGTGCTGCGCCAGGTACGCTGAAACTGCTTTCACCTGTTTTTGCATATCAATATCAATATTATATCAATATTAGCTGAGTTTCTTACTTGGCTGCAACACCACCTGCGCTGCCATCTTCTACCTTGACCATACACTGGCCTTCTTTGAAAATGCCCTGTTTGCTCTTTCTTTTCCAAACCATGGCAGTGCTTCATTCATTTCGACAGCTTTCAGCTCCTTGTATTTTTGTTTTTCCTCAGCTACCACAGCACGTCCTCCTAGTCCAACACCACCATTACCTGCAGGTAGGTATTCCTCATCAATCTTATACCAACAATATCAATCTTATATCTTATATCAATGCCTTTTCAATCATTTCACCCACTGTCACTGGGACAGCAAATGACACATGGTTTTCTTACAAAGATTATTATCATCTTTGCTGACGCGACTGAGTGAGTCCATGTGCAAATGCATCGGTCAAACAGATTCTTCTTTTCTGATTGGCTATTAATTGCAAAAATCGAATCTTTTGCTGTCGTTGCCAGCTCCAGCTGTTCCTAACGCTAACTCTACAACGTGTTCTTTTGATTAGACGTTTCGGGACCTATCTAGCTTGTCATCTAGTTTGCTTGTGGGCCTTTTTCAACTGAGCTGTCCAGATTACCTTTTGAGCGTAGTTTTAGTTTGGCAAAGACCTGCAAATTGTTTTTAATTCTGATTTCTTTGTCACTGTCACTTAGAATGCAAACACTACAAGACCTTGAACACAAGAGATCGATCGATGAATGTTCCTAGGGGGAACGTGCTCAAGTGCGATAAGAATGACCTCTCCAAAGGCTGGTACCGCTTCATGGGTGAGGCAGGATTCGCTATGCCAAACCACTGTGTACCCAGCAATCGTTGTGGAACCCATGCTTCTGGATGGATGCAAGGCTCTCATCCTACCCAAGCTCAAGGCATAGTATCTCGCAAAGTATGTTATCACTGGATCAACAATTGCTGTTAATTGGAATAACAACATACGTGTTCGCAACTGTGGTAGTTTCTACGTTTACGAACTGGATAAAACACCCGTCTGTCATCTTCGTTACTGTGGAAACGGTGCTGCACCAGGTACGGAAGCTGCTTTCACTGGCTTTGGAAAGAAATACTTGTTATTAACGCTAACATACTTTTTTCAGTGGATATATTTGTTTAGGAAATTGCTGTCCCTTGTAATCATACTTCAATATCGATTGATTGATTGATTGATTGATTGATTGATTGATTGATTGATTGATTGATTGATTGATTGATTGATTGATTGATTGATTGATTGATTGATTGATTGATTGATTGATTGATTGATTGATTGATTGAATTGTTCATTTATTCATTCATTCTAGCTAAACTGCCATATTCATTTTCATGTTTTGTTTCGTCTTTTTTATGAAAAGTTTCGATTATTGTTCAATTTATACATCCTCTTCTTCTTATCTATATTTCTTGCTATTTTTAAATTGTTCTTCTTTGTAATTTTTTTCCTCAGCTACAACAGCACGTCCTCCTAGTCCAACACCATTACCAACAGGTATTCCTGATCAATCTTAAACGATACAAGGACTAAAACCATGCAAAACCAATCTTAAAGAAGATGACAAAAGGCAAATTCACCTCCTGTTTTGTTGTATTCGGTGTGAGGGATTCCTATGCGACGCACACAAGGAAACTCTTTCAACCAATGTCAACTGTGGCAACAGATAAGATTTGTTTTTTGTTGCAAATATAAATCAATTGTATCTGTAAAACAAATTCTTGGACGGATTCTATGATTAGCTATTTTGCGAAAACTTAGTGCAGGAAAACTCTTTCAATTGCTTCAACCAATGTTACTGTTGCAGACTAAGATATATTTGTGCTGCAAATATAAATAAAATCAAATGCATGGATCGAGCAATAATAATAATGATTATTTATATAGCGCCTATACAGAACTGCTCTAGGCGCTAAAGAAAAGAAAAAAAATAAGAAAAAATATATTACAATAATAAGCTAAACAATTAAGACATATTACAAATTAAAAGCTAATATAAACAAATGAGTTTTAAGAGTTGATTTGATCTGATGAGCTAACTTGAGAAAAAAACATTTGGTGGCTACAGTAACAATATCCCTTTGTGATTTTTCCTCAGCTCCCCAAGTTACTGTTCGACTTGTAAATGGCTCAAACGCACGTGAAGGACGTGTAGAGGTCTTCCACAATGGCACATGGGGAACAGTCTGCGATGACTACTGGTCTATCAACAATGCTCGTGTTGTCTGCCGTCAGTTAGGTTACCCCAGAGCAATAAAGGCCCCGTGTTGTGCAAGATTTGGATCAGGAAATCGTTCTATTGTCTTGGATGACGTCATGTGTACTGGCAACGAGGCCTCACTTCTTCAGTGTCCTTCCAGAGGCTGGGGGAATCATAACTGTTTTCCCCGTGGTGAAGAAGCTGGTGTCGTGTGTGATATATAAACACACCTTCATAATCAAGTATATAATCATTTTTGGTGTTGGGACGGGGAATTAACAACAAGTGATCGAAATGCATTTCTTTCATAAGTTGAATAAATAAAGTTGAATTAAAATCAGTACATAGTATCGCTTGAAAATTGTGTATTTGCAGACGAGTTTCATGTTTTCAACAGTCCCACTTGAGTCAGTGAGTTTTTGCCGTCTCTCTTAGGTCGTGCAACGAGGCACTTCGACTTTTCTTATATCTTATATATATTTGTCATAATGCTATTGCAAGTGCCTTTCACTATCCTATTTAGTCTAAAAAAAACTGAGGTTAAGCACTTTGTAGTATATTCTATTGCCTATATCTTTTTCTCCCCGTACTTTTCTTTTTCTACCGTGTTCAAAATTAAGCTCAAAGATATGATATGGGAAAATCTAAAGAAAACAATTCTAGAAATATTGCTTGGGATTCCTGTGATCAAGACGCGGCCGCGCAAAAGCCTTTGAAAACTCGCGCATGTGCAGTCGTTTGCCTCGGTGTCGATCTAAAGCGTAGGTTGAAACCAAGATTGACCAGTAGAGTCAATTTTACTAATTCAGCAAACTTTGCGTATCCGAGATGCGAACGAGATGCGATGGTATATTAAGCGCGCCCTGATTGGTCGAGAACCGTGTATGATTCACATGCATGGATAGACGTCGTCAATGAATCTTACGCGCACTCAGATTGGTTGAAATGTTTCGATTAATATTACGTAGTAAAACGAATAGATTTCATTTTTTCCGTGGGTCTGGAGTCTATTAGAACAACGAAGATATCACAATGTGGTCAAAACAACAGTCGGCGCCGCTCGACCTCGTTTCGTGGCGAAGTGTCATTTGTGCATATACAGGCCCACGGAAAATTGAATCTTTTTCAATGCGAATACTGTGTATGATCGACCATATATTCAGATCAGTATCGGTGTTATGAGTCACCTATGGCATAGGAATGCTAGACCATACCTCGTGGAATACTGTTCAGTGCGTATATGATCGACAATACACTGCAACGACTCTGAACAAAGGTTTCAATTTGAGGCTATTGGGACAAGAGTACAAGAGATTTGTCCCAAAGCCTCCACCACAAACTTTTGCTCAAAGTCAATCGACTGTAATTGCATTTGTGAATAAATTGTTGCGACTTCCTCACCAGCCTTGGCTGCCATGTGTTCAGTCGCAAACCTCGTAAAATTATGTTAAAAAGTCAACAACAACAACAACAACAACAACAACAGACATAAAAATAGACAGACAGACACAGGCAGACGCAGGACACAAAAACACTCGAATGAACTCCTGAATGTCCGAGGACGTACTTACAACTATTACTGATGTTTGTTCTGCACAGATCAACTGCTCCTGTCCCTTTGCAAGCATCATTTCTCATCAATAAATCCTCAGCAGCAATTCACTTGCCGGGGCCGGTAGGTACATGGTGTTGCAAGTCAGTGATTTAGTTCGATTTTTCAACCTGCCAAGATTCACAGGCGTCCACAGCACGAGACAGTATAGTACAAAACCTTTGAAGCACTTGACACTGTGAAGTATATTCACGCTGTGAACTGAATGAATAATGAAAGCGTTAGATAATAGAGATGTGGAAAATAGAGAACTGAATGATTTCGATCGATGGTAAGAGAAACAAGTACTGAAATATAAAGTGCCTGTAAATCACTGTTGTTTTGGAAATGAGAATTCATCTTTGACATTGTTTTCTCATTATTAGTGGTTTAACTGCAAAAATGTGCTAGCCACGTTTTCACTTGTCAAAATGATGACACCCACTGGACAGCAATATTTGCAGGCGGTGAAATATTTTTCGACACTACAACGTTCCATTGCGCGATAGAGCCCCATCTCATTCCACCCATCCAGGGTTCTTTGGCCTCTAAATCACTCCTTAGGGAAGGAAATCATAATACTTGGTATTCTTATTTATCAAACTTCTGGCGTTTACTATCGAAGTTCAGGGAAGTTTGGAAAACTTAAATACCTTTTTTGCATAAACGAATACCCTTAATTGGAAACTCATTCATAATTCATTAAATATGCGGAAAATTTATAGATGTTTTTCCGCTTTTCTTCATAATCATATACATACAAAAATTTCTGAAATATAATTGGCCTGAGAACGCGCCAATTTATTTTATATTTTTCCAACTAACCAATCAAATTCAATTTCAAAATTTGCACTCAAATATTTCTAAATTTGCACTCCAAAAAGTTCAATATTTGCACACTTCTACAAATAAACAAACAAACAAACCAAGAAATTTGGAAGCTACAAAAATGGTTGAGAAATAATTTTGTAATACTTTTGGTGTTTTGGTGGCAATTTTTTGGTACAAACGCGCGAGTCGCCAACTTTCCCGCTCAAACATTTTATTCAGCCGATTGAACTTTGCAAGTGAATCTTAATTAATCTTTGGCAAGTTGATGTTTCTGTAATGTATTTATTACCTCTATGGACGTCAAGCAAGTCAAGGAAGTCAAGGAAGTCTTTTTCCAGCACTTAGATGTCGAAAGTCGAGCAAGTGGAGAAGATTAGACAAACTTTTCAAGGGAAATGAGTTGGACAGTGTATTTTAGTTTTAGTAGTATAGGAGATTCGCCATTGTTGAACTCAATCGTGATCCGTAGATTCGCCGAAACTATTCACCTGTATAAAATGGACAAATTCAGTTTTTCTCCTGACAATTCTAAGCTAGCATTTGAAAACCCGGAAATTATTGCAGCTTTCATTATCATGTGAGTAGAAGAGTAAAGAAAATGCCCATTTTCTCTTGACGTCTTCTGAAATGGCACTGCTACGGGAGCTGTAGACTTGCTCCAAGTCTCTCTCGCTTTTTACTCTCGAGCGATGAAGAAATTCCCGAACGACCGATATTCCGAAGAGTTGCGGCAACTCTTCGGAATAATCGGTCGTTCGGGAATTTCGTCATCGCTCGAGAGTAAAAAGCGAGAGAGACTTGGAGCAAGTCTACGGGAGCTGTCGATCGAGACTACAATGGTGACTCAAGGAAGTTGGATTGACTTAACGAAACTGTAAGTTTGTAAAAAAAATTTGATTTCAGAAAACATTCTCCTGAGTAAACACACATTTTTGATGTCGATTTTTTGAAATAAGAGCGGATTTAGAATTTTCTAAAGCTCAAAAATATATTTTCAATACTTTTTGTAGATACAGTGGAATACTGAGTGAAACTAGCGCTACGAAAATTTTTGTATGTATATGATTAACAAATAATCACATGATTTTTTCGTGTAATTTAGAATAAATTAGGACTCGCAATTTTTTCAGTGGTTACAAATTGCACTCACCCTACGGGCTCATGCAATTTTCTTAAAATTTGAAAAATTTACTCGTCCTAATATATTCTAAATTGCACTCAAATTCATGTGATTACATAGACTAATCGAATACCCTTCGAATTGCATTTATAATTCGAAGCTTTGACCGATTCGGAAAATAATGTTCTCCGCATTTTTTTGCAATTAAGTGATGAAATATCACTGAAACAACTGACAGTCTTAAGGACCTTGATAACACCCTTTCAGGGTTTGGCAGTACGATATTAATAGGCATTTTGTTTTTGCAAATAACAAAATAAGGTTACGATAATCTTGAACGGTGAACCCGAAAAAGTTACCATGAATTGAGCAGTGTCATAATTACCGCTAAATTCGAGCCCCGGGGGCCCGAGTATCGAAGACTAAACAACTACTGGGTTTCTATTTTTTTTTTTTTTTCAGTCTTTAACTCTTTATTCTGAAATTATTTATACAGTTGGGTTTTTTTTTACAAGTTGGGTTTAAAACAGCTTTTTTTTACAAATTGTTTTTGTTTTTTAGTTTTTCCATAAAACAATAGATTACTGGTAAAGGGCTTTCCTTATACAATTAAATTTTGCCAGGTGGAAATGCTTATTATTATTTTTTCCAGCGATACAATATTCAATCCTTTCGTAATATTTAAGATAAGCTTTAAAACCGTTCATTTCCATCTAACTACCATTAAGCCTAGCCCTATATACATAGGCTTTGTATAAAAGTAATACAAAGTTGATTAATAACGAAAAGTTGATGTTGGATGTTGGACTGGGTTTCTAATAATAGCACACTATGCATGCTATCAACACGTACTGACGTTTAGTTTGAAAAGAAAAAATTAACTAGAATCGCCGTCTTCGTGCGACTGTGTTGTTTCTGGGTTCAAAAATGCAGAAATTCTTTAAAGCAGTAGACCTTTCCCGAAGTTGCATGACTGATCACGTAACGACTGATCACGTAACGAGTGATCACGTAACGAAACAATGGATTCAAATCGAGGATGGGGTGGATAACGCTAAACATTCACTGTATTTTATCCACCCCACCTCGACTCTTGAATCTAATGTTTTGTGGCTAGTCATGGAATTCAAGAAAGTCTATTGTGACGTCAGTTTGTGTACAATTCTATGCATCTTGATGAGGTTTATTGCAATTCTTTAATTTTCGAGTTACAGCGTAGCTAATTGAAGTGGCGCAGGTGAACTTCAGTGAACTGGATTAAACTGAAAGTTACTGTACTTCATTTGTCGTCGGTACATTACAGTCAGTCTTAAGTAGTATTAATCGATACTTACGACCAATGAAGTATCTACTCTGAAAGCATGTCAAGTATCCTCTGACAACCGCTGTACAGTGCATTTATAGAGCGATAACACTAAAACCGTGAAATAACTTAGCAACTAAATAGAGACAAATAGTAGCAAAACCCTTTGTTTTCTATTGTTTCATTAGTACTATTTGTACTTTTTAGTTAGTACTTCTTTCACGGTTTTAGTGTTATCGCTCTAGTAAATTATAAAATTCCAGGAGTTTTCCAGGGTATAAATATAAAACATCCAGGACTCTTAAGGACGTTTGCGGGAAAATACAAAATAAATGAAAATTCGCTGTAATTTAGCATGCTGATAAATCATCATGAAACACATCAAATAAGCTCCCGAAAATAGGGGGTTACCGTTAAATTTCGAGAGCTACATCGCTGAAAAGTTGGCCAGTTTTGCACTTAGCAAAGCCTCCGTCACGAAGCACAAAGTAAAGAGAAAAAAAATTAATTTTCCGAGAAAAAATTATCGAACATAGTAAAAACAGTACCAGAATGCTTCTCTATTTATTCATGGAAATGTCTTTTTCTTTCTTTTTCCTGCGCTTTTTTAACTCAAAATAATTTTTTTTCGCAGTTGAATTTCCATTGTTTTTATTTTTCTTACAAACTTGGACAAATTCTACTTCAAAAAAGAAAAAGTAATTATCGAAAAAAAGTTTTGCGGTCGCCATCTTGTATGGGTAGCACGCGCTAACCTGCGCAGTAAAGGTGCGCATGAACAATGCCGCGAACGTCCGTAAGGTAATACGAGTAACAAAATCGTGCAACTTGTCGCGCAAAATTGTTGCGTTGCAAGTCGTATAGCAATGTTGCTCGTATTACTACCCCGCGCGCAACTTGTCACGCAACAAAAAGTTGATGTTGCAGGTTGCGGCCACTTGTTGCACAAAGTAGAAAGTGAATTTAAAAAATTCGTGAATTCACTACCTACAAATTGCCGATGTTCTTCACAAAAAAGTTAACGATTTTTTTTTTTAGTTTTCCGTTCATTTGACCTAATATTTATAGAAAATTCAAGGTGTTTTCCAGGAGTTGGTTTAAAATTTAAAATTTCCAGGAGTTTACCAGGGCCCTGGAAGACGATTTTCCAAATTCCAGGAGTTTTCCAGGAATCCCAAGAGTAGTGCGAACCCTGTTATAACATTAGAGTTTTTCATTCTTCGATTATCAACAGAAACTTGTCTTTTAGCGAGTTTTAAAAAAACAAAACAAAAACAAACAAAAAACTACTAGTGATACACCTCTAGTACAGGTAGCGAAAAGCTAGTGCCGGTTTTGAAGACAAACTTTTCTTGATTCTTCTGTAGTTGATATTGCTTTTTGACTGATAAGGTCCAAGTCTGAGAAAGCAAAATGACAAAAAGTTCAGAATTTTGATGTTTTTTATCGAAGTTCGAGCGTTGACAAAGTAGCCGGAAGTCTGCAGTTTGAAAACAAACGTTTCTTTAATCTTCTGTCGCTAATATAGCTAAACAATAAATATTCGGTTTTTTGTTTATTTGTTTTTCAACTGTTAAAGTACAAGTCTGAAGGGAAAAATGTAGGGAAAAATGACAAAAAGTTTAGAATTTTGATGTGTTTTGAATGAAGTTTGACTTTCGGTCAAGCGTCAATGAGCGCGCGCTGGGTGATCTTTCTTCACATTACCTGTCTTTTCCGGCAAAATAAAACGATTGATTTTTAATTTTCTTTCAAAATATGCCGGACAGACGTTTGACCCATTGGTTGGTTTATACTAAAACAATTAAACCTCTCGGCCTCATGGTCTACGATTCAAAGAGCAAGCCCACATTCGTTCGACGGGTCTAATTATCAACAGCACATTTTGGCAAAGTTGCCGTGCGCATTTCAATGTCGTCGTTAGCATCGCTTCATAACAAATACACTATCAGATTCAAAATAGTAACAACATTTTAGCATAAAAAGAGCAAATCTCAAAACAATCGTCGAGTTGAAAGGGTTTAAATAATTAAAATTATAAGAAGGAAGAATAGTTTGTCGTAGCCTGTCAGTGCCCTGTCATGAACGTCAAAACTTTCAATAACAGCCTCGTTTTGCATGGTGTTTCGGAAGAGAACATTTAGAGTATAGCTTTGGAGCTCTAAAAAAATTGGTCAGAAATTCATGACAAAATGCGCGTAGAAATACATCGCTGTCGAATTATACTCAATCCAGCACTCAAGCAAGCTTCAGTCTCAGTCCCAAAGAAATGTGGGGTTTGGGCATCGTCAGCTGAATACAACGCCAGCAAGGCAGCCCAGCAAAGTAATACGAAAATACACTTTATTTTGTTTGTTGCTCGGTTGATTTTAATTGTTATCTTTTCCTTGCATCATAACTGCTTGTTTCTAGATGCAAAGCCCACTAAACAGACTTCGGAGCTTATCTACGTAGTATGTAGTAGCCAAGTAAAATGCTACAGTCACCGAAAATTTGCTTTATTAAATTGCTTTCAAAAAGGAAGAAAAGTTTGCGTTTCCGACAGAAAAATTTGCCGAAATTACATTTTTTGGGCCAAGAGGGTGTAGGACACTCGTGGCGTCACACGACAAGTTCTTTTGAGTTTACACGTTATTTGTGAGTAAATATGAATTTCGGGATTCCCGATGCCGGACATGCAGGTGGGTCGGACAGCGATGTTAAGTTAAATATTATCAAGCGAACGTTACCCTGCTAGCAGAGGTTTTATGATCCTCAGCACTAGGCCCTCGCAACTTTCCAGGTTGAGCATGCGCGAAGATGACGTAGTAAAACGTCATTTTCACGAGCCAGCGATACCTTGTGAGCGAAACGGCTGTCATGCGCATGATGACGTTTGGAAATAAAACAGGTTTGGAAATAAAACAGGTTGAAACAGGTTTTTTCCCCCGAATAGACCATCGACCTGTTTCGAGCTTGATCATACCGCTACAAAATTAGACGCACTGGCGCAGAGTTAACCTTGAGTCAAGGTAAATTATTCGAAAATACCAGCGACAAAAACAAATTATTCACAATTAACACTATACTATAAAAATCAATTTTACTCCCACGGATCTTTCTTGAAAAGGAGGCTAACCCTGTGTAAATGCGCCTTTTGTCGAGAAGCAGTCTGTGGTCTCCCGCAAATGGAGACTGACTATTATTACATCCAGAAAAGTGGATGTGGAAATCGTAAGGGCCGGCAAGTGGTTCACTTTTGGCCTTCCTCCGGGAAGGGATTACAAAACTAAACTCTCCTCGATCACAGGACCGGTAAACGAGCGCGCTCGCCTATTTCTTAAACTCAACGCAGGATTTCTACATCTGTTATTAAATATACACGTCAGTTAACTTGAGTTAATCCGTTTTTGCTCCAAGCTTTATTTTACTTTCACAATTCACAATCTAAAAATTATTGACTCCGCATAAGGAGTTGCCAGAAGGAAAAATGCAGTCTAATAATTATAAGAGCTTTTACGAGTCAGTTACCACTACATTTGAACCCCTAGGCAGTACCGAGGCAATCTTATGAAAGCATTCGGAGAAAAGGTGATTTTACGAATAACTTGGCGCCAAGACTATTTCTGTGTTCAATTTACTTGAAGATGCAGACACTGCAGTGAAATAGCCGTTTCCCAAGAAACAATTGAGTGAATCCTGTACTAGCCAAAGCCTCGTTCCCATTCACTAGCAGTTGACATATGTTATCATGTAAATTACATACATGTAATAACGACTAAAGCTGCTCTTTTGGCAATCGACATTGTAGGTACACGACAGTATGCACTTAAACCGCCGGCGTGGGGTAATACAGGACCCACTGAACTTTATCTTGGGAAACAGCTTTTACATGACTGTTATGCTCGGCCCTACAAGCGAAACTTTGGCGAGTTTTGATCTAAAATGAATACAATATTTTTTCAGAAGGCCTGGTTACTCGAACTTGAAAATTTTTAGAACCTCAGAATGTTTCGTCACATTCGCCGCCGCACACCTACCCATAATCCTTTCTGGTCATACATAGAAGACATGGTTTTCTGTTAGTCAAAAATAAATTAAGAGGTGTCGCTCGGCTAGTCGAGGAAGTGAGAGAGAGAAAAATGCATGAAAATACAAAGAAATACGATCGATGTTTGCTGCGTTTTTGTTATGAAAACTAGAAAACAAAACACAATCATTTTTGCCTTATCCGTGAAAAGACGAAAAAGAAGTCAAAAATATTTTAGCGGAATCAAAACTCCACTTTCACACGCTTTACTCCAACCTCTTTACTCCTTCCCGGCCGATCAAGGATTTCCACTTTATTGCATATTCAAAGCACTGTTTTAAAAATCGTTGTTAGTAGTGGAATATTTTTTATGCTGGTTTGTTCACATTTCTAGAATACGTATTTTGGGAAATTGCTGCATAGAACGCTTTCATTTTTGCCCGTAAGCAATAAATTTGATAGGCTCAATCTTCAGACGTCAGGATACGTAAGCCCGCAAAAACACCGAGGAGATTCTTAGGCTGTGCTCAGGCACTAAGCAGCCTGCTGCTATAATCACCTTGAAACTGGCTTTGTTTTTAATCAATGACCTTCTGATGTCAGTGCAGTAGCCGATCTTTCAGAAATAATTGCTTGGAATTTGACAGCTAAGTTAACTCAGCCTATTCAATTTACAGCCAACTTGAACATCCGGCCAGCTGTGTAATACTGAGCTGTCATTTCGTTCCGCTTTAATTTCAATCCTCTTGAGGGATTCAATACTTGAGCTAGTTTCATTAGAAAGATTAAAAAAATTGTTTGAAACATTTTCTTCACTTAAGAAGGCCCAAATGGGAAACACCGAGGCTTGCCGTGGTAAAAAGGCGCCATGTTGTTTTTATAGACTTCTGGAATTCCCGTTTGCTGATTGGTCAATGTTGTTAATCAATTTAATCGATGTAATCTTGTTACGTCAATCAAATCCTCTAATCAAATTTTGCTGAATGGTTCATTTTTAACAGTTAATCTCCAGTTTATTCGTAAATACCCGAGTTGGCGGCGCATTGTCTGCGGGCTGAAACAACGTTCTTTTCCGTTTTAATCTCCATACTGAACACTGAGTACTCGTAAGCAGTTGTGAAAATCATGGAAATCTCAATACATTCTTAACTTTTAAAATTCATTTAAATTTTCCTATTACATTAAGCATGATGACTGCCGTTTCCTTTCTCCTCATTTGTGGCAATGAAAATGATTCAATAAATGAAAAGCATGAAATCATACACAATACTAATAATAACACTTGATAATGCTATCTAAAGCTGCTTTGAAATGCTGTGACCGAACGTTCACGACAGTGTCTCAGCACTTTCATAGAGGCCATATTCTTAGCGGTCATTTTTTCCGTAAATCTATATTAATATCAAAGGGACGTAGATGAACTACATAAGTTGCGTTCAAGTACACATTACTTGATACAAATATTAAGCGGGTTCCTTGAACTACAAGGGTTCAGTAGATGTGAAGTTTGACATTTAACCCCATGACCTGTACGGGTAAAACTAAATTAACCTTTTGATGTCGGCTGAAATCACAAAAAATTCGGATTTTTATGTCTCTTGTCTCCTTACACTAGATTTTCAATTTTTGGAGTTCCTGTGGAAATCGCCGCTGTGTACGATCGCCGAGGGCTCACAATTTTAACCAACATAACAGCGAAAACAAATCTCCTACATGTATTTATTCCTATAACTATAGGTTGACTAGTTTAATAGACTAATCGACGTGAGTGTGCTAGCTCTATGGAACTGAACATGTGAGGAAAACGCCTCCATCGACTTGAAATCGTGCCTAACATTCTAAAATCACTATCTTACAAAGATTTATTGCCAATGACTAGTGCCTTTGATACGAAATTATCAGCTTACTAGTTTCATGGAGGACGAAACTAGAATTTATTAAATGTACCGATTTTCTACACAACAAGGCATAAGGCACCAAAGAGTGAAACGCTGCAATGTGAACGAACAATCAACAATGTGGTCCACTCTTTACTCTTCAAGTGGTTTTGAGACAGCGTAGCCTCGTCATTTATTGGACTTTGAGCAATTGTTGACTTCTTCACCATCGTTGACTGTCAAGGATCAAGTTGTGCTTATTGGACCCGTTATTGGACCCGTTATTGGACCCGTTATTGGACCCGTTATTGTACCCGTTATTGGACCCGTTATTGGACCCGTTATTGATGATCACCCTGGGATCAGGGACGGGTTTAAGGGACTGAGGAGAAATACCATGTATGCACTTTTCTTCTCAATACTTTTCCAAAATTTGTCCTGGATCCTCTGGACTGTAAAGTTGGGGGAGAACACCTACAAATTTGGGGGAGACGACCTCCATGTTTTGGGGAGAACACCTACCAGTTTTTAATAAACCAAACTGGTGTCTTAAGAGGTTTTCTTACAGCAGGATCTCATAGACAAAAAGTGTTCCTTTTCCCCAAGAGGGGTCGCCCATGGAGTTGACAATGGGCTATCCTTCCTTTCTTTCATTAATAAGAGGAACTTTATTGGATTTGTGGAAGACACGGCGGCCATAAAATCCGATACCAAATGAGAACATCATTATCAACTTATGATCCATGTTGTTATTATGAGAGAATTCAGTTCGTGGGCTTCCGAGCCTTCAAATCCTCCACTCTCTAAGAAGACAGTGCAACATTTCATCCTTAATGCGTGCTAACACAGCTACGATATTCATTCACTGTTTTTCTTTTTTCATAATTTTTCACAGTCAACCGCTTTACCTCCTTTCTGGAGGTGTAACTCATGGGCTGACTCATAAATACATATAAGCAGAAAAGCATTTTCTCCAATTCAAGGACTTGCAATTCATGTTAGCTGTTTTGCAACGCACAAAATGGAATGGCTTCAAAGTAACACAAACAAGATTTCAATCAATTTCATAATTTCCAGCATAAAAGTATGCTCTTATTGCAAGAATAGTCGACAGGCTGGTGAAATCAGTTCGAAACTCCATGACCTTTTTGAGAATCACAAACATTACTGGGGATTCATACTCATCGAAAGTTTGTCTGATTGCTTATTGTGCCAGTTTGTATGTTTGCTGCAAAACATGATATTGACATTTTGTTTTTCTTTTATGGGACATTGGAGTTTTCCCGAAAGTCCGGATATAGACCGAATTGTATAGTTGTCGAACTATCATCACACTGCGACTTCGGTCTTTTTTTTTTTTTGGTTTGTTTTCATTGTTCACTATCATTGCTCTCAGTCGCCTAGCCAAAATCATTTCAAAAGCAACCTTGCATACCCTTTTATATGATATAGTTTTGGATATTACAGTGGTGGGTATATTTTTTCTTTCTTTTTATTTTATTTTTGATGTGCAAGGGTTGCCGAGTTGCTAACGGAATACGTAATGTTTGAACATTATCAGGGGAGCCGAAAGTTTCATTCGTAGTTGCAGAACATATCGAAAATTTCGTCAAACTTTTAATTTGGCCGTATACCGGATACCGGATATTTCATTAGCGGTTGCAGGTTGCAGGTTGTATCAAATGTGTCACAACGAAAAGATTTTTACCGGAGCACGAGATAATTAATGGTTACCGGGATATTTCACTTTTGCTTGAGCTGTTGTTATGGGGATACCGAACATTTCATCAAAATTAGAATATCGCCGGAGTACCGAAGGTTTGATGGGTGGTTTACGAGGGTACCGAGTATTTTTTGACTACTGCCTGGGTTACTGAGGGAATCTGGTGTTCGATTACTCTACGAAGGCAGGTGAAACGATTTCTGCCAATAGGTTTTTTCCCAATACACTGAAATGGAATTTTGATGTACAGTTGATGTACAGTGTTTCCGTGTTCCAAATTTTCATTTTTTCTTTCTATTTTTAGAAAGATATATTAAGACTTTTCGGGTATTTCTTGCTTTATTACTTACAATCACGAATATGTTTATTTTAACTTTAAGTGTTAAGGAAGAACAAAACGATTTTATTGCATTCTAAACGAAATGCGAGAACGACCTTTTGACCCTGGATAGACAATGAGATCATCCCTCCCCACCTTCTGCTTTGGATTACTGTGACTTGATTACTACTTAGATGCAACACCTTTTATCACAATGATTGCTAATGTACATCGATTTTGTTGTCGCCAAATAGCGTCCTCCAAGATGTGTCCTCCAAGATGTGAGGAACAGCTCCATTCGTCAGTCAACGCCGGAGTTCATCCTAAAGAGAACAGGAAAACGTCACACACTGATCATCAGGCACGTGATATACACGTGACCCCAAGAACAAGCAAATGACGACATATTGACATGTTCTGATTTTTCGCACATACCTTCTTTGGACATACACAAGATCTCAATAGCTTATTTAATGTTCAGGAATTTTAGCGTGAGGGTCTGTCAGGAGACTCCAATCTGTACCAATACAGAAGCCGATTCTCCTGCGGTGTTCCATGTGTTTCTTCTCCTCCAGATCTGCCCAACGTACCTAAAGCCATTAACAAACGAGGCACTAAGTATGGGCGATATTTCTAATCGGAGGAAATGTTGTAGATACTTCTAGGAAGTACCAGACTGTATGAGCTATACCTCAAGTGAAAGGAAAAAGAAAGAAAATAGAGGAAGAGCAAAGAACGGAGAGCACGAAGAGTGTAAAAAAGGGACGAAAAAATAAATTGGTTGAAAAAGAAAGTGTTAAAAAGATATAGGAGAGAGAAAAATGAAAGGCATTTCGGCTTTCACCTAGCTCACAGCAAATTTTCCTACCCTTTTCTTTCCTATTCTCATGTCTTCTTCCTTTTCGTCATATGGATCAGTCGTCGTCACTAAGAGAAGGAACTGGAGAGGCCTCTCTTCTTCTCTTTAAGGGACGAATACCATCCAGTTTGTCTGTGAAATAAAACACTAATTAGCGGGAGAGCAACGAAATACTCATACATTATACCATACCCACTTTAAATAATAATACTGGTCACAGAACGATGTTAAAGAAACAACAACAACAACATATTGTCAATGCCTGTTTTCAAAGTGTCTACCAAGTTTAACTTCCCAGTGAAAGACTGTTTCTGCTTTGAGCAATTTTGATTATGAAGATGTCATTTCATCTCAGATATTCTACAAACTCAATCTCGCCTCGATGTTTTCCCTCGTAAAAAAATACTGCAGAACCCCCTTAATACGACCACCCTATGGGCTGAAAAGATTTGGCCAAAATAACGGGGTGGTTGTAATACAGGGGTGTTTTGTACAAGAAACTTAATAAGTAGGTAGGCGTCTCAGGTTGCTGGGCCAAACACGGGTGCGTAATAGCAAGGTGACCGTAAAGGCAAATGTTCTATTTACAAAATTGACAGTCAAGTCAGCTAGCATTTCAGCAATACATGACAAGCACAATGCATACCAAAATGACACATATCGTATATATTTACATAACGCCAGACTGAAAGGCTACAAAAAAATTAATATCGGTGAGGCAACGATGTGTGTAATGGGTAGTTGGTTCAACTTACTGAGTTGCGCTTCAGCAGAGGAGTCCATGTCGTCCCACTTGCTTTTTTGAGGTAAAAGTATCTGTAGTCCGGACTAAAATAGTAGTGTATTCATCAAATAACAATATAACACTTCACCACAACATCATGCATGCAAGATTGTACACAGCACACATGTCAAAACACTTCAGCTTGTACTTGCCTTTTGCATAACTAGGACTTTGGGCACAGCAGAATTAAAATTCAAAATTTGATATCAAAACTTCCATTGTTACTTTTATAATGTTTTTCCAAAGTTTTTTTTAAATAATATCAATTTTTGTCCATCGCACAAAACTGGTGAATTCAGCTTTTTCCGCCGAATCCACCAATATTACTTCAAGCCTCACGTTTTTTATGTAGCTATTTTACATGAGGCTTGAAAGTCTTAACGAGAAAAGACTTTTTGCCTTTTCTAAATTTAGTTTTTACTTTCCAGTGCACATTAGCACACAATCCCACAATCAAGTCGTTGCTAGTGATTCTCCTTTCTTAAGGAAGAATACCATACCTTAATATGTCTTTTCCTCCTGAGGAGCTGAAATAAAAAGGTTTTAGTTTTCAAGTTGTTCATACCTCAGTCTGTTCGGCGTCCTCTTCCTCGTTATCTTCTTTAGTTTCTGTTGTACTGCCTTGTGCTGGTTCTGTGGTAGGTGTTTCATCAGCAGTTTCCATTTCAACCTACATAAAACAAAAGATATTATTGAACATTTGTGTCTTTAATAATGCATCTGTGGAGGCCAAGGGCGTTGGGGGAAAGGAAAGGCAAAGAAAGAGAAGGGAAAGGAAATGGAGGGAACACAGGATGGAAAGGAAGGGAAGGAAATGCAAGGGAAAGGAAGAGAAGGAAAGGAAGGGAAGATGTCTTTTGTCTTTGTCCTCTTATCCATCATGGGTCCCCTAGGTCCCCTAGGATGGCCTCAATGCTGAGGTGTTCCTCATGGTGCATCCTCCATCTACTCCACAAGAAAACCAGCTGTTTGCTGCTACAGTAGTATTTTACCTCTGTGATAATGGCATCTTGAAGGAGTGCTCTCACATCAAGTCTTAACATGTGTGAAGGAATTTCTTCCCATTCGTTCAACATCTGTAAATTCAAAGTGCAATTTTGAGATGATGCCATGATATATAAGTATAATTCAGATATTTGAACAAGATACGTGCAGATTCATTCTCAAGAAAAAAGCTTTTAATGGCAAGTTCTGGTTGAAGTTTCTTTCTATCATAGAGTTACCTACACCACATAATTGATAATAATTATATCATCGTGATGTCTGAATTGTGAGACTATATGTATGCTTATGGACAATGTTTTTTAGAATGATTTTTACCTTGTTGATATCTGCAAAGGATCGTTGGTGGCTGTTTCTTTTTGCACAGACATGAGCATCAGCAGAGAGCTCAGCAATGTACACCTGTTGAAATGATGAAGAAAATTTTATATAATAATTGGCATATTACGTGCGCTCTGATTGGTCGAACAACCATGTGTGATTAGAGTAGACACACATAGATGGCGTCATCAAATCTTACACGCGCTCTCATTGGTTGGAATGTTTCGATAAATATCATATAAAACAGATAGCTTCCATTTTTCCATGCGTCTGTACTCTAATCGATGCACAAGGAAAAATGGAATCTATTTGTTAAATAATACATGATAGGTAACGTGCTTCTTTAATAAGACAATATTCAGAATACAGACTGGGGCACTATGCAGTCTCTATTCTTGTCCTTTATATGTGCTACAAGAGGATACACAGTGTTTTAGATGGCTCTCAAGTCAAAGGCCTCATAGGTGTCTACCTGACCCAGCAACTTAAATGGAAAAATTCACTCAAAACATTATAAAAAGCACTTGAATGTATGATCCCTATTATAAACTACACGATCCCTTGCTTAAAACAAATTATCAGAAACACTGCATAAGATATTAAAACAATACAGTAACCTCCCAATAACATACAGTGGAATAATTTTAGAGAGGTATCACTAAGACAAAGGAAAACAGTACAATTCTGCTGGGACTTTATAAAATGGACTTTGCTACTGTAAACCACCCTTTTAACCATACAATAACCACACCTTACTAACATTCTAAGTCTTTTTTCTACAAAATACAGGTACAAAAGCACAATACCTCAAAACCTTTCTGTTTAGCCAGACTCCAGTATTTTTCAAAATGCTTCACCTGGGGAGTAAAAGCATTAATATAAGAAAGTCTAGCCCACTAACTACAAATTGCTGAAACTACATTTAACCAAAGCTTTGCTGCAAGATGCCCTTTTAGGAAGATCTCTACCATACCTTGTTATTGATAGCATCAACCATGATGACAGGGAAGAACCCATCCTCTAATGTCTTAGTAAAGGATTTGAACATACTGGCCATGTAGGTCTCCTCCATCTCTTCCTCATAGACATACTCTATCACCTACAGATATACAGCAAAACTAGTAAGTACAGTAGTGTGAATGGAAAGGAAAGTAATTGTGATACTATGATCAATGATTCCAATGGAAACTCATAGACTTTGACACTGTAGCTTGCACTTTGCGTTAGACAGATGAGATGAATGGTTTTAAATGACAATTCAATCACAATCAGCAATTAAAATTCAGGGTCTGCTTACTCAAAGGTGGGTTAGTTTAGTGCTAACCCAGGGTTACATCTAAGAATTATTGAACCTTCAGTTTTAACCCTGGAATAGTTGCAACCTGACTTTGACCAACCTGACCAAGTTAGAGATTTTTGGGGTTAGGAACAGTTTTTGAGTGAATCTGAGTCTAGTGAAGCTTTTGTATGACTGTGACAAAGGCAATGGCATGGCACAGCTTGGTTTTGGAAGAAATTTCGAATGTTGTTATCGACATCATGGCACTGACACGATCATAGTTGTAGTCCCTTTCACACTCATACAAAAACATACTGCCTCATGAGAATGATTGATGATTGATTCTCTATGAGAATTATTGATTGCATAGCTATACTACAAGCAAAGATATTCAAAGATATTCAAGTCTGGATAGTCATCCTTTATAGGCATCGGTGGTAAATAGTACTTTAAAAAAAGAGTACTTTTATCAAAGAGGAACTTTGGTAGGACTTTTACTGTAGTGACATTTTGTAGTACATGTACCTTTTTCTTGACTCTTTTGCCTGTATCGGGATCCCTCTCTTGCTTCTCAACTTCAGTGAGGAAGTAGTCATCAAGACCTATGATGCGTGGTGCATGAGCACCATTAGACACTTCTTTATCCTACAAGATGTGAAATCGGTGAATTGAATGGAGTGAAATAAATAAATTTAAATAGTTTAATTATTAAACTATTAAATAAAACTGGAAAAAAGAAAACAATAACACAATGTAGATCAATGAAAATGGAATACAATGTACCTTGATTAGACGTGCAACATGGGTTTTGCCACTTCCAGGAAGACCTCGTAATATTATAACAAACTACAAAATGAATGACCAAATATCATTATTATAATGATAATCACAATCAATACTAACTTAAGGATGTAAATTACACTGTATGTAGATACCTCTATAGGCACAAATACAAGGAAAGCATTGTCAAAGCAATAGTCAAAACTTAGTAACAGAATAGCATCACAAATGATTGCTCTAAACATCTCTTAAAGCCTCCCCCTCCCCCCTCATTTCCTCTGAAAGAAAGATGTCATCATACCAGAAGGAAAAGAATCCAATAACCTCCATTTGAGAGTAATAGTCACCAGTGGAATGGAGGATTCAAGACAGTGAAATCAACTTACTCTATCAGGTCTTGTGTCCCTTCCAGGCTTGTCTAAAATGGTATCTACTGGAACCACAACTGCCTTTTTCTGCTCTGGTTGTGGCATTTCTCTAGGAGTCTCTTCATATCTGTCTGGGTGTCGATCAGATCCATCCCAGTGAGGATGTCTGGAGTCAGGTTCCATTCTCCTGTCTGCATCCCTGCCTTCCCATCTGTCCCGTTCAACATCCCTGTGTCTTGGATCTCGATCATAGTAAGGGTCTCTGTAAGGTTCTCTGGGTGGGGTCCATCTATCGGGATGTCTATAATCATCTGGGTATGTATCTGGTGGACCTCGTCCTACAGCGATCACAAGGAAATTTAATCAAAGGTTAGGTGCATTGTAAAGACTTAGCAAGTCTTTATGAAGTGGTTTATAGTATTGAGCACAGACACTAAAGTAGTCAGCTAGGGGTATTATTGCATCCTGAGGGTTGTGAGACAGGTTAGTGTACCTGAGGTGATATTGTGCCTACAGCTGAACATTCTTATTCAATTAAGACACAACCATAGCAGCTTATCAGCCCATTAGCTATACAGTATGATTCCCTCTTATAAGCCTTTGCAGCTAACAAAAAATGTATAAGCTGCAGTTTACTGTAAGCATTTGCTGATGTATTATAAAGATAATACATAAGGATGTTCACTGACTACTCAGAGCATGTGTTATACGTCCATATAATATACTCTATAAAATTAGATCAAATTCTTACTGTCTCTCCATTCAGGATCTCTTGGTTGAGGTCTGTCATAATAGTCTCTATCTCTTTCATCCCATTCTCGTCTTCTGTCATAGTAACCTGGAGATCGTGCTCTACTGTGCCTGTCATAATCATCATAAGAACGGCCAGGTGGTTCATCTCGACCATAATTGGGTCTATCTCTTCTGTCTCTATCATAATCCATATCTCTCCAATACCTCGGTGATGGAGGTCGTCTATCATCTCTATACTCAGGGTAGTCTTCTTGGGGTCTTCTCCATCTATCCTCTTCATATCTGTCACTGTTCATGTCCTCTAGGGGATGGCCACCTCTCATCTCGGTAGTCTGGTGGTCTTTCCTCTCGATGATCAGGTGGTGGTCTTTGCCAATCATCTTGCCACGATCTATACCTATCCCATTCATCATCACCGCCTCTTGGATAACCTCTTTCTCTGTCATCCCAGTGGGGTTCAGGTCTGCCTCTGGGAGATGGAGGTCTTTCTTCTCTGGGCCATTCTTCTCTCCATTGGTGCCAGTCACCTTCTTCATGCCACCGTTCTCTGTACCTCTCTTCACCTCTAGATTCTGGGTACCATTCTCTGTTTTCATCACTTGGGCCATAGCTTTGCCTGTCACTTGGAGGAGGCACCTAAGAAGGAAAACAAAAGTTACAATTTATGAAACAAGCCCCTGTACCAATTCTCTCTCAAAACCTATTGTTTTTACTCTACTCTATATCAGCAGTTGCTGAAAGCAAACCATACAACACAATGCAACATTACTAAAAGACTAATTCAAAAAGTCCAGTTTAAAAATAGCAAATTATAGATTCAATGCCAAATGTTGACACTACTGAGAAAAATAACTACATTTCTCTGCCTGTCATTGACATCATCACAAGACAGAATCTCATTTGCATAAACACTTTTTGAATAAATCTATACACATGACAGTGTACTTACCTCTGCAGGAGATGTCTGGGTTTTGTCAGTGTCTGGAATTGTCAAGAACAGTTGTTTATTATCAATATTAGTCCAAGAAAGGACAAACACTAGAAATGAGCAGTTTACAGGATATTTTCCCATGTACAGTTGAGATTTTGAGTCTGTGAGAGTTGCTTTACTTAATGTGCCAATAGTGAAAATCAGAATATTTACTCAAAACTATAATAACAAATCATTATAAAATATGATACCCTTGTGACAGTTTTTTGCAATTATATCAATCCAATTTGATCAATGAATTTTACACTTTTGAGTCTTTATTAAGTGTTCTTTCAAAACAACATTAATAATGAAAGCCTTCAGTGATGATGAACAGAAGAAGAACCTGGCAAACTGTGGATTATGTAACATGGAAGGGGAACAATGACAATGACTTGGATTAATTGAAAAGAAGGCAAATTCATAAATAAATAAAATAATAAACGACGTCCAGGGAGCGTTGAAACGTCGTCGTCGTTTTGTAAATAATTTTTATTTCTTAACCATGTACAAAACAATTTTATCGCTGAATTTTATAATCAAAATAATAAATAAATAAATAAATAAATAAATAAATAAATAAATAAAATAACAATTATAATAATTTATTCATTTCTAAAGTGCAAATATCAATTTCTTCTTACAAACGTTCTTGATTTTAGCAATAGCGGAGTTCGATATGGTCATGCAAATCAAAATCAGAAGAGGAAGTCACGAGAAAACAAGAACGTTGAAGAGGCCAGAAGGCGAAATGCGTCCGAGATTTCCGTCATAGCTGGTTCGTCAGCAGGAGACTGTGGAAGGTAAGACTCCCCCCAAAAGCGACATGACCAAATATCAATTTGAGTATTTTCAAATGCTGATTATATATTATTAAAGGTAGTTTATGTATTATAGTCTGTACCTGTTTGTTCTTTGTTTTCTGTTGTAGCTGCACTATCAAAGCTAGTATCTGAAACAGTAATACATTCTTTATGGTCACCATGGTAGGCATTGAGCACTGCACATATGTAGGTAAGATGAAACATTTAGGCTTCTAGGTACAGTGTATGTAGGTGTATGAGAGTGTAGAAACATCACCCTACATACATGTGTGTCAACATCAATCAGTTGCGGATGGTTTGCAGTCATCCACTACAATTAGAATGAAGCCTATTTGGGTATTTTTAGGGTACGTTTTGGAGGTTTCCGACGATCATCCCTAGCATTTTGACCCCGAAGACCCCCCCCCCCCCCCCGGACCTATGATTGGCTGAAATAACAAAGAATGGCAAAACAGATGTTCAAAGAACACGAATGACAAATAGAACAAAACACATTGTTCAACATATTATTCACTCAAAGACATTCTTTGTTTTGTGTTATTTAAATAAACTGCAATCTTCATTCAAATGGTATTGGTAAACTGGTGGTACTTGTGCTGGATGCTCAGTGGGACCTCTGATTATGTAAAGTGTATTTTGCTCTTGGCATCAAACTGATTATATGGTATTAATACAGATACAGCATACCTGTATACTGCTGTTGAGATATTTTGACTTACCAATTGCAGGTTGTTTGCCACTAGTATCAGCAGGAAGGTCTGTGTGATCATAGATGCAATCTACAGCTGTACAACTGAAATTGAAACCAATCAATTGAAGAGGTCTCCATAAAAATGGCTCAAGTGATTTTTGTGGCAATTTTTTCATATATGTTCCTTTTTAACATCTTCTAGCCTAAGATAATGCACATGATGGTCTCTGAAGTAAAACTTAAGGGAGGGGAGGGGCTTACCAAAGCTACCTAGGGCTTATTCAAAAATTAACCATGCAGACAAGGGGCGTATTCAGACATTTACTGACAGTACATACATGTACGTATTTGAGAAGAACCCACAATTTGATCTGTATATTTTGGTTTTTGCACAGACCTCTCAATTATTTTCTTTATTATTTTAATATTTGTTTCATAATTTTTATTGCGTTAGACCAAACTTTTCATAATATTATATGGATACTGCAGAATTGTCATCAAACAGTGATCAGTGCCCAGTTGTTCAAAAGACAATAAGCGTTACCCCAGGATTAACTCTAAAGAAAACCATTAATGTTAACCCAGGATTAGCATTAATCGCCCTACAAACAACAGGGTCCAGCACATTAAATAGATATTACATGTTCCACATTACTCAATGTACTTTTCAAAACAATCACAATTCAGTGAACCAATTGGTTCAAAAACCATTTTCTGAGATACAGTATACTTCACATACCACAAGCAAGGAATCAACATCAGGCTATGTGCATAAAGCTCTGTCAGTTGTAACAAGACAAAGTTTTATGAGCTTTATGCATGTAGCCTTGTTCTTATTCCTTTGTATGTGGCAAGTGAAGTGCAGCTCAGAACTGGACTATTCATTTTGAAAAGCTGACTGCTTCCTTCCAAATGAACAATGCATTACTTGTATTTCATACAATTTATATTTCCATTTTTACATCATTAAAAAAATAAATAGGCTGTAAATTTTGTCTGGGGGAATAAAAATAGTAATTAAAAATTCATAAGATATACAATTATTGTCAATTAATCACCTGGTTAAAAGCTAAAAAAATCATGTGCTTCATGATTAACAATTATATAATTTACAGTCTTATTTTCATTAAAAAGTTGCCAATCATATATGACAAATTCCTTTCAAATTTATAACTTAAAAAGGCACTTTCATTTTTGCAATTCCTTACATTTGCTAATGTTGCAAAGCCTTATAAATTAATGTGCTTTGTCATTTTCCAACACTATATACATATTGTTTGGTAATAATCCAATGATGATATTTTGCCCATCAATACCAGAAAAAAATTAATCTATTAGAATACCAGAATCCTTTTTGATTACTACATGTAGGTTTTTGTAGGCCTAAAAAAGCAGCCATTCTTTGATTATTCCCCTTGGTCAACTATAAAAGAGGTGAGCGACAGAGCCAAAAACAGCATTGTGTCATCAGTTCTGTTACTTAAACATGTCTTTCACTTACAGTATGGCAGTCACTAAGGGACAGCTGTTTTCTTGGATTATTTTGTATAGGAAAATGCATAAATTTCACCAAGAAAAATTAGCAACAATAATAAAGGACATTTTGACGACCTCATGCCATCATAATCAGCTGTTCATTTCTTCAAAGAAAATATATTATTTGTTGATAGTGATGCATAAAGCATAATTCATTGTGATAATGATTTTTCTTTTGAAAATAGGCTTTAATTTGTTTTAGCCCTAATTCTATAACCTAAGAAATTTCTGCAATTTGATTGGCTGAGAGGAGTGGTATTTTGACTTAATTCTGAAATACCTACATAATTTATGTGAAAATTAGAGTTCAACTGCTCTCTTTCTTTGCAAAAAAGGCTAAAAGAAAATGGCTTCCAGATGGGGAAGCTTTCTCTTGCTAATTTAAAGAAGTGATTCAATCATAAAAACAAGTCAAAAAGCTCAAAAATGAAAGAAAAACGGGTTATTTGATGCTTATGAAGAGTTTATTTTTGCTTTTGACATGTGAAGTGAAAGGTTGTCAAAAGAGCTTCAACCTGAAGGATTGACATGGCAGAAAAGTTCATTAAAGGTAATAAGATGTTATTCCACACTTATGCATTTATTGTTTCTTATCTAGAAAGTTTTTTGTGTAATCCCATTTTTAGTTTTCACAAATGTTGACAATTTGTTCATGAGTCTGTTTTTGTATGATTTCAGTGGTCATTCAGACCAAAAACGAAAACAAAATTACTGATTTTACTTCTCAGTGTAATTTTTGACTTTGGATAGTTTCTTTTTACTACTTTTCTTGAATATTGTTAGTTTTCTTTAGTTAGTTTAGGTGCAAAAGCCAATTTTTCACTTTTCAAAATATAGTATAAGCAATGCAGTTGTTATTGATTGAAATTGCAGAAATTTCTTATATGCTATATTATTAAAAAGTAATAGCATGTTTTGTACATGATATTTGACATAAATACCACTCGTGATATTTCAAAATTGTCTCAAATTTCACTCACCTATGGCTCGTGAAATTTTGTTTAACAATTTTGAAATATATCTCGTGGTATTTATGCCAAATATCACTACAAACCATGCTATTACCTATTAATATTAATTTGTACCTTGTCTTGGTATTCTTAAAACAATTACAAATTTGAAGATCAAATGATTCTTATTAAGGATCCTGATATACTAGGAGTAAAAGAGCATCACCCTTTAGGCTGATTTAGTGTACAATAAAGTAGAACTGTTACCTTTCTCCTTGGGTGCACGGTGGGTGTTTGAATTTACAATCGACACCATTTCGACAGTTTGGAAAAAATTTACAAGGAACAGTCTTCAAGAATGATTTAAGGGCTTGAGGCCTGCTGTCTGCCTTGCCTGTGGCTATCAAGGGAATAAGAATCACATTTTCTTACCATGATCTTTTTGACTTTTTTACAGATTAAAACTAATGAGGCTTCAACTAATAAAGCAATTTTTTTATATATGACTGGAAAACCAACTGCACAGTACTGTGGCCATGTCAGTGTCTTAATGTCTACAAAAACATTCATAATTCCTGCCATAACTTAACCTTGCCGTAGCTGTGCCACTTCCCTAGTCATACAAAACTACTCTAAACTAAACATATTATTATACACACACACACACACACACATCTTCAAGGAGAATCTCTTACTACTTGCAAGACTGCCATATAGCACCAAGCCTCTCATCACGGCCATTGAGTTTAACACAACTTAAAAATTATACAATGTATGAGGTCAAAGATCAAAGCACACACAATGTACTGTAGATAACTCATTACCTTTGGGCTGCTCTGGTTGAGGGATGGGTTTGTGTTCTTGGGTTTGCTCTGTCTGTAATGGTTGACTTGATGCCTGGCTGGTATTTACTTCTTGACTGTGGGACAACCCAGGAATTGCTTGATTGGAATCTGTTTCAAATATTTGGTTTCAAAGTTAGCAGGCAATTTTCAAACTATGATAATAAAATAAGTGATTATTGCACAGTAGATCAGATTTGGCAGTAAGGAAACCATCACTTACCAGTTTTGGCTTCTTTCTGTTGTCTTTCAAGCTGTGCTAGTTGTAAAAGTTGCATTGACTGTTTCTGCAACAGCTCTAGCTCTGTTTTGGGGTCAAGTTTTTGTGGTGAGAAGGAAGAAACTGTATTTGACGCCGAAGAAGTAACAAGTGTAGAAAGGCTTGATGTAGTGTTTTGGACTGATGTTGATGATACAGGCTGTGGGCTAAAAGTAAACAACCATGTCAATATAGGTTTCAAGAATGGGTGGCCAAGTAGTGAGAATGCCAATGTCACTTCTGTGATCTCAAGTCCAATTTCCTGGTGGGAAACCCCATGTAATTTCAGTTTGTCAGTTCATTCTCAAATGTAGTGGTAGTGAGTGCGAGAGTAGTCAAGAGTATCCCACAATTATTAGTGTACATTAGTGCTAGAATGCATTGGACACTTAAACAGTAAGTTATTTAATTTTGTATTTGATACATACATGTATATATAAATATATAGCAAATTGATACATGTAAAACATATATAAAAGTATAAATATATAGCAAATTGATACATGTCAAACATATATAAAACATATAAATATATAGCAAATTGATACATGTAAAACAGACCATAAAATAGCTAAATATCAATGATATAAATAACATTTCACTGACTTTGCAGTCTTCAAGAGGTTTCATTTTGAAGCACATGCTGATTTTATTAAGCTACTTATCATATTCAGAGACATATTTTGCCTACTTCTGACTCATTAAAACAAAAGAATCACTAGATAATGCCATTGTTTAATAGACTCAAATTGAAGCTGAGGATGTACTGAATTCATATTTGATTCAAAGTAGCATTAAGCAAAGGTCTATTCAGATGGGGAGGAGGGGGGTTAGCAAAAATGTGGGGAATGTATTTATTTATCAGACTTTTTGAGAGGTTGTTTGAAACTCCAAAGAAATATAGGAGAAATATAGGAGGTAATGAAATTTTTGCCTACCATGGAGAGGGGGGGTTGGGTACTAAAAACACTCAAAGAAATTTTGCCAAACCCCTCGTGCTAATAAAAAAGCCCCCAAAGTACACTTTTTGTACATTTTTTCTTATCATACTGTACCTTAAAGACTGAGTTGTAGTAGTAGTAGATTGTTGAGATGTAGTATCTGTAACTTTAGAATCTTGCAGCCATTTGGGGATTGGTTTTGCTTCTTTCACAGGTTGACTTTGCTGCTGAGCTTTTGGTTGCTGACTTGGCTGATCAGACCCATGTTCATTGTGAGTGTGTGTCTTTGATTGTTCTTGCACAGATGATCTAGTTTCCTGCAACCATTTAGGCAATGGCTTTGAGGTCCCTGTTGTATCAGCTTGTGATGTGATTGTAGTTGCTGTCTTTCGTTCAGTTTGAAGCCACTTTGGTGTTGGTTTAGATGAGTTTACCTCAGGTTGTGCTTTCTTAGTTTCATTCTCATTGCCTTGTAGCCATTTGGGTACAGGCTTATTAATCTCACTACTACTTTGTGTTTTATTTTCTTGAACAGTTTTTTCCTTCAACCAATTTGGCTGTGGTTTGGCACTATTGCCCTGGAAACCCTGATCATATGATGGTGCTTTTGATGGTAAATTTTGTTGCTGACTTTGAGAAACAAGTTCATTTCTTTGAGTATTCTGTCCAGATGTCTTTTGATTATCAATCTTCTTATTTGTCTGTAAATTACTTACATTCTGATTCCACTGAGACATTTTACCTTGTGTATTCCCAAACTGTTTACTAGCATTTTGTCCTGTGTTAGAATTGTTTTGATTCCATTGTTGAGGGGTATTTTGGGCATTACCACCAAACTGTTTGGTATTATTTTGTCCTTTATTAGAGTTATTTTGACTCCATTGCTGAGTGGTATTTTGAGCATTACTACCAAACTGTTTGGTAGTATTTTGTCCTTTATTAGAGTTATTTTGACTCCATTGCTGAGTGGTATTTTGAACATTACTACCAAACTGTTTGGTAGTATTTTGTCCTTTATTAGAGGTATTTTGACTCCACTGTTGAGTAGTATTTTGGGCACTACCACCAAACTGTTTATTCAGGGTATTTTGACTCCACTGTTGAGTAGTATTTTGGGCACTACCACCAAACTGTTTATTAGGGCTATTTTGACTCCACTGTTGAGTGGTATTTTGGACATTGCCACCAAACTTTTTACCAGAATTTGGCCCTTTGTTGGATTGATTCCATGGTGATGTATTACTTTGTATATTCCCTCCAAACTGTTTATTGGGATTTTGTCCCTTGTTAGGTGTGTTTTGATTGATCCAGTGTTGGGTCTTACCCTGTTGTTGATTCCCACCAAACTGTTTGTTACCATATTGTCCTTTGTTAGACTGTACATTACTTGTATTCTGATTCCAGTGCTGTGGCGTGTTTGCATTTTGTCCCTTATTGGAGGCATTTTGAAAAAGCTGTTGTGGTGTTGACTGATTTTGTTGTCTTTGTTGACTGACAGCTTGTTGTGCCGGCTGACTGGGTATACTTGGATTGGCCATACTATTAGGTTGTTGATATGAAAATGGTTGACTCTGAATTTGATATGGTTGCTGTTGTTGTTGTTGAATTTGGTATTGTTGCTGTTGTTGTTTCTCAGGTTGTTGTTGTTGTTGTTGTGTGCTCACATTTGGTGTAATCTGAGGGGCAACTTGTTGTGGTTGTGTGTCCTTTTTGTCCATGCCGGTACCAGTACTGCCAAACGACATGGGTTGTTGCTGTTGTTGTACCATGCCCATCTGAACACTCTGAATATTCAACAGTTGTTGCTGCTGTTGCTGCCATCGTTGTACTTGCTTCTGATACTCTTGAAACAGCTTTTGATCTGGATGGTTAGCGTGTTGAGCCTGCCATTCATTGTACTGTTGCTGCCATTTCTGGTACTGTTCGCTATACTGTTGATTTATGTCGACTACCGCTGGCATGGCTGGAAAGGCAGGCAACTGGGGCATTAAGCTACTCGTGGTCACTGTCTGGCCGGTGACTTGACCTGAACTGGCAACAATCGGCTGAGTTTGGTATTGAGGTGTCTGGAATCCTGCCTGATTAACATTCTGTGTCGCCGTGTACGTCCCAAAAGTTTGTAAACCTGCCTGAGTCATTTGATTTTGAGATACTTCACCAATAGTTTGACTTACAGCCGCGTTAGCCTGCGCTGGAAAAGCAGCATATGCTCCGCCATATTGGCTCATCATGGCAGACGTCGCTTGTTGAGGAACACCGTAACCATACGGTACATATTGGACCGCTTGTTGGCCATACTGCTGTTGATATTGAAGCTGCTGTTGTTGTTGGTACTGAAAGGGGTTCATATTCTTACTTTTGGGAGCAAAAACCTCAGAAAATTTGACATCAATCAACCCGACATATTCAACTCCCTGCTACATCGTCGTGGTCGAAGAAAAAGAACTCGACACAGACCTCCTCTACCAGCCAGTGACGTCACATCCAAAATGGCGGATGTCAGGGAAAGGCTCGCCAAACGAAACGAAGAACGATTACAGCTGATCGACAAGCGAAAACTTGAAAATAACAAGAGGGCAGATCCAGATGAAAGCAAGGACTTGTTTAAAGCTACTTTTTTAAAAGAGAAAACAGAACTTGAAGAACTTTTGGGCCAGTGTGAGAGTATGGAGGGTGTCGACAAACAAGCTCTATCGCAACATTTTGAGCAAATGACCACGAAATGGCAGCAGCTTCAGAGATATTTGGCTGATTCAACGATGTTTTTACCTTCTTACGACGTAAAACTAACACAGGATAAGCTATATACTCTACAACAAGCCATTAATGAGGAAAGAGATAGATTGATGCCCAAGAAAAAATTCGCCTTTCGCGCACGTAAAAAGGAAGTAGAGGCAAGTGGGGAAAAGCAAAATCAGGTGAATATCTACCATGAGAAGTAATATCTTTACGTTAATAATAACTGTCAGTGACATCTAACTCTCATTAGAATGATATAATTTTATGATAAGGTCATTGTGATTGAGAAGATCCTTACTTATTGCTATTTAGGTTTTTTTTCCTCTGTCCAGTCGCTTCTTGTCTGTCTGTCTGTCTGTCTGTCTGTCTGTCTGTGTGATTCCTTCCATGGATGAGGGTCGGAGATCATGGATTTAGCCACTGCATCTTACTGCCTATATTTTATGGTCCATTATTTTATTACTGGCCTAAGACCAATATTCATCTATTATTATACACACACAAGTATTTTACTGTGAAATATGCTACTCATAAATAATTCACTAGTGAAGATATCAATAATGCCATTTTCCTTTGCTCGCTCATTTTGTAAATTTTTTGCCACTCAAAGATAAACTTCACATCTTTGCCCCATTATTGTAATATATTAATCCTCTATGTAAACTTAATTATCTTTTCAACAGGATCTACCAGATGGTATTATTATGACCAAGTCTGTAGACACCAAAAGTAGTACTTTGGTGAAATCACCTGGATTTAGAGGCTTAAAAAACCAAGAACTAACCATGAAACAGGATGAAACAGCTCAGCAAGATGTTGCTTTGTCAGATTTAACAGACTGTACAGTCAAACTACTTGGTCCAGCATCAACCCTACACATGGACAGACTATCTAACAGCACAATACTGTGTGCACCAGTAGCAACTTCAATATTTATTGATGAATGTACCAACTGTACTTTTGTGCTTGCTTGCCAACAGCTGCGTGTTCACAAGACTTCAAAGTCAAGATTCTACTTACATGTTACAAGTAGAGCTATTATAGAAGATTGTGCTGATGTTGGTTTTGCTCCCTATTTATTGGAATACAATGACAAGTTAGTACATTTTGAAGCTGCAGGACTAGATGTTCATGAGAATAACTGGTCACTTGTTAATGATTTCAATTGGCTACGTAAAGATGAACCTTCTCCAAACTGGTTTATTGTACGTGAAGAGGACAGGTCAAAGTGGACTCTCAAATAAGCTAACTGGAGTTATAATTACTCTAGTGATTACAGATGTTTACAAGAGACTCTGCCAACACCTTTGTGAATCCTTTGGTAGCCAATTGCACATGAAACATGTTTCCATTTGGTTATTTTTGTTTTTGTTTTTTCAATGTTGTGCATGGCTTCCTTCAGTTTTTTTGCAGTACAGTTGAACCTCTTCTAAAGGACAACTCTGATAAGCTGACAGTCCACATAAAGAGACAGCAAAACCTCACTCCCTTCTCCTGACAAAAAGTAATCCATATTTACCTCCCTTAAGCAGACACAATGTGAACACCAATCCTGGTCCCAAGGCTACCTGTTTATGGGAAGTGAAACTGTATTTTAAGCTTGCATTGGTAGTAAATACATTGAACAACTCAATATTCAAATACATGCAAGTACCAGCTGTTCTAAAGCTAGCCCAAAAAGTGGGTGAACATCATTATCACATCATGCATGCAACACTGTTGTCCACACTTGTTCTCCTGGGTCCCATTGTTTAAAAGTGGTTTAGTGCTAATCCAGGGGGTTAAATCTAAAGAAAACCATTGGCATTAACCTTGAGTTAGCACTAACCCACTTTCAAACAACCATGAATACCAAATACTTTTAAACTGTTTGTTGGGATTTTGTCCCTTGCTAGAAGTGTTTTGCTTCTACTGTTGAGTTTTACCCTGTTATTTCCACAAAACTGTTTGTCAGAATACTGCCCCTCCTTGTTGACTCTAAATTACTTACATTCTGTTTCTGTAATAAAAATGTCAAGTAGTTGAGCAAAAGATACAGAAACATCAATGAACAGTAACAATTAATTGCTAACTCCGCCTCTAGTCAGTTTACTAGATGAAAGCAATTATATCAAGTCATAGTGAGTGATTAATGTACGACCTCAAATAAACGCCGGAGGACCGTTTATTTAAAACTCGGCCTTGTAGACCCGGCGTTTATTCGTAAGGATTTGTGGCCCGGCATTCAATCTACAAAATATATTATCTTATAAATTGTTTATAGTAGAATTTTTAGTAGAATGTTTTCAAGTGTATCCACATTAATAAGGACAGTTGTTGTTGTTGTCGTCGTCATCGTCGTTGTGCAAAGCTAAAACGGAAAAAATTCGGGAGTGCGCAAAAAACCTGTAAAGTCAGAAATTGAAAATTACGTGCGTACAAGTTAACGGTTCCGTAAAGTTATCGAGTCTTTCGAGAAACGCGACACTGCAGAGCGGGTCAAGAGGAGGAAAAGACTGGAAAGACCCTCGAAGTCAGAGGGAACCGTGAATTGAGCCTGTACCCCAAAGGTGCGAAGGACGTTTTACCCTGCACCACACACTCAAATTACTAAGGGCTAGCACCATATAAATTACAGTTTGTTTAGGGCTTGGGCACTTAAACTTGAAAAGGATTGTGTTTGTAATTAAATTATTCCTTTTCTAAAACTATATTTTTTGAATCAGCAACAACAAATATCTTTGTGCATTAAAATTTGAGCTGAGTTGAGTTGAGTTCTTGCCCCCTTCCCTGGAAAGCAGAAGTTTCCACTTCCTTTGAAATAAAACTATGCATGAACTTATTTCTTCAACAACTACACAGCGTATAGTATATATACACTCTAAGTTGCAAAGTAACAGCGCTGCTGGTCTGAGTACGTAAACAACTCACTCCTCTTAGTTTTCCTTTTGCGGGGAGGACTGAGTGTATGAGCCATAGAAGGCTCTTTTCTCGGGCTCCAATTTTGTCTGACATTTAGGTTGAATCGAAATACAGTAAACCGAATCAGTACGTTGTTTCTCACAGCTAGTGTGTTGTACACAAGACTATAAAAATGCTTCCATTCAAAATCAAAACAAGCATTTATATAGCGCTTATATCAGTGAAGTTCTAAGCGCTGTGCTCTTGCATGGATAACAAACATTACATATAGGACATTCTGTAGAGTTCTGTTTTCAGTTTTGTCTTGAGAGAGTTGAGATCAACAGACTTTCTAATTTTACATGATAGTTAATTCCAGAGTTGGGGGGGGGGGGGGGGGGCACCCACAGAGAACGCAAAGAGTCCATAACTCTTCAGCCCGTAATCTTTGGATTTAGCAGGTGAGCGTTGGCAGATCTGAGGTTTCTGGCAGGTGTATATACTATTTAGATAAACTTTCGAATAAACACCCAGGGACTTATTGCGAGTCATTTAAATGTCTATAAATAAAGACATTTATGGATTGTTGTTCGTATTACTGCTTAACAGGTAACTACTTTAGGAAGAAATTAACTATGTGCCTATAAATCTAGTTCAAACTGCTAGCATGAGCTCCGGAAATGTTGTGCGGGGGTCGATCGATTGTGACGTATAGTTGGAAGTACACCTATTTGAAAAAATATTGACAACTCTGACATCTGAGACTGAGTAGCTATCTGCAAATTTTGAAATACATTAATTACTTCCCAAAAGGGTTGTCAGACGAGAGGCCCACGCAATTTGGTTGAATAGGAGTATAGGTAGACGCAAAACTAAAAATATCAGTAGGACATTCAACATGCAGTCAACGCTTTTTTGAACTTAAGGTGGCTCAAGCCGCTTTTTTTTTCCAGAGCACAGCTAGCGAGGCACCTAGCCGATTTTAAACTGTTGCAAATGCTATTTCATTCCTTCAATAAATAAGCCATTTCTCCGACAAAATGATAATGATGATGATTGAAATGAACTCTAAGTGAAATCTGAACTCGACACGAAAAAAGGTTTCTTTTGAAGATCATATAGTTAGTGGAGATATATATCTTCTCAACTTGTGTTTTGACATTAATTTTACTTTGTAGTATCTCGCTAAAAACAGTAATTAACATCTTAAATTACGAACAATTCTTTTGCAATAATAAAATCACACAGGTAGTTCATTTGATTTCAAAACTATTCCAGGACTATTATATTAAGTGGAATGTTTTGCCTAACTAATACACCTCGAAAAAAACCCCAAGGTTTTATTTCGTTCAAACTATGAAAATTGATATCATTGCATGCACTCATTCGCATTTTTGAAACGACACACTCTTTGCAATGAGCTAGGTAAACTCTTGTTGACTCTCTTCCCATCAGTGTACTACTAACGCATGGCGCCAACTATATGACATTAGAAGACTACTGAAAAGCAAATACGGAAATTAAAAAGCCTACATAATGAAAGCCTGTCGAAAAGTTATCAAATATAACACGTTATAGAAATTAAGGTAGCTCCGTAATTATAATATAATGGTTTTTATTAAACACGATAAAAATTACAGCAGGGCTGATGTGGCCATGAAACTTCAGCACGCGCCCGCAAGACCATGAGCATACGCAATACTGGAATTTAAAGAATTTTTAGTGTGATGACGTCACGCGGGCGATATTGTTTTGCAATTCCAAAACTACCCAGACTGTCTTTTCATAATTTTACAAATTTTTGGAATATAAGACTAAAGCAAATGGCACGACATGATTAAAACGGTGAACAGAATTTCTTACTATTGTCTTGTCGGATGAAAGATGGAGATAAGAACTTTCGCATTTGATAAAATTCACCACGGAAGACGTGTTTTTATTGATTTCATGAGAAATATAAGCTACAATGCATGGGGTTGCTATGGTTACCGGCTTACGTGTGATCATTTTCACCAGTCAAACGATTTTCAAATTCATTATCTTTCATTTGGCTGCGGTGTCAAAGTATGAACCTGAATTAGCTATAAATTAATTTTTCCTGTTTGTGTAAAAGCCCTAATATAACTATCAGTTAAGCCATTTTTTGTCAAACACGCAAACTATTTACTTGGGCACGAGTCGGTGAAGACTCTCGTAGATAAATAGGGATAATTTCTCACGATACTGTTCCAAAATACCCTAACACCAAACAGTACAACCACAACATACATATTAAGCATTGCATTCAGTAATGGACGTGGTATTCACTAGATTTACAACATAAACCATAATTCAAAAATACTCTGAAACAATGACAGGGAAAAAATGTAAATTCTCAACTTGGTGTTTCCCTTGGTCTAGCTAAACTGGGAATCTGTTCTATAATTTTTCTTGGGAATGAAATCTGTATAATACCCAAAATTGTAAAAATAGAACAGATTCCCTGGTTAGACCCAGGGAAGCCCCATTTTTCACCCAAGCTAAGAATTAACATTTTTGACTGTGAATACGACACCTATAATCGATACTGTTACAAAATACCTTAAAACCCATCAGTACAACTATACAGTATACATAACTAGTACATTCATTATGGACGTGGTATTCACTAGATTTAAAACATAAACCATAATTCAAAAATACTCTTAAACAATAAAACCATAATCGATACATCTTCCGTACCGTCCTCCAGCTAGACTAGAAGCTATACTTTCTTTGTTTATTCACTAGATGGAAGTGGGTATTATTTGAGGATCCATATTCAAGGCACGTTCATAATGGCGGTTACTAATTAGCATAAATGCTGAAAAATCGTGAATATTGTCTGAAGAGCAACTTTTTGAAATTATGAAGATTGTTGATTTAGATGTGTGCGAGTTTCTAAAGAAAGTAATCAATTACTTGACAACATATAAGGATTTAAAATTTTGAAAATGCACGAAATCGAGGCCACCAAGGCTTCAAGACATACTGAGATACCTACAAAACTCTCGTAATTTTGACTATACCACTATAACGTCTTTGATATTATCTGAACGAAAAGTGATTGAAACTGTCGAGAAATATTGCTCATGAAGTCCCTTTTTTCATTTCACACTGGCATTGGTCATTTCATTGCGAGAAACGCTCATTTCCGCCATTACTGGATAAAAACTGAATTATAAAAGTGTTGTATTGGGTTGCACTGTTCATCAGAGATTGCTATTATAGATCGTGATCTCTACTTTCTTGATGACTTTGTGGAGATTTACCCTGCGAGAAAGAAGAAACCTTAAAAGGTTTAAAAGAAGACTCCGCCTCACTAATGGTGGCTATAGTCGGTTTTGAATATCTATATTTCCCAGTAGAATAGAAAGTAAAAAAGAGCACTGATACAGTTAAAACCGAACTTCGATAAAAAGAAAAAGCACTATAACAATACGAGAACTTTAGTGTGGCAGAGCTCGGGAATCGAGTTGCTGGGCGCAATTTTAGTACAAAATATTTTTTGTTGAAATGAGTCTAAGTCAGTAGGAAAGCATTGCTTATAGCTACTATTTATCTTATTTTTATTTTTTAATCTGTTCTAATGACAACTGCAGTGCTAAGACTATAAACTGATAGTCTTGTTTTTATCAAAAGAATTTCTTTCTTACAGTAAAATGATCTGTTTATACGTTTTTCCTATATAAAAACGTAATTATATTGATACAACTAATGTTTATGCCAACCTATCAAATTGCCGTACTGAAACGCAAATATTTGCTGCTGTGATTCTGAAAACACAGTCATCTCCGATTGTTTTAAGTTCAAGACAAAAACAATCCAAATTTCCATTTTAAACTGAGATTTAAGAAAAGCCATATAAAGAAGACCTATACAGTGTGATCGGAAAATCCAATACGAGTTGACATAAAAGATAGCTTTTTTCCGTGAATTTGGTCCACACAATCTTATATATTTCACTAATTGTTTGCTCTTACAATTGAGCTAAGATTCGAACAACGATGAACTACCCCCATATACTACAGTCCAATATTGATATTCTACGATGATAACTGTGCATTTCTGTTCAGTCTATCTTTAAAAGCTCATAAAAAGAGCGAATCAGTTGGATCTGATGTTTTTGTCACAGTCTGTAGTTTAGCTTGTTCGTATCCAAGCAACACAGATCGATTGAATGTATCGTTAAGAGAGAGCCGGAACTACCCGTACATGCCGAACTGATAGAGTCAGCTGTAATGGCCGTCATCAATAAACTTATTCTTCCAACATCATTATAGATATTGTTTTTTCCTCTTTTCTTAGCTATATCCTGTTATTCAATCTTTTAGGTTTTTGAGAGGGGAACAAACCGCCTTTTAAATTGGCGATTTGTTGATTGCCCATACTTCGTGTGCGCAAAATCTGTACCGATTATGAGTTCGAATGAAAGCTAAATCCCTGTCTGTGATATTAATTTATAGCTCCCTTGATGCGTCTAAGTAGATTATCTTCGTAGCTTTTCCAAGAATGACGAAAATTGCCCGGTTTCAGACTCAGCTTCAAACTCTAACTGATAAAAATAATGTGAAGAAGCGTTAAAACTGCACGAAATCCGTTTATATAAAAGAAATCCTTTTCATTTTTGAGCCTAAAGGGCGCCCAAGTAAGCAGCTGTAAAAAGCCTTTTTGGCAATATGAATATCCTAATCTTTCGGTAAAATATTGAAAATATGACCTTTTCAAAGGATCAAGGAAAAGGCAGACCTCTCTTTCGACAGAATTGCCCCCAGGAAAAAACATTTGGCTGAAGCCGCGGCTGTTTGTGTCGAATATTAATATTTTTAAGTCTCCTCGCAAAATTGAGTGCACAAAAGTGTCAATACAGAAAAAGGGTCTTGAAAAGGTTGCGAACTTCGTAGCTATGAGAGCTTACAAGAACTAATTGGAACATTTTCTTTTCAAAATATCACAACAAAGCTTCAAAACAATGTGTTATTTGGAATTATCTGGCTCTTTCGATATGACAACAACTTTGACTCCGATGTTAAACTTTAAACGTTTAGGCTCCAAAATCTCGCACTTTGCTAGACATCACGGCGCTATGAGGGTGGAACTTTTCATGGTTTTAGATATAGATTTCAGAAAGTGAACTAAAACTGAATCGTTCAGTCATTCTTTTGGTGGAAAAAATCACGTAGCCCGGAAGTGAATGCTACTTTCTTTTATAGTGCTCATGCCGGCACACGATAAAGAAGGAGCCTTCGAGCTTCCAAAAATCGTCATCATTAAAATAGACAGACAATTGTGATGAAGACTGGCATTTCTAAAAGTGAAATATGCTATGTTCTTTGAAATTCATCTTAAACATGACGGAGCATTTGATTTCAAAACCCGACATCGATTAATACAGTCAGATAATTGCTTCTAAACTTGAAACAAGGCATATACAGTGCAGCCCTGAACGCCCAAAATTTTCTTACGGTCTTTTGTTAATTCACTTGGATGATTATTTTTATTCATTTTTTTCGTCTGTAAAAAGTACACGCGCGGTAGTTCTTACTAACCGCCCACAAATAGCATTAGATGTGTATGCAAAACAACAACACCCATTAACTTATCAACTTCCATCTAAGGATCAACATAATCTTCCAACAAGAAAATAATTCGCCAATTACAATAAATGTTGACGTATTGCATTTTCTTTTAGTCTTAATTCTTATTTAGTTTAGGAAGTTTAATTCAGCCTTTCAACTACTCTTCCAACCTTGTTTTGATGAACTTAAAACAGCCTTTTAGTCTGGAAAGAGTGTGGTACTCGACAACAGGGCTTTTTGCAAGCGATAGCTTCCTTCACGAAAGGACTCTCACCTGTTAACGAAGTTATAGATGGTAAATGAAAGCACTTCAGCTTATATGTAGGCGGTGACTGTTTAGAATTACCGAATAAAAACTCACTTAAGCAAGCACTTCTGGATGTATATGGGAGTCTACTCTTGGAATAAAGTATCAGTTGCACTTTGCAGTCGTTCTTGAAGGATCTCAAGAGAGCTAGCATGCAGTGGAGCATGAATTCAACGTGCAACTCGAGCTTAGCTCTTAACACTACTTGTGGAGGTGTCACCTCAATTCCATGGTATACCAGCACGTTCAACATTCTCATGGTAACACTGTACACCATAGTAATTGTGGCCGCTCTGACAGGCAATCTTCTTGTCTGTGCTGCCGTTTGTATCAACCAAAATCTGCGTCAAAATGTGGCGTCTTATTTCATCGTTTCTCTAGCTGTCTCCGACATCGGGACTGCAAGCTTTGCTATGCCTTTCGATTTGGAAGCTTTTGCCACGGACGGTAGACGATGGTACCACGGAGAAGCTTTGTGTATCGTATGGACGACGACATATTTAATCACCGTACCTTCTTCTATTTGGAATCTTTTTGTCATGAGCATTGATCGATATAATACGCTGAAGAACCCTTGGAACCGGTTCAAGGAATCTCACTCCATGACAGCTAGGCGAGCTTTAACTACAATCATAGCACTGTGGGTCTACTGTTTGGCCTTTGCTTTATTACCCGTTGCGGGCTGGAAGTTCAGAGCGTACCCCTACAGCGTGAAAAACAACTACTGCCGCTTCAACATAGCGAGGTATTTCAGTATTTTTGGATCCTTTCTTAACTTCTATCTTCCAATATTTGCCATGTGTGGGATTTATTACCAAGTTTACAAAATTGCACACGCACACAAGAAGTTTCCGCTCGCGCTGGAAAGTCGTTTGCATACAACCTCAGGGAGCGATTCGCAAACAGCAAGTACACTCTTTAAGGCTGACAGTCTCAGTCGACCATCGACCGACGAGCAGCAACTCACCCAAGATTCAATGAAAACTGACAATAAAAATGACATTGATACCATTGGGTTGGAAAATGTATCGTTTTATTTCGAAGAGGGCAGTTCTGAAAAAGATTCATCAGCGAAGAACGAAGCAGGGACCAAACGAACAAACACGAGTGTTGAAAAATGCGCCAGTGACACGAATCATCAAAGGAGAATATCGGCCTCCGATCGCTTTGAAACACCCAATACACAAATTGAAGATAATGCGAGATGTTGTTGCGAACCGGATACAAAGCTTTCGACCGAAAAAATAACTCCAAGGGAAAGAGATGGAAAGGAAAAAGGCCGCCAGCAAAATATGGACTCACAAAATGTGAAGATGGATAAAAGATATTGCGCAGAGCGCGAAAATAGAAATATGGAACTTGCGGCCAAAAGTGATGCGAAGGGATTCAACTTACCTGAATCGATATTATCAGCCGGTAGCATTTCAGCTGCTAGCGAACAGCTTAGCTGGTCTGAGAGGAAAAAAGCTTTTGCAAAGCAAAGCAGCTTAGAAAAATCCCCTAATCGTAATATGAACATGACGAAGAAATCAAAGCCATTAACCAGCGACAGCACTCAGACTCAATTTGCAGTTGACAAAACGAAAGGTTTATCAAATCCTACAAAAAGCCCAAAAGGAAAATATTTCCCTCTAGAGAAAAAGCTAAAAGATAAAAGCCCCTACTTAGCCGGTGAAACTGAGATCTGCAGCCTCAGGAAATTCAGCAGAAAGTCAATCGATAATCCTACACCGTCAGCTTCGGGAAACGGTCCTGGAGACCTCGGCAAAACAAATGACTCACTCCAAACATATGCCAATAAGAAGAGGCTTAAACATTTCTCCAAGAACACCAAGGCCGCACGTACAATCTCCATTATAGTCGGTGCGTTTCTTATCTGCTGGATTCCCTTCACTACTATGAGTATCGGTTTTAACATCTGCGACAAGCCGTGTTACCCACTTATTCCACCTAAATTATTCGATGTGCTGCTTTTGTTGGGTTATGTCAACTCGGCTTTAAATCCAATTCTCTTTAGCTATCAAAATATGCAGTTTAGAAAATCGTATCGACAAATCGCATGTTTCTTATTTCGCTGTCTAAAGGTATAAACTAATGAACAACTGTTTTGTTAGCTTATGATGATAAGAAAAATCGTGCAGATCATATCTCTTCAGAAGCAAGGATGGCACAGTTGGTTAGTGCGCGGCCTTCAGTGCGAGAGGTCCCGAGTTCAATCCCCAGTGACTTCACATCCTTGTTTCGACTTCTTTCCTTTCCGTGTAGCTTTAAGCAGCTTTAAATACCCTTAAAACAGAGCACTGATGGAGAGAGGGGGTAAAGGGCGCACCTTCGAACGCTTGATACATGAGCTTCTGGCTCGGGAGATCTGGGCAACCACTCCCTGCGATATTTGGAAGTAAAACATTAGCCTTTGCCTTTTTTGCCTTTTTTTGCCACTAGATGGGAATTATCGTCCATGACTGAAACTTGTTTTGGCACCAGTCTTCCCCATCAGAAACGATATTATTTTTACTCCGTTTTTACTGAAAAGTCTGAAAAGCACACTTTCTTGAGAGAGAGGGCTTGAAAATGCAACTGTCTCATCTTAGGACAAACCGTTCGGATGAACTCACAGAAGGCTATAACTGACGTCCATTATGCACTGCATGCGAGAACAATGAATCAAAACGTATAGTATATATATGAAATTATAAATAATATAATAAAATATATGTGAAAATATATGTATCATAAAAGTGTAAACCTTTTTCTTTGTAGGTCGATGAAAACTGAAAGGACTTATTATATGAAAGAAAAGTCTGGACTCATCAGTATAATTCGGCGCTTATAAATAACTAATTTTAACTAATAATTAATGAATAACTAATCAAATTTTCGTCGCAGCAAAATAAAAATCCGTCCCGCCAAAAAATCTTGTGTCGAGCTAGTATTTGTTTCTTCTTCTTTTTCCGTGTAAGATTTACTTGTAGACTTTTGTGTTCATCGTTACCTCAAATGGCGTGAAACTGAATTCATAACAGATGCAAGTGACGGTAGTTCCACTGAACAGATACAGGAGACCGAAGTTTCAGTTTCGTTCATTTACGTTAGTCTCAAATAATGTGTCATGTTCACAATCAATGGAGTGAATGCTGGATCGGAGCGAGAGCAATATACTATATTCTTTCAAATGGAAGGCTCTCATGACCTTTAAATCTAGCTAAAAGAAATACATCAAGACAGATTTAACCTCCAAATATGTGCGTTTGCATTTACAATCGGAATTGTAAAAATTAACTGAAAGTTCTAACAACTGATTCCTGTCGCTAAACTGAAAAGCCTGAAACCAGCCAAGAGGAAATATTCTTTGTCGTTGAGAAAAAAACGTCCCGCCGCTTTTGAAATGAATGGTCAAATCAAGTTAAAATTGTTTCGAATCTAGTGCGTATGCGTTGACTATAAACGTAGATGACGTACTGACGTAGAAAGTATTCACTAAAAGCTAGAGAAGTTGTTTTCAAGTGCCATTAAACTTCACATTTGAAATAAACACACTCACAATTAAGCCATCTAGCTTCCGATTCACTTTGCTGTGCTAAAGTACTTACCATAAATAGATAACTAATAAAAACGAGGACGAGATCGAGGTGCAGATATTTGTAAACTCATAGAATAATCCGGATGTTTTGATATGTGAAATAAGTACACATTTAAGCGATGATCAATCTCATCTGAGATGTAAGCAGTAATATAAATGAGGTTATTACTTGGGAGTGACTAAAATCTGATTTGGTTTGATTACTTGATCATTTCTAGGGTAACGGACGTCTTAATCTTAATATATATGGAGATCAATAGTTCAGTTTTTTCGTTTATTTATAGGAAAACCATTATGGTACTTAACCTTGAAGCAACAATCTAGATAAATGTAGGCATTAGGGGGCAAGCGATCAAAAAGCTACCGATAAGATTAAATGCGCTCTTTTAATTTTTCAGTTCCTGTTTCAGGCCTCATCTCTCTTTTTAAATAGTTCCATATATTACATACATATGACTCTCGCGTAAAGCAGGTTTTGTAACTTACTTAGTTATCGTATTACAATAAAGGTTGTTCATTCATTCATCCTCTCTCTCTCTCTCTCTCTCTCTCTCTCTCTCTCACTCTCACTCTCATATTCTGGAGCTGATGGTCTGATTTGAACGCTATATTTGGCTTCAAGTGCGCATATTTTGAAACTGCATTTCCTCATATCGTCTGCAAGGATTCATTGATTCATTATTCGATTAGTTATTCATCAAAAAGTTATTCATGTTTCACTTTTCTTTCTAGTCTTTCTCTTGTCTCTATTTCTCTGTATTTTATATGAAGCATTACGAAATCACAATATTACGACAGTTGTGAATAGCGAAAGTACGTGTGTCATGCATGGTTTAATAACAACACATTTTATAACTTTTTCTGTAACGAACCGAACGCACGACAGCAAAAACGGACGTTGAATAAAATAAGAGAAATAAGGTAAACTTTTTTTTTGATGTGGTATATGCAGTTTTAAAACACGAAAGGAATACGCCAATCACAACATTCGAAAAGTGTTCCGCCGCTGGGAAGTACTTTGACACGCGTCGTGCTTGGCCGCACGCGCTACCACTTCGCTCGATCGCGCGCTCTGATCATCAATCCCGCGTCCGAATACATGCACTTAACGAGAACATCTATCAGGTTTTTACAACATGTTGGAATTTGCTAAGCACGACTGGAAAGAGACCAAAACTTTATGAAAATTGACAAAAGGAGAAAACTGTGTGGGTCGTTTTCACAGATAAATGCTTGGTTTGGTTGATTACGTAAATATTAAACTTGTACAAAAGGGAATAACTGGTCATAACATAAAATGCTTATTGACTGAGTTTGGCAGGTCGGACGATAAAATATTTGGTTCTTGCCCAATTTTGCTGCGTTCGGTCCGTATGGGTATGACCTCGATACAAATATTCAGTGGGTACTGTTACGGAGCACATTTTAACAATTTCAGTGATATTATGATCACTGTTAAAAACACCTATTTTATTAGTCAGCAATTGATTTTCGATAGGTCTTAACATGTTTCGTCTTGAGTTAGTCGCATGTATTACGTATTGTGACTGACTTTAAGTTACCTTGAATTATGACGTGTAACAACATGTTTACTAAGCAGTATAAATAGAATTACCAGGGACGTACAGATGGGGTCCACGGCACGATTCACGAAAAATAAGAACTCACGAATCACGGACAACTGTCTGATATATTCCCGAAATAAAAGGAAAGACAACTAGAAAACTGCATAAATTATGCTCTCAGGACACCGTTCATGCATTCTTTACGTCACATAAGCGCTTTGAAAATGAATAAAACTAAAAAGCGCGGAACTAGGACAATTTGATTTACTTTTTCAGTGATTCACGTAGAAAGACCACAAAATATCGAATCTCGAACAATTATTTCTGTTTTTGTGGTTTTGCCAGTAACACTATGTCATCGAGTGCGTAAGTCCTTTAGTCCGTTGTCACAGGGATTTGTGTTCCCCCGAGTTTTGTGTTCCCCCGAACACTGGGCACTAGTGTTTTGTGTTTCCCCTACGGCCTTCTCACCCCTCCCTCCAATGTATCTTCAGAAAGCATTCTCCCCCTAACTTTTAGTCACAACATCGACTAGTTTTAGTGGATGAATATTGAAGTTGAACAGAGGTATACGAATGGATCTTGATAGAAAGAAAATAAACGCAAGAATAAGAGGTACGTTTTTACAATGTTTTTAAGAAGTTTCTTTAACTGCATTTTCTTCGCAAAAAAAAATTATCTCCCAGACAAAAATGCTTCAATGATAGCTTTGCTTCCGATCGGCTATACTTCGGTGAACAAATTCACAACTTATAAAACAACGGCCGAAGAATTGGTAAGGTAAACGTCATGACTGTCTTAGAAGGGTGAATATACTCCTGATTTTCACAAAAAGTACACACGTGTAAAGTATGTACGTCCTGAAAAGAGTCAGCAAGATTAGTTCTTGCTTGAAACGTGCGAAGATGGCGAAGAAAACGCGGCCAGATTTCTCATTGAATCTTTGAGTCAAAGCTTTTCATGTTCATAATGCACCAGTTAATTGAAACCCCCGGGGAGGGCCGGGGAATTAACACATTATAGCCGGGTCTTTAACACTGTTTTAACAGCACAATCAACGGGAAGGCGGGGGAATTAACGTCTTATTCAAAGAAAATGATCTGTTTCGCCGCCGTTTTTGGCCTCTAAGGGCCGGGAAATGCTGGGACTTTAGCATTATAGAAATGTTAATTCCCCCGGTATTGCCCGGGGGTTGGGGGGCCGTGGTTTCAATTGACTGATGCATAATGTTCGAACGTGTGGTAACCTTAGATTCAAAAAAGACTTCAAAAATAAAACGAACAAATAAAAATTCCTTTGAAAATACATTAAGAAACTTCTTAAAACAAGACGCATAGCTGCGTGAACTCGGGCTTTCTATGTAGTAAATCATGAGTTCTCTTTGTTAACATTGTCTCTCCATTCGCTTATTCTGCTGTGCTCTATCTTTGACCTAAAAGCGCATTTATACAGTCTTAGCCTTCTTTTCTAGAAGGACCCATCGGATTAAAAATTGATTTTTGTTTACCCGTGAAATAGTTTTTTCACACTATAAACTTATTTGACTTCTGCAGTGTACTATCAATTTTAATCATGTTATTTTGATTCATTTGCTTTATTAACAACGACAACTTTTACAATAATTTGAAAAGACAAAGTTTATCTGTTTATCAGTTTATCTGAAGGGTCAGTGCCTGAGCGCCGGACCGGAAATCCGAATGTCGTAGGCTCAAATCACGCTGAGGGCTCGGAATTTTTAAGAGCTGAAACTTTTACACTCGTAGAAGCATTCACATCCAACTAACACATTTTCGAGTGACAATCCAATCATTTACTTACATATCAGAATTGTTGGTAATTCTGCCTTTTGCAATACTCACAACTTCAACACAGATTATTAGCAGAATTGATTCCCAGTTGGTGATCATTAAAGATGAAAACAGTGTCAAACACTGACTACTGCTCTATGTTTTAACTGTATAATTATTAGACTACGTTGAATTTAAGCACAAAATTTCCTTTATTTTCTTGGTTTTTAGCTTTCAAATAGCAATACAGTTTAGATGACTTGGGTATAGTTCAACGAATACGTTCGTAAACAACTGACTTTCTAACCTTTCTGATCTTGTTCTTCAGACGTTCCATAGTTCGTAATGATATTCTACTTGGTTCACGATCGCGTTTAAATCACTCGACGATGCTTATGAATACACTTTACATTAGATCACTCATTTGATATAGCATGGTTCTCGATAGGTTCACTCAGAAATGTTTGCTCCTATAAAATTGATACTCTCATATAAAGTCCGCGGACCGACCCGTTCCGAAAACGCTCGACATCTTTTAGTGTTGGCCTACCGCGAACAGCGTGTGTATTTATATGTAGTTTGAGCGTATAAGAAAACATATTTACCCGTAAATTTGATAGCGACAACTTCGACAGTTCATCCGCCATGATTTCCAAACATATGCTTTGCTTACTTCCAAGCATGCGCTTTACGATCTGTACGCATGCGCTTTACCTACTAGACTGCGATTTGTGACTGAACGACAATGAAGCCCAATTTTAAACTCGGGCATTCCACAGGAAGCCCGAGTAATAACATTGTAAAAACGTACCTTTTTTCAACTTCAATATTCATCCACTAAAACTAGTCGATGTTGTGACTAAAAGTTAGGGGGAGAATGCTTTCTGAAGATACATTGGAGGGAGGGGTGGGAAGGCCGTAGGGGAAACACAAAACACTAGTGCCCAGTGTTCGGGGGAACACAAAACTCGGGGGAACACAAATCCCTGTGACACCGTGACTTTAATTTCCGAAGTAATCACTTCGGGTGACAGTCGGATGAGAACGAAAACCTTCCGAATTTTGCCGAGTACTTTTCTTCGATTTTCGCTATGGAAGTATGATTTATTAAGAAACTAGCTGGCGTTTGTAGTGATTAGTTTTTAATATTTCATTAAAAATCACTCTTCGAGGGAAAAATAGAGCAAGTTCTATTTGATAAATATGGTGTCTACGAAGACATTCGGAATGGAACAGGAAACCCAAGCTATATTATTGTAGACTATCCAGTCCATGTGCTTCATGTAGTTGTTATAAAGTAGAGAACGATTTCTATTTCTTTTTCTCATATAACCAGGTATACAGCTTTAACCAAGGAGAAAGGAGTTTGTTTTTAAGGAATCGTTCAGGATTTGGGGTGGTTTGCGAAAGGTTTTGAGCGGAAAGTTGATCGTAAACACAGTGTTTGTTTGACAACGATCGAAGTCTGCTGCTATGTCACTTTATGTACCAAATTCGATACCAAATCTCGTGTGGATTTCATTTGCATTTATGTCTTTACTTTCGCTTTGGATTTTTTTGGAAAAGTCTTTGTTATTCTCGACGTTATTTGGCTTTGTTGTATATTTGAGTCGGTGAAATTGAGCCGTATTTCTTGACACATAAGCACTCGAAGACTTAAAATATAATTTAATGTTTTTGATTTTATCTGCACAACGATATTGTACTAATGTTCTATAAAACATGTGAAAGATGAGTTGATCTCGATTATTTTTTTATCGGATTCAGTCATTACAAGATTTTAAAACCCACTTCAGAGTATCAGACTGAGAGGCTATTTATATTTTTCTGACTATTGATTATTTTTGGTCTCGCGACAATCCCGCAAAATGATCGACCAAAATCGAGTTATAGTTCATTTACTCATTAGAGATTGCGGTAAATTAGATTAATGGACTTCCAAAACATACTGTACTTTTGACAAATGTTTTTCCCCACATTTTTTGTTCCAGATTTTCCCGTTTTAATACTAAGACATTCCTGATATAAAAATAATACCAATGCTATCGGACAATTGTGAATAAACAATTCGTGTTTGTGAATAAATGCTTGTTATTTATGCAAACTGATTTGAGTTCCCAACACTTCTGTGCTTTTACTGCAATGGATCATCATTTATGCTTAACATTTTAGACAAGTTTTATACTGTATAAACTACAAGATAGTTATTACTAGTACCCCTATACATCAGTGGAGGCATCCATGGGCAGTCTTGTTGGATAACTTTATCCAACCTTCCTTAATTTTTTTCTGACAATAAAAACAATGAAAAACTCAAATTGCTCTCCAGCACAGATCCTATAAGTAAGACTGGCATATTATTCCTTTCCATGATATGCCACAGTCCTGTATGAATGCCATCACTGAGGTCATAAATTATCCAGAACACCTTGCAGTCTCGACTTTTGTGAAATGACATTTTATTGATTGGCCTTTAGATTTTTAATAAAAATATATCTTGACACAAGAGTTTCCTTGTAGTTAATATATAGTGTAAATTAGTATAAAATGTTACTCATATGGAGTACCTCCTTAGTTTCCAATACTGACTGTCCACCTAATGAATGAATTTGTCCATCACATATGAAGTTTCCTCTGTCACTGACTATCAGTCCTTGGACACCTATGTCAAAATTGGGAGATTGAGGGAAATTGGAGATTGAGGGAAATCAATCAGGTTCTCCCTCCCTCTACCCCCCTCCCCCCCCCCTCCCCCCTCCTCCCCCAAGCGAGTCTCTTAATAGTCTTAATATTGACATGATCTCTTTCCAGTCCAAAAGCAGCGCAGCTGAAATCTCTTTTTCTCTGTTCCATGTTCCATAATTCCTGCCATAATCTTTGCCATATACATGTACAGAGAACTGATATATTTCATGCTCTATCAAAGTGCATCATCTAATTTTATGCAATGGTGACATAAACTGCAATCTTGAGGTTCTGCTGATATTCCACATTGCTGTAACAGGTAATGTAACTGTGGCCAGCCATATCATGATTCCAGGGAGCAATTATTATAAGCTTTTAATTAGCATAGAACCTTAGTAAACTTAGGGTGCTTGACCATTGTTTATGGAAAATTGGTAGGTCTGGAATTATTCTAGGTTCACTTCTGTACACTTATCTGTCTTGTGGTAAGAATTTATCTCCCCTGCAGAAATGTTTATGTTCATATGCAATGCAGAACTTTCAGATACATGTACATGTACTCACATTTCTTGCAAATTCTGCTCATCAGCTGTTTGGATTTTCTTGAGTGTCTTCTTCAATGGCATCTTGCAATCCAGAAACAGCAGCAACAATGTCACCAAGTCTAGGGTTGGCTGTTAAGCTTCGACGAGAGACAGGTTTTTTACACAGAGGGCAGAAGCATTGATTTGCAGATTTCTTGTTTGTTTTTTCAATAACATTATTGATGCAGTGCCTAAGAAAAAAATGATTGTAAGAACAGAATTTGGTAATTAAATCAGTTTTCCTGCACTAGACAAAGGGTGCTATTCAACTAAAATTTATTATCCCTCATTAATATTTCTTAATTTCATAACAATTTTTAGCCCCAATGTCACTTTGCAAAAAATCAGCCATGGGAGGAAGGGGGAGGGAGGGATGGAAGTGACAATATTTTGAGCCCAGTGATTATAAAAGTAGTAGCCATAAAAATGAGACTAGGAGGTTTATAACTTGGTCATTCTTACATCATGTTGTTATTGAAAATTATCATTAACATCATTGCTGCATTGACCATTTAGATTTATAAAATTATTAGCATTATTGAGTGATGTAGCTCAATTGTTTTTAGCCCCATCTTGGTTGGGTGAGTAGTCTTTCTACTGATAGAATCACTGCAATGGGTACTAGGTGATAGGATATCAATGGTTACCAAGGTTACCACCTTGTCACAAAGGACAGACATGTCATCCTCATCATCCTGTTTAATTTAGTCTGTACTTTAGCTGGCTTCGCAGGCTATTCTGGTCAAAATATGGATGCTTACCAACAAAACTGATGATTACATTTTGTAGAATAAGGATTGTTCAAAGGCTCTAGGCTAAAAGAGAACAAGATCGTCAAATTATTAAAAACATAAGCTTAGTAGACTGATTCCATAAAATACTGTACTGATCGAAGAGCGAACAGACCGACTTTATTTAACAAATAGTCGTTTCAAAACTACATGAAGCTCAATCACTGGCTGATAGGCTTTCATTTACATCAAAGACAAGGTATAAAAATATTCTATGGTCATTCAATGCTGGATTAGAATGGAATATACAGAGAGAATGAAGAATTTGAAGAGACTTTAAGCTTATAGCACTATCACGATTTGTCGTCAAGAGCTGTGAAGGGTGTTCGTATCTCATAGACATTTTCTGTCCCACGGTATTTTCATTTTTTGCTTACAACGTAACTTATAACACAATGAGTTCTTACCATATAGAACACTCAAGGTTCTTCTGCATATGTGCGAGGGATTTCTTTATATCCTTTAGAACTTTCTCGTTTATATTTGCCGCCATTTTCAGTACCAGCGTTTTGTTCGATTGTCTTTCGATTCTCTGTTCGATTGTCGATTTCGTACGACGATTTTTACACGATAGAAAGCCGATGAATAACCGATAGAGTTCCGATCACTTACGCGAAGAACGCCTTGAAGAATTTCAACATTTGACAAGAAAAGTTGAAGATGTAACTATCAATGTTCTGAAAAAGCTAAAATGAAGCTCGAAACTCAGCAAAATAACTACGTGCAGTCTACAGATATGGTAATGTATGTCTTCTTCTCCTATTTGGGAAGTTTTAAGAAAGAAGAGACAAAATGAACGAAAACTTGACATGCACTCAAGAAAGGCAACCAAAGCCAATGGGACTGGCACTGCAACGCTGAAAAAGATCACATTTAAAAAAGGCAAAAGTGCTCGAGGAAAAGATGCAGCGAAGCTGTTTTCTGATTTGATTAATTCCTTTGAATCAGAACCAAGTGGAAGCAACGTAGATGGAAATCAAGTTGTAAATAATGAGCTTGGTTGTCAGCCTTTGCAAACAACTACAGGCACATCTGCATGTACCCCAACTTCTACGATAAGTTATGATAGGCAGCAGGTTAAAGTCAAGAGAAGGTCTCGCTCTACCTACAGAGGCATAAAAAAGAAATGCATCAAAAACCTGGACTCTGAGAAAGATGGATTTTGTGATGATCAGCTCAAAAGTTGTGACAACAAACTAAAAAGTCCAACAAATTTAAGCAGTACATGCAGTCAACACTTGTCTGATAGCTCAGCAGACTTTTGGGGTGATGATGAAATATTTGCTGATTTTAACATCAGTGATGTTGTCCATGCTTCCCTTGAAAATTCAACTAGAAAGAACATAAAGAATAACCTTGCTAGTACTCCAAAAATTGACATACATGTAGACTGTAGTACAAAATCTGAGCTTGATGATCAAATTTTTGCTGATTTTGATATCTCTGAAGTTATTAAATCTTCACTTCAAAATTCAAGTTTAATAAATGTAAAAAATAATCAGGCCAGTACTCCTAGAGTTAACACAGCAGGACCTGTGGAAACTGCTTATGATTCATGGAATAATACATTTTATGGCTTACCTTTGGAAGTCAAAAGCATGTTTTCACAGTATCGTGGTATTGAAGAACTTTATGGTAAGCTAAAAAATTATAACCAACTCTATGTCAACTGACAGTATAATAGAAACTTTTATTTGGAAATTTCCTCCAAAAAAGATTATAACATGGTATAATATAACAGTGTATGTTATAATCACTGAAAAGGTGCCATAAATGAATTTTGCTGTGTTAAAATATCAATGCCTGGAAAGGAAGTCACTCAGGCCATTTTATGTTCAGCGCTTTAATTTTGGTAGATTATCTTGGTTGAGCAGATGGTCAAGATGTTTGAGTCCCTGTTAAACCCTGCTAATTTTTAGTACCATTCAGCAAAAATTTGAACAGATATATAATATGGCTTCAAGGGATAGAGAGCTGCAATGTAATTTCCAGTGTAAGATAAATTGCAAGGGTTTTCAATCTTCATAATGATATGCTTTTAACTTCTAATGACTGCTCTGTTATTCATTTTTAGAGTGGCAGAAAGCTTGCCTTAATTTACCAGCAATAAAAGAAAGAAAAAATTTGATTTATTCTTTACCAACAAGTGGAGGAAAAACTCTTGTTTCTGAAATATTACTTCTGAGAGAACTAATTCTCAACCAAAAGGATGTTGTCTTTATTTTACCATTTGTGTCTATAGTACAAGAAAAAGTAAGTTGCATTATGAGAGTATTGATAGTCAGTTTTATAGAGTATTATATAGAGTATTATTTTATAGAGTATTACAGTCAAATAATCCCAACCAATAATAAATGGTACTTTCAATATATTTCTACTAAATAAAAATATAATAAATTATACAATCATGTAGTACAATTTTGACCTTCCATAAGCAGGTACCTCCATATAAAGATAAAGAAACACTTTTGGAGAGTCTGCTACAGCTATTAAAATTTCTTCCCCTAAACAGACAGTAAATAAAGGAGGTCAAAACCAAAAATTAGCACTACAAAATCAGCTTGGATTAATTAATGATGCAGTAATTAATCTACACTGTAAATCAAAATAATTTGTATTTCATCTTACAATTCTACTGTATAATGCTCCTTTTAAGACATTTGGAGGGCATTGCATACTTATCATGCACAGCCTCTGTTGCCTACATAATTCAAGCAGTTGTACTCTCTATAAATTATATATTGCCTAACATCTCAGACCTTATGCAGAACTCTTTGGTCTTATATATTTAATATTTGTCTTTTTTTATTGCAATATTTTAGGTAAAAAACTTCACACAATTTGCTGTAGACCTTGATTTTATCATTGAGGAATATGCAGCTAGCAAAGGAAAGTTTCCACCCAGAAAGAGAAGAAAAAAGAAAACTTTATATGTTGCTACAATTGAAAAAGTAAATGTTAAATTTGTTTGCTTGCATACTCATACAGTATAAATAGTGTAAATGATAAAATTGTCAGTAATTTCTGTGACTGCATAAATATAAAATTATTGAATTAAAAGAAGCCATGGAAAAGATGCACAGTAATTTCTATTGTCTGAGTAGATGGATTGAGAAAAGGATGGATGAGTGGCTAGTATGCTAAACGGAAAAAGCCAAACGACATCAGGAAACGTTGCAAGTGTAGGTAAATGATGGAAACGGACTGGCAAACGTGGACTGCAGATGCAGGCTGGCAGAGGCAGATGGACAAACAATCGATAGTATGAACAACAAAGGAAGAAAACAAATGAACAAACAAAGAAATGAATGAATGAATGCATGTGATTCTCATTCTCATTATTCTAATAATACTTCTGAAACTCATTTTGCTTTGAATTATAATTTATGCTTCATCGAGTGTGACAAATTCCATTCATAAATTTATTTTGCTTTGTACTGAAAAGGCGAATTTACAGAATAGTTACCTCCTGTTATTACATCAGATCTTATGTTGTTAATTTTGTGTTTCTATGACAACAGGCTAATGGACTGGTAAATAGTTTTATTGAAGAATCAAGAATTGAGTCCCTTGGACTTGTAGTTGTAGATGAGGTACATTGTAGATTCCTGTCAACCCTTATATTTATTGAGTATTTACAAGGCTGCTGCAAGAAAAATTCTTGGGAAGCCATTTTGGTCCCCAAATCAAAACTTAGGAGCTGAGTCATTTTAATTTGTTCACGACAAGCTCCTAGAAGAAAACTTTTGTCACCCAAGCTCATACATAAGGCCATTCAGGCAGCAGCCTTGATTTAATTTTTTAGAATAATTTGAAAATTGTTATCACCTAGTACAATCACTTTACTCTCTGAAGTCACAATAACTTATTGGGAAACAGCGAAAGTAACTCCTTAACCAAAATTAATGGTTGCTATAATAGAAGCAAGTACAAAGTTACAATGTCGACAAAACATCCAGTACTGTTGTCTGCACAAGAATATTCCTACAAAGTTAATAACACATTCTTTTTTCAGCTCCATATGATAGGTGAAGGTGGACGACGAGGTGCTGTCCTTGAAATGTGCTTAACAAAACTCTTGTACACTGCTGGTAATTACATTTTATTATCTCTTGTTTTGTACACCAAGAAGACAGCTAGAAAGTTCATGATTTGCTCTTCAACAAATCATCATTATAACTACCTACTACTACCCCACATGTCAGTGAAGGAAGTTGTTTTATTGACCAAAACTGGAATTGGGTTCACTCAAGCCACTGGCAATGAACAGTCAACTTGCAATACAATGCGATGCAATTGTTTTGCAAGCTGCAAAAAAATATTATGAGCTCCTGCTACTTCCTGCAAAGTTACAAAAGCTGCCCCAAAGACCTTTAACCACTGCTGGGACAATGAACCACTGAATGCTAAAGTTAGAAGTCATATAATTTAATCAGTTTATCATTGTATTTTTGTGTATATAATTTGGTCTACTGACAATAATTTCCCTTTGTTTTTCTACACTTGCAGGACATGTACAAATAGTTGGAATGAGTGCAACTTTGAGTAACATCAAAGATCTTCAGCAGTTTTTAAAGGCTGAGGTTTATACAAATGATTTTAGACCGGTGAGAAAACATAAAGACACATACATGTACATTCTGTCATCTATCAGATAAGTGTGTTATATCCATCCTCTGGGATCCAGTGCAAGGAGAATATCACTTTTCTTTGTACTAAGGGTGGGTTGTTGCTTAAAGTGTACCCTTTATATCCCTGGATAAGTACAATGAAACCTACTGAAAATTAGATGTATTCATTTTATATAGTACCAAGTAAGAGGTATTGTTACTCTGACTAATACTACCATCAAATGGAACAATTGTTACTAAATAGTGAAAGGAATGTACAAGTCTTATAACTGGCATTATCTTTTTACATATTACATGGCTACATAATGCTTGTTTCTTCAAACCACAACATATTGTGAACATCTGAATTGTGCTATCTATTTAGTTGATCGCTAAATAATAACTTCATACCCTAAATAATGTGTGCACAATATGTGAGATGACAATTTTATTTTGTAGGTCAAGTTACATGAATACATCATGGTAGACAACAAAACAATAATTTTACCCTAAATAATGTGTGCACAATATGTGAGATGACAATTCTATTTTGTAGGTCAAGTTACATGAATTTAATACATCATGGTTGACAACAAAACAATAATTTTACCCTAAATAATGTGTGCACAATATGTGAGATGACCATTCTATTTTGTAGGTCAAGTTACATGAATACATCATGGTAGACAACAAAATTCATGAAGTTCTTGGTAGTGATATCACTGAGCATCCAGTACGATGTATTCCAGTGTCGGTAATGATAACTATACTGACAATAACATCTTAAATTGGCTCATTACTTATTGCTGCATGTACATATTGTACAGTGTTTCTCATGACTTCTTTTTAAATTATTACAAAATTGTTGAAGTCACCATGGTCTAGTGCATGATTGAGTCAATTGTGTATCTAGCCAAGAAGTAGTGAGTTGGAGACTAGTTGTCACTGACCACTGTGTACAGTATGTGTGGTCCTTGAGCAAGGTACTTCATTGCATTTATATCCAATACATACAGTTGTATTAAATGACTACTAACTTATAACTATCATCAAATGGAAATGGAAATGGAAAATCAAATGGAAAATATGTAGCATTGATATCATGTAAATGTGCATGTATGCAAGTGCATGTGCATGTGCAAAAAAACTGCTAAAGAATAATACTCCTGGAGTTTCAAAGTAAATGATTGTAGTTCCAGACTTCTTTAGGGTGCACTTTGCTTGAGACTCACTGCCCACAACCCAGCCCTTACAGCAGGCCGGCTCTCTGTGGCTTCTGACTTCAGTCAACTTTGCAGCTAAATCACTTGAAAAAAATCAGAATATGTATACATTTTATTGATTACCCTGTAGCTTGCACAATGCTTTAATCTTCCTTACTAGTTAAGTCCATCCACTATTCATCTCTCTTATTCGTCAAATGAATGTGTGTATTCTTTCAGTCCAACAAGAAGAAGAGTCAAAAAGACCCAGATAACCTTGTGCTACTAGTGACAGAAGTCATTCCTCAGCACTCCTGCCTTGTTTTCTGCTCAACCAAACGAAATTGTGAAAATGTAGCCAAACTACTGATTTCATTTATGCCAAGGTACAGCATGGCTCAAAAAAACCTAGTTAATGTACTACAAGGATTTTCAATGCCTATAATGTTTCCTGTTTTGTTAGTTAGCTTGGTTTAAGCATTCAGCTTGTAACAAAATTTCGTCAAGACTGATGCTTTCCCATTTCAGTCCCCTTGGGAAATGGCATTCTTTGAAATTAATCATTAAAAAGACATGAATTGAGATGAGAATCTTCACCTTGAACAAACAAACTGAAGGCCCGGAAACACGATGCATTTTTTCTTGCATTTTTTCCTACAACATTGCAGCGCAACATAGTGTGTATCTACCCCCACAGCAGTTGCACACAATGTTATGCACAACAGGTTGTAGGTTTAGGACAAAGTTTTACTTCAGCAACTTACTCTTCAATTGCGCGCAACAGTTACAGGTTTAGGATCGAGTTCTACTTCTGTATCTTTATCTACAATTGCGCGCAAAGTTACAGGTTTAGGATCAAGTTTTACTTCTGCAACTTTCTCTCCAATTGCGCGCAACAGTTACAGGTTTAGGATCGAGTTCTACTTCTGTATCTTTATCTACAATTGCGCGCAAGTTACAGTTTTAGGATCAAGATTTACTTCTGCACTTTCTCTCCAATTGCGCGCAATTAACAGTTTATAAGTTTTAGGATCAAGTTCTACCTCATCTAACTTTTTCTGCAACGCTGTGTCAAAGATTGCTGGAGTTGACACATGGTGCAACTGTGTTGAGCGCAATGTTACAGAAAACACTACATCGTGTATCAAGGCTGCAATCTAAATCCGTCTATTCCTTGTTCAATGATTATGTTTCTGTAGGGATCTTTGTAAAATCAAGACAGATGAAAGAAAGGACCTTCTAAAGGCCCTGTTTAACCAGGCTCATGGGCTGTGCCCTATTCTTAAGTGTACTATTCCTTATGGTGTAGCCTATCACCATAGTGGGTTAACAGTAGATGAGAGAAAACTAATAGAAGACTCTTACAGTAAAGGAATATTATGTGTACTCACCTGTACATCGACACTTGCAGCAGGAGTGAATCTACCAGCAAAAAGGTAAGATGGTACTATCAAAATACTTTATTACATCAAAGAGTGGGGGTTCGTATGCTGGGACATTGTTCAAAATTGACGGATATTCTTACTCACCTGCTCAAAATATGAATTCCTTCAATTTTGTACTTTATTTTATAAAATATTTGAGATATAACGCGCGCGCTGATTGGCTGGCTTCCATGTTTATATCAGAGGACAGAGACATGGCTCGCTCAAAAAACGTCGAAAATATTTTATAAAAGCAATATAAAACGATCGCTTATGTCTCTGTACTGTGATATAAACACTCTGGAAGATGTAGAGCACTCGAAAAGCAAGAGAAACACTCGGCTACGCCTCGTGTTCCTAAGCTTGCTTTTCTCTTGCTCTACATCTTCCAGAGTGTTTATATCACAGTACAGAGACATGCGCGCGCGTTTTATATTCCTTAAACAGAAACATTTCACGACGCTTTGCGATGTAAAGAAAATCGCGAAATTTGTTGTCTGCTTTAATCGCCATAATAGAAATGTTTGTTATTCTATAGGGTTATTTTACGTGCGCCATATGTTGGCAGTAATGTCATCAGTCGTAGTCAATACAAGCAAATGATTGGTCGTGCTGGACGAGCAGGCATTGATACATCAGGAGAAAGTATTTTAATTCTAAAAGAGAAAGATAAATATAAGGTTTGTGGATATAGTGCCCTGCTATGCGTCAATATTCTCTCCTTTTATTTTTGGGATTCCTGTTTGCACTCACCTTTCACTACTGAACTTGAAAAGTCAGGTAATTCGTAAAACTTTCAAGGTCAGAGAATTGCCGAGATATTTTCATTTGGTCAGGGAAATTGTACAAATGTCACAAACGTCAGTAAAAGTCAAGAATTTTGGGGTTTGGATAGTAAAACAACCCTTTTAGCTGCTTGGTCCCTTGTGTAATACCATCAACTTAAAGCGTTTTATGTGATGTCTATGGAATTGAATTCATCCTAAAGTTGTGTAAAAAAAGTTAGTATAATTGAATAAGGCAAAAGTCAGGAAATTCTATTTTACCAAGGTAGTGAGAACCGTGATAACTCACTGAGAGTGAGTTACGCAGAGAGTACACCTCCTTACCCCACAATATTTAGAAATTTTTTTTTGGAATACGTCTATTTTAGCCTTGTTTGTAGCGTCCCAACTTACTTACCCCCCTGTGAGGCCCCCTGTGAGGCTTCCTTTGATCCTCATACTATTAATATCACTGTTGTTTTGTCAAGGTGAGTAGTATTTTCAGTGGTCCCTACGATAGCTGTAAGAGCAGTCTACTTTATGAAGACAACAAAGGTGTTCGACTTTTGATTCTTAGTTTACTTGGATTAAAGGTAAACGAATTTAGTATATTTATCCTCAGTGAAGTACATGCAGTTGTTGTTTAGCTTACATTTTCAAAATCACAGCAAACAGCGATAAAGAAAGGTCCAAGATAACAGTTCAACAAGGCAATTGCTTAACAGTTTTAATCACGATTCAAAGGCAGAGTAAGCGTAATAACAATAGGGACTGTTAAACTGCGTGAATCTGTGTGGCGCGAAAAGTGCTGCTTTGAACAAGGCCATTTTAGTGCAACCCAGCTCGTGCGTCTAAACAGTCAGCCTAATTTTGCAGAATTTCGCCGTATGGCAGAAAGTTTCTAACATGCTCGAAATTTCGTGCAATTTTGTGATTCGATTTCAAATCACGAAACTAAGGCGATTGTTATGCCTTGTAACGAATCACTTACATGGTTTTCATAGCAATAACGTAACACGATAACTCGAAACGAATCACGGATCCTATTTTGATCAGCGAGTGAACCAGTTTGAGTTGCGTCGGTATATAAAGTTACAATAAGGAATGAATGGAAATTAGTGACACCGTATAAAAAGAGTTACATTGTTACTGACGTTTAGAACCTAGGCCCTTTGACCGAGTAATAGACAGAGCTTTCCCACTTATTCAAAGTCAACTTTATCAACAGCTTTGTATCACTCAAGCTCAACTGGTTTCTGCCATACAATCTACATTACTAGCCATACAAGCAGACGGCAGTTCATTTGCACAAGAATGCACTCTAAGCGCCATTGAAGCACTGGTTGAATTGGGTCATGTACAACAGAAATGTAAACAGAATGGCGATGTCGATATAAGTGTTACAAACTTAGGGCATGCTACTTATAAAGGTAATATCTCGAATGTTATACACGAGAGCTTAATAGGTGAAATGCAAGGGTGCCAGATCTTTGTTTCGTGTTACGTTACGTCCCTCTAGGGGGGAGGGGAGCGAAATAAACTCTAGTACCCAGGGTAAACCGATAAGCCGACGTCATATTTTCCTCTAGTCAAGTGACAGTTTTTCAGTGTTAGAATATACACCTATTTCAAAAAAGTTTGTCGTAGAGAGCTCTCAAGCCTACGCGACTAGACCGAAAAGGAGTATGGGTAGCAGCAAAACTTCACTTCCTTTCCACTTTTCATTGACTTTAGTGTATAAGGTCAGAGCAAGCTGAATTTGAGCAATCGTGTGTGATTTTTGTGATTTTATAACTTCAGTAATTTTTTCCCGTACTCCCTTTCGGGTGAGTCGCGTAGGCTTTATACCGACAACGTTTATTGAACTGGGTGTATGTTGCATAGATGGCGTTTTAGGGAACGAATATATGATCTATTTTCAGGATGCCTAGATGCAGACCTATCGCCACGTATGTACAGAAATATAGAATTGGCCTTAGATGGTTTAGTTCTTGGAAACGAGCTGCATCTTCTTTATGTTGTAACACCGCTGGATATGAGTATTCCTTGTGAGCCTGATTGGATGGTTTACCAGAAACAGGTACAAATATTTGAGATCAATTCTTGGTGTAATTTTTTAATGGCGGACTAACACAATGCACGTTCCTTAAATTTCCCTTTATTATTGCTAATAATGTAGGAGTAGTATTCCCCACCTGTGGCGGAAATCCGGGGGGGCATACTACTCCCAGATCGATAATACTAATTTACATTATCTGTTATTGATCCTTCAGGTAGCACTTTTAAATGACAAAGAAAAGAAAGCAGCAAATGCAATTGGTATATCAGAAATATATCTCCTAGGGAAAGCGTACGGTCAAAAACTCGTAAAGGTATCGTACAAGAATCTTGTCTATACATTATATTGCTGTCATTCGCAATTTCTTGCATGCTTATGCATTTTGCCGCACAATGCCGGATATCGTATCGTGCATCGCAGATTTCACATCAGTGGAAAACGTTACAGTACTATTTCTTACTGGCTGTACGTAACTTTAATTCCTGATTGAGCGTTTTTCCCTACCGTAAACGAAAACCGTGTGGTACAATTTTTTTGTACTGTAACTAACTCAACTGTACCGTGACCTTGTCTTTGAGTTCTAATTGCTCACAAGTTCACCTGATTGGCTGTTTTATCAGTACCGTAGCCATGACCGTACCATATAGCTTTTTCCTTTTCATTCGAAATCTACACTAATTATTTGTCTTAGCATATTATGACCATGAATAATAATAGTTTTTTTTATTTCAGTGCAATGATGAAAAATCCGTGAAGCGATTTTACTTAACTTTGATAATGTACAAGTTAGTGCAAGGGGAGTCTATATGGATGGTGGCAGACTTGTTTAAAGTCCCTAGAGGATTTGTACAGAACCTTTTAACGTCTGCGTCTTCGTTTGCGACGTGCCTTGTACATTTCACACAGGTAATTGTTAAACTTCAAGCTCGCGTCATCATGAAGAATAACTTACTGACTTTTACTGAAATTTGATGGGCTTCTATTTCCAGTTAATCTTATCTTAGTCGTAAACTTACATTTTTTAGGAGTTGAGCGAGTTCTGGGCTATCAAGCTCCTTCTTGAAGCCATTGTTAAGAGACTGACCTACACAGCAAGCTTGGAGCTGGTTCCACTTATGGAAATCTCAGGAGTTAAACAGGTTTGACCGGTTTTCCCAATTCTTCATCAGGTTCAACTATTTTTTCGTTTCGTATTTAGATTCGTGCCCAGCCCTTCATGTCCTTCATGTACCACAGGAGGCCCGTCAGATGAAACACAAAAACACATATTCTTCATTACATTTATTTAACATGATTTTACCATCCCTGTTTCTATCCAACCAACGCTGTATATATATGTTCCTTTACTTATTGTTTTATATAGGGACGTGCTCGTCAGCTGTTCAATGCTGGCTATCATTCCTTACGCGATGTTGCTAATGCCAACCCCAAGACATTAGTTAATGAAATCGAACACTTGTTTACATCACAAGCCAAACAGATCGTCTCAGCAGCAAAGGTACTCTTAAATAAGTGATATTTTCTTAAATTTGCTTATTATTTTCTTAAATTTGCATAAGTTCTGCCTCCAAGGATTATTGATGGATCAGAAAAAATTCCAGCTGAAGTCGGAAAAAAGCTCGGGTCTTGATGCAACGATTATCGTTATAAACAATGAGCATTACATTCTACAGTTTGCACTGACCTTTAGCAACTTAGTTGAATGCGGCGGCCAGAAGTATTTCTTCCTCGCCAAAAATCAGCATATGGGTCGGGTGAAATATGTTTTCAGTGATTAAAGTTAGAGTTTCTCTATCGAGAGTTCCTATCTAATGTTCCTGTCTGACACTAAGAAGACTTGGCAACAACAACACCTGTCCTTGTATCTAGATGTAAAAATATTTGTGTTGAAGTTAGAATTTCTGTATCAAGGGTTCTATCTAACGTTCCTGTCTAACACTAGGAAGACTTGGCAACAACTCCTGCATGTCCTTATATCTAGATGTGAAAATATTTGTGTTGAAGTTAGAATTTCAGTATCAAGGTTCAGTCTATCTAATGTTTCTGTCTGACACTAGGAAGACTTGGCAACAACTTCTGTCCTCGTATCTAGATGTGAAAATATTTGTGTGTACGCAATCCTGAAACAAAACCCACAACTTAAATCATTAAAATGGACAATACAATTTTGTGCAATTTTATGACAATACAATTATAAGAAAAAGCCATATAACATAGAAAGGATTTATATAATCTATTATTTTGTCGTAGATGTTACTGCAAGAAAAGGCAGATGCACTCCGTGAAGAAGCCGAAGAACTGATGTCATAGAACAGAGATCATGGAATGAGATACAGTGTAATTCCGATTTCTCGGAAATTTGAGAAATGAAATTGCGATTTCTCGAGAAATCGGGGGTAAAGCTATGTAAAACAAATCCAAGGGGGTTCGAGAAATCGAGATTCTACTGTATCTGAACGGTATATTATATCCAGAAGTTAATGTTTCAATTTTATTTATATATTCTATATGGAAGTGTACTATATGAGGTAATTCAATATTATTTTTATTGTAAATAAATGAAATCTCTGAAGTCTGTATTATTGTGTTATTATTAATTTTCTAGTGACTTCAACTTGTGCAATCTAACAATTGGATGATCCTTGACGTCATAATTTTCAAATGCACGCGCGCGCGCGTCGTTTTCCCGCCATTTTCGTGGTTCGATTAGGCCCAGAACACACTAGTAATATACCATAAGGAAGGCACGCAGACTCAGTACTTCTCAGCAGCAAGGCTTGTCTTCCCTCAATCTCGTCCTCAGAACCATTCTTTTTCTGTTATAGATGCACAGGATGACGTCAAAATGTGGTGAGAACAATAAAGTATGCCACGAGACGAAATTGAGTGGCGTGACTTATTCTCGCCACATTTTGACGTCTTCTGTGCGTTTACTAGAGTATAGTACTCCTTCGGAGATATTAGCAGAGTTTGCTACAGCTCTGAAATCCGGCCGAGCATAAACAAGATTTGATTTGATTTGATGAAATGACGCATGGTGGAACAGTGTTGTTGCGCGCAGTGTTGAAGTGAACAGAAGAAGTTGAAGAAGAAGTTGCACACATTGTGTGTACGGGCCTAAAGTGTGTTGCTAAAACGTTAACGCTACCAGTTAGGAGTTAGTCCGATTCCGTAAGTCGCAGTTTTAATTGGTCGCCAGAGGGCCACCACAGGAATCCCAACTGAGGAGCGAACAGACCTTACGGAATCAGTTTAGGGATAATTTCATCTCGGACCACAGACCGCTTTGATCTAACTTATTGCAATCAATGACATCATCCAGTCTCTTATGACTTTGTAGGCTACAGTTGGCAATGATGAGGGATTTAATTAGAGAAAATTAATTATTTAGTCATTTGGAAAGATCATAGTTAATATGGAAAGATGCAATGAGGTCGCTAATTGCTTATTAATCGCTGCTTTATATCAAGCGGCACGTCCTTAGCTTTGAGTGCTTGACATTTTATACAAAGTTTACTCTTATCATACAACGAAACAAATCGACCAAATATGCCCGTTGAAGACGTTCGAGATCTCAAATTCTTCTTGATATCGAGACCTTTTGGAGTAAAACAATAGAAATGACGTCATTTTCCAGCAAAAGAGGAAAGCATTTGCGCGACGCCGGCCGTGGATCAGACCGGAGACCGGAAATAGCAAAAAAACCAGAAAAACCTTTTAGAATTGTCATTAGATAAAAAGAAAAATTTCATTTTGAAGGCATTTTTTGTCTTCTTATCATTTTCTCATCATCGAAAAATTCATTAAAGTTTCTCCAAAACCGGTTTTACCAAATTTGCGAGACTACAAACCGGATCCCGACGCACCGCACATCCAGATATAAGAGTTAAGAACGTTAACCAAATATGAGAATTACCCCCGGGTAATTTACAAGAGTTGCAATATGTTGATTTTTAAAACAATAGTTTTAAACTTGAGAATTATACATACAAAGGTTTCATCAAAGTCACCCCAGAAGATTTAAGATCTCGAACGTTGCCGCTTATCCATTATCCTCGAGGGTTACTCATTGAAACCTCTGAAGCGACCCGGTCGATTTAAAGGGTTAGAGGCCGACAAATACAGAATAGGGTTTCCTGACAGAAAGTTTCACATCTAAGTTGTCAAACGTTCACATATGGCGGCAAGTTTGACTCACAACTTGATTAATGTACTTTCTATTCAACCGAGATAGCAAAAGCTTATGTAGAAAGTATTTATTCAATTAGCAAATGCAACAGGAAGCCCAGTGCGAGGTTATTCCTTTGAAGTACGTATAATAGGCACATTAAGGTAGCCTTTGCCGACGTATATGAGTTCATCTGAATAAACAACTTATAAAAACATCAAGAACTCCTCTGAGTAGAAGAAGATATTTTTATATTTGTCGGTAACTTGAGAACTTGTAGGAAAAGACCTATCGTTCATCGGCCGGTATGCTAGACGGAAAAAAGCCAAACGACATCTGGAAAAGTTGCAAGTGTAGATATTGAAGAAGGAAACAGACTGGTGGACCCGGACTGCGGACGCGGACTGGCGGACGCGGACGGACAAACGGTCGATAGTATAATTAAAATAACAAAAGAAGAAAACAAATGAACAAACAAAGAAATGAATGAACGAACAAACGAACGAACGAACGAACGAATGAATAAATGAATCGATCGATTGATCGATCAACTAATCAATCGTCACGCCTAAAGAAACATTCGATACTCTACTGCCACACAGCAGCTGCCAGTAACAAACTTGAATCAAAGGTCTCCAATGTAAAAGGCTTATACTTTGAGCTGTGACAGCGATTTTTAATGAAAAAATATGTTAATGCCTTCATTAGAATAGCTTTCGTAGCGGAAATGCTTACAACATGCATGAACCGCACTTTTCTGTGTCAGTGACGCATGAACTTGTCGTGTCTTAACTGTGCCGTACGTGCTCCATTCTTACGAAATCTGCTCTATTCCTATGCTGATGGGGTGATATATATGGTTTCATATATATTTATATATATCACCCCATCACCATAGGAATAGAGCAGATTTCGCAGATTTTCTTTGCTTCAAAAATGCCCTAACCGATCGTACCAAAGCAAATCATAGCAAAAGCCCTTTTTTGCTGGTTTTTTTTTTTTTTTTTTTTTTTTGTATAAAAAAAACAGCAAAAAAAAAGCTTTTGCTATGATTTGCTATGGTACGATCGGATAGGGCATTTGAAGCAAAGAAAATTCATTTTTATGTAAGTAATAATACTTTATGCTTGGTTACAAGCTCACGCTGAGTTACATGCATGATTATTTTTATAAATAAAAGTTATTAGTTAAATCAGTGTCATCATGATCATAATGGTTATCATTTTCCACCACAAACCTTAAGAAAACAGTGAGTGCACTCCACATATGTATGTTTTCCATAACTTTGATCAACTTTCATCAGTCCTATCTTAACTTTTCATTCATAAACAGAATGTCTTCATTCATTCATTCATTCATTCATTCATTCATTCATTCATTCATTCATTCATTCATTCATTCATTCATTCATTCATTCATTCTGTTGTGAAGGACATTTTTGGTAGTTTTAGTGCTAATGCGGCTGTTCTTAAAAAACTTGATACTTTAATGGTAAAACTATATATGTTTGTGTACAGATTTGACATATTAATGCTCGTAGTGTCAATCATAGACAAACACCTACAAACGTTAACGACTACGGGAACGTCCTCATCTAACTTTACTTATCGGACATGCGTACTATTAATTGTGGTAAACAGGTGAATGTTTGTGCAAGGCAAACATTAAGAATTAAGGCACTTTCTACTAGCTAAAAATCCATTGCAATCATTAATATTTTATTGGTATTCTCATGTTTGTATCTTTAGGGATTGCGTCGGACGAATTAAATCAATATTCATCTGTAAGTAGATGATATAGGTTTTTCCTTAGATCAACAATAATTTGTAATTCTTACATCATTTAGTTAGAACCAGCTTGACGAGATAGCAACGTCACAACTATGAAATGCTAATTAGTTAATATATATACATCTACCTTGTAAGACACTCTACACACTACACACTCTACACTTGTACACTTAGGACTACAGCAACTCAGTAATATGGGTGGAGCAGACCTCGAGTACAGAAACCGGTCCGAGTAAGGAAAACCTCCTTAAAGCCGCGCTGTTTCCCCGATCAAGTTACGTTAAAGAGGGAAACACAATTTCCCCCGTAACATGGCAGAATCGGGCACTATCAACGTCTTGCAAACCAAGTCAAATTACGTTACTATCAACCTTTTGCAAGCGAAGCCGAAGTACGTAACGATCAACCCCTCGCAAACGAAAACGTGATCTGCTCAGAAATACCGGATTTGATCACAATCGTTTTAAAGTGAGCCACTGAAAACTATCTCAGTTCAGTTGAGAAGAAGTAGAGATGCGCGATATGGAAGCTACTACTCATAGACAGTTTGAGAAAAAGAAGAAAGCGCGACCTCCTTTCTCGACTGAGAGGAAGTAGACTGAAACGTTTGAAACGTTTACCGCAAAAAAGAGATTACTGTCAATAATTCCTGAATCACTGTTAAATGAAGTCAGTGACGCAAATCTCGATCAGTGAACTTATTTGTCAAGTGCGAATACAAAATTTCACGTAAAACAAGAACTACAAGACAGGAAAAGATTAGCTTAGAACTTACACCAACCCTATAACGCGTATCCGAGATTGTCAACAGCTATTTAAAAACATCACAATTAACAACGAACTTAGAGACAAAGAGGAGAAGATCCTTAGTCTAATGAACACTATATATTGAAGCACAAGAAGAACATATTCAAGAACAATTGAGCCAACTAAAGGAAGCAGAGAACATTTTGCAGGAATACCATCAGGAAGCACGAAAGGAAAACAGGAACTTTAAATAGGAACCTGTACGATAAGTATTATCTATGAAACTATTTTTAGTCTTCGATTATATGTTTTGACCGGGTTGACTGGCAGAACAGACCAGTTCAAACTAGTGATTAGGTTTTCCTATGGCTTTTGTTTTCACGTTTTCTTTCGTAATATGTTTTTGCATTGTTTATATGAGATCAAGAGACCATAATATTAAGATAGTATTATGGTCTCTTGATGAGATACTGAAAGCATATCCTTAACTTTCTTCTTCTTTTGGATTGTTTATATGAGATACTATATATTCTGATGCGGAAAGCATCCTTCTTCGTAAAGGTTTTATCAAAATCATTTTTTTAAAAACCTAGAGGTCAACACAAACTTCTTAGAAAGTTACATTGAAAGAGTTTCAAAACTTGTTTCAATTTTATATTTGTGATATACTTTTATCAACCGCTATCGAAGAATAGAGTTTGAGGCAAAATCAAAAGGAAAATCAGTAATTGTTTTATAATTCAAAGGTGAAGACCGTTAAACTACTCTCAAATTTTGCCATTTCCATTCTATAAGCTATACAATTATATCAGTACCACTTTGACTGACGCTGACTTTATTCCTTTGAGCGGAAATGAACGATCATCCGGCTCTTGGCAAGAAGCTGTCAGAGCGCTCATGGAAAAAATGGCAACTCACACATTAATCATCTCGGCAGCCGAAATGAAGTTTATGTTTATTCATTCATTTTTCGTCTTATTTTTGTTTTAATATTAGTTAGTTAGTTAGTTAGTTAGTTAGTTTGTTTGTTTGTTTATTTGTTAGGTAGTTTGTTTGTTTGCTTGTTTCGTTTTGTCTGTTTGTTTATTTGTTTGTTTTTGTTGCCAGTCCGCTTCCGCCAGTCCGCGTCCAGCAATCCGTTTCCACCCTTTATATACACCCGAAAAGGGGTTGAATTGAAATCGTTGAAGACATCAAAACTTGTACTTTGTGAGCGGTCACTAGTTAATGAGCTTAGCATAATTCTTTGACGCTGTATTTACCACTGTGTTACAAACAACTGGTTAGTACTCTTTCTTAAGGCGAAATTGGTAAATTGTGCCGTTTTTCGATAGAAAAGTACAATTATCGTAGAAGGTAAGTTTTAAAAGTCATTTCTGAGAGGATAATATACTATACGTTGCCTGAACTCTACCTGTGAACCCAAATGTCTTAATTGTATCCTACAAAAAAGATAACCCCATTAAATCAAGTCAAAATACGATGTATTCTGAAAACGTAATTTTAATTTTTCAAAAAATCGTTTCGTTTCTTTTTGAGGAAAAAAAGGACAAAAATATATATCAAAGTCTAAAGCTTTCAACGCCGAATGCCTTTCACCGATAGGAAACTCATTACAATGTCAAAGTCATTCTGCTTCTGGAGTGCATATGAACTTTCAAATATTCATCCAGATATTGAAAAAAAATGAATTCTACCGCGGAAGATTTTCAAACACTAAAAATCAAGAAAGCATAAAACCACAATTTTACAAATTTAACTTACTCATTTCTACAAATGCTCTGAATATTCTACAGCATATCAACTCTATTCATGGGAAATGTAAAGAGACGTGACCGACAGATACTCGGCTGTGCTCACCCAAAACTTTACTAATCGATTTTACAACTGTTTTTCAACTTGAAGTACAGATTGAATAACAAGCTTTTTAGCCTAAAATAACACACCCGTTTCTTTATCTTGGTGCCTGAATCACAGCTTAGAGCATTTGTTGTTGAGTGTTCAACGACTTGTTTAGTAGCTTCATGGGCGGTGGGTGTTTAAGTTTTAGCTTATTCTAAGAAAGTCAATTTTAGTGTTGCTGGATCATGTCTGCAGCTAAAATTCGGGTTCGTTTCGGAGTCTTTCAGGTTCTACGAGAAAAGCTCGTTTGGTATCACATTCCAGTGAAATATTTTTTCCGTATAATCTGAAGTTAATCTCCGAATTTTGGGGGCAATCAAAATAGTTAACTAGGTTAATCACGTGACCGTTAACGTTGACCGTTGTTTAGCCGCGCGATACAATCGAGTATTCATCAAGGAAAATGCATAAAAACAGTATTTTGCGTGGGTTTATTCATATCTCCAAGAAGAAAATAACTTTTGAGGTCGAGAATTCAGTGTTTGAGGAATTTTACGGTATGGGAAGTTACCAGGACTCGCCAATCCATCTCACTGTGGCTATACGTCATAGCAAATTTGTATGAATTTGAATCGAAAACGCCTCGTATTTTCTACATTTTTGTACTTTAAAGAGATGAAAACCGATGTCTTCTTTCTAAGTTTTGTTACCTTAGAGAAAGGAATTATAAACGCTGTTTTAATATGGATGGAAGGTCAAAATGCATTAAACAAATCAGCGTTTTCAATCGAAAATGTTTATGAGCGTGGACGTAGCCTGAGAGTACCCTCGAGTTTTACGATTGCAACTTATTTCCACCAGGATTCAATTCCAAAAGTTACTAAAGTCAAACTCTCCATCGATGGAAATGACGCAGATTCATAGAACAAACAAAATCGACACAGCAAAAATAACGACACAGCGCAGTTGGACGTGCCTTCCCATGACATGACATATCTTCATTATGAGCTGTATTAATGTTGGTACAGTGTTATCAGTGTTTAATTGCATATCAAACTGTGTCGCGTCCATTGTTAAGTGCACTATTTATGACCTCTTGTGAAGAACGTAATTCGCAGGTTCGTTGCCGTCCGTAGATCACCTCCTTCTACCTGTGCTTCACCTACCGCGCGGTTTTTGATTACTTTAAGACATGTCAACATTAAAACGTTTTTCAATAGAAAACAAATACGTTCTTTCGCCTTTTTTGACCTCTCGACCTTGAGCAATCAAAAGCAACGACGACACGGACGTAACTACGTTACGTAGACGTTCTTTTTCAAGCGCGCGTCGTCGTCGATGAGGTTTCCATTCTCGCTAGAACGTCAGTTGTGGCTTTCTCGCGTTCTAAGCCTGCTATATTGTCCGATCTAAGACAACATTTTCGTTATCGTGAAAGCCACACCTTTTCAAACGTTCTTAATTCTGATGGAAAATAAAATACAATTTTCAGGGGATAAGGGAAGGAAAGGAGGAGGGCCCTAGCGATATCAAATTTAACAAACTGCATTGAGTAGGCCACTTTGTTATTTCTCCTTCATCAGGGAAGATGAACGGAGTGATCGACCTTAGTGATGGTATCCATGACAACACTCGCCACCATGGAAACGATGAAATTGTCAGGTTAGAACAGTGGGATGATAGCTGGAGTGAAACCTGTTCAACGTGTAGCTGCTCGTCCTGTAGTACTTGTTCTTTGTGTGACTTATGTGGATTTGAGGCGCTTGAATCGAATTGCCATGGCAACACAGAAGTGGTACCACTGCCCCCAATGCAAAGAAATTTGAATTCTTTTGCGATCGGTGAGGAAACAAGAGTTTGTAACCGTAGCAACAGCACTGTTGACTCCCACACCACCGACCCTTTTCTTCAAAGCGACCAAACTTCAACGACTTCAACTGGCCATCTTTTTGCTCTTGAATCTGGTTTCGCTACTTACAGTTCGGGATCAGACAAAGATACGGTCTCATTCTCAAGTTCAACGAATTCTAACTTCACAAGGACTAAAGAGGCTCACAGTGAGTTTAGCAGTGGAGATAACAGTGATAATCGCATGGGAAAGCTGGAGGGGCAACACGTGAGAAAAAAGAAAGTCACATTTATTGATAGTTCCACGTCGGACGACTCAGAAAGACTCTCCCTTGAAAAAGGGAGGAATGTGATTGAGAGCCAACAACCAAGCATGCACAGTCTGTCAAAGTCAGTTACAAAGAGTATATGTAGCGCGCGAAATTCAAAGCGTATGGAATGGAACATAAACCTGGACTTTGAACACAAACGTTTAGAGAGTGTCTTCAACCATATTGATCCATTCAAGTTACATTCAATATTACAACACCAACTCAGAAAAAAGAATCCACAAATTATCTTAGCTCTGGGGAAAGTATTTCCCAAAAGGAAGTTTTCGGGCGAAACTATGCACTGCGTTCGATGCCACGAAGACTACAGCCCTAAATTTGGAAAGAAAGATTGTTATGTTCCTCACCCAAGGAATGCTTTGACAAAAATTCATGAGAAAGGCAATACAGCTTACTATAGATGTTTATTCTGTAGGAAGGAATATTGGGTGCAATTACAAGAGGGAGATGGGTTGAATATTGGACATTGTTATGTAGGAGCACACACGTCTAATCTACAAGATGTTGTTTATGCACCACTTGGAGCAGCACAAAGCTGTGAAGACAAGGGATGCATCGAGTTTTATGTTTAATAAGCTTCAACGCAATAAGTTTGTTTTGGATAATTTATAGTTTATCACTTACTGCTTTACGAGACATTTTATGAAAGTTGGGTACATAGTCCATCGATCCTCGATCTGCTCCGTGGGCAATCAATTCACTTATTAGAAAGATGACCCTCTACCTCTTTTACCGCTTGTCCATAATGAAGCCTTTTCTTTTCTGTATGTCACCCCGCCAGCTTATGTAACATATTATTTACTTTTTTACATTTTTATAACATGTACTGCAATCGTGTAAAAATAATACAAAAAATAAAAATTTCTGAAGCGCAATCAGCTCTGTTGGTAACCGGCCGAGGATACTATGTTGGACGTCTCAACAGCCATTTTCATTCCATCTGTGACGGAGGCAGAAAAATTAACGTTTTATTGCTTCTCATAATAAGAACACCTATAGTTAATTGTTAAGCTTAATATTTTGCACACAAGCCCTTTCAAGCTTTCAAGAACAAAATGGAGTCAAATGCCATTAAAATTTGGTTTTATTTTGATATAATATCTTGTACTTTGGGAGAGGTTTTATTTCGATCAGCATCGTTTTCATTAATATCTCCGAGAAGCTAACTTTACTGTAAGTTGACAAGCTAGGTTTTGGAACAAGCAATGGTAGCACAAATGTAGCACTTAGAGCTTTTTGATGGACAGCTTCGCAGTCCCGTAATGTCTCCGTATGTAGGAGTTCATGAGCTCCTGCAGTGTTACATTCGAGATGGTCACTGTTTATACGTCCTGGAAGCTGTATTTGTTGTTCAGTAATTAGTATAACGTTCGCCTTCTTCTTCTCGACCACTATGCCTTACCTCGGATATCCGCCATTTTGGATGAAGATGGCACAACTTTGGTATAAATTGGTATTCCATTGTAAAGCCAGCATATTCAAAACGAGGCGAAAACGGACACAACTTTGAAAAATTCGCTATGGCTGGAACCTCATAAGTTATTGTATCTGGGAGCTTTTTACGTAGAATTTGAGACAAAGCCCAAAACTGTCTCATTGACCTAGGGTAGGCGCCGTGAAGACTCAAGTACTTTTCACAAATATTAGTCGTGAAGAAAGCTGGATTTCTCCCAGCGCTTTTATGTACAATTCTTTCGTTATCCATAAAGTATGTAATGTTTTGGTTGCTTAGATTAATCCACATTGCAACCGCTTGGTCCCCATATGGGCTGCAAAGTAAAGTCCTATTCTCTTTCTTGGTCATAATTTCTTCAATCAAATCTTGTGACAGCAACAGCCACGCCTCGTCCACACGTACAACCCATGGTTTACAGTGGATAAACCCCCAGTATAAACCGCTCTTGGATCTGTAACCGAGTTCATGGAGCATGCGATCAACGCAGAGGAAATGATCGTCGTCGATTCGCAAGAAGAAGTCGTACTTCAGGGATCTCTCCTGGGTCCACTCCCATATTAGAAGGAGACGTTCGGCGAAAGCAAAACTATCTAAAACAGACATTAAACGTTAATAACAATTCTCAAAGTTTTTTTTGGGGGGGAGGGGCTCTCAGTTTTTTTCTCTCATTCCTTTCATTTCCTTTCCTTTTTTCCGAGTTTGTTTTACAGTAGATATGGGAAGCTGGAAGCTGGTGTTCGATTAACCTTTTACTGCTGTAACCACATCTCTCGAACCTCAAACACGCGCCATGAAGTCGTCAAGTCTTTTAAGGCCCATATATGAACGCTGTCTGTCAACACCAACATCTCTGAACACTGCTTAATTTAATAAACCTGCAACAACGCCACCAACATTTCTTTTGTTCTACGTAGATCACCAAGCAAAGCGTAATGTTTTAAGCTTATGATTCACGGTTCAATATTTTTTTGAGCAACATCATTCAATTAACAATTATTGGCAAAAAAATCTTGAAGTATCAATGTTGAAATAACGGAAAACAGACACACATTTTACTCCCGCAACAAGTTTCCGCTTGTTGAAAATAAGTGTGAACCAAGCCTATGATACACGATTTAACAGCATTCAATATTTGTTAAGTCCGTTTGAGCTCGTATACTATCAAATACGTCTATGTTCGATGTTCCAACGGAAACTGGCAAGTGAAATGGTTTATGCTGCGTCGGAGTATAAAAACGCAACAAAGAACGAATGGAAACAAAAGAACAAAAACGAACTAGTTTCGATCTAAGCTGTGCTCCGTGATCAGAGATGGGTCGTATGGTGGCTGCTACGTGTGTGTGTATGTAAATTTGTATGTAAATGTGTAAATATGCAACTGTCTCGTAATGAAAGCGCCTTTGTATACCTTCGACTCGATCACGTTGAGCTGCGCCCTTCGTAATTCAGCACTTGGCTGCAAGGAAGAGTGATGAGCTCCCCCGCCCCCCCCCAAAAAATTATTTACATCTGTAACGCCGTATACCAGAGAGTACTCACATTACAAAGTCATTAATGAATTCATTATTCTCTTTTACTCCGACGAAGGGCCAAGACTCGAAACATCATTAATGTGAGCAGTCTTTTCTCTTTTTACAGAATAGGACGTTATTGGGAACGTTTAGATCAACCAGGCTGAGTTTGAACTAATAAACCGGTGTGTTTATGTATACTCACCTGTAGCATTCAATATCTCAATGTCATGATTTTCCTGTCTCTCATGCTGTAGGGCTATTCTGGCTTCATCACTGAGTCCCACTTCATCAGTAAAGAAACGACACAAAATATCTTTAGGATTTTCCTGACATAATATCATCCATGTCTCGCGTATTGCATCCCTTCGCTCTTTCCTCTTCGAATGGGTTAAAACTGCTACAAATAGAGTGGTTCGCGATGAGAACGGCTCAAGATTGGCTTTTTGCAGCTCAAGCGGAAGGTCTTGTGAGCGTCCAACGCCGATGACTGATGGTTCATATTTGTGAAACCAAGTGAAAATTGATAACAGAACAACCTGGGATAGACAGACTACTAAAAATAACTTAAACCATACACGAATTCTGTAGCGTTTAACTGTATTGGACATTTTCCCGTTTAACTTTACCGGACATTCTCCCTATCAAAACAGTAGCTTTTCTCACATTTGCAAGGTAATTCCAACAAGACAAGTTGCGTTGCTATGGAGTTCGTTTTTTTTTTTGTTTACAGTTCTTTTCACTTCTAATGTGTTCAGTATTAAATTCACAAACAATGGAAGCATTTGTTCGCTTCTGAAAAATTCGCTAAATAGTGGTTGGGTTTCCTGTGGTGGCCACGTGGAAACAGATTCTCATCTCCTTGGAAACGAATTTTGCTTCAAATGGTAAATCAAAGCCTTGCCGCAACAAATCAGCCGTTCTCGATTTTAAAATAACAGATTATTTAATTCAAAATAAAATAAAATACTTCAATTTACTATCTCCAAATGTGTGAGCCATTGAATGTTTTGATAACTCAAACAAAATCATGAATTTATCATCACTAAAATCAATTTTTTAAACACATAATTTTGTTCCAGTTTCCCGCACTGCAATTTTTATCTTCATTCAATTTTTGAATTGCACCTAACAGTACGCGTTTGAAGGCCTTTTGAAAACAATTCTTAGTCCCAACAAGACAAGTATACAAGCTCGAGACAAAAGTAAATGATCAGTAATATTTTTTTATTTGTATAAAATTGCATTCGTGCATTAAGTAAATTTTTCGACACCGTTAAGCCATAGTTTTAGCTATAAGAAATGCAACGCAGTCTTATCGTTCTCTAAGAGTTTGTGATTAATTACTAAGGCCCCAGAAGAAATTACGATAGTACGGTAGTTTCCACTGATTATCGCTGCGATCGCTTAACACATTTTCCTGCGATCGTAGCAATCGTATTCGGTATATATGGAAACCCAAGCTTTATAACAGTCCATGTGACGTCACGGCAGCCATCTTGGATGAACTTCAACAAAAGATTTCTCACTAGCGTCTCTTGTTTGTTCATCCAACATGGCTACCGGTTCTTTGTCTTTTGATTCCCAAAGGAATGGATGAAACCCAGCAATACTATTAATAATAACAATATGGTTTAACAGTGTCGTTAAGATGGCACTACACATGCTTATCAAATTATTTTACTTGCGTGAACGTGAAAACACTACAATTTGTGAACCTTGAAACTTCGTGCATTTATCGTTTGTGTAACTTTAATAATCTTACCCTGGGATCCAGACAGAGTCCCTCAATACTGTATAAGGTATTCAATTTGATTGAACCTCAAGCACCTATGTAGCTCCTAATTTCCGAACCCTAAACTTTCATGGAAAAGAAACTCCAAAATAATATATCTTTACGTAAGTAAGTTTAAAAGTTTGATGTCCTTGAATTTTCAATCAAATTGACGACCAGTTATTCTTCATTTAAACTTTCTTTTTTATTAATATGAGCCCAATCTTTTTTCTGTTCAACCAATACATTTTGTGCTGTGAAAGTGTCTTCGATGCACTCAAAATTTACCTAAATTCTATTAAATGTTTTGTGTTCTAATCTAGTAAATTCTGAGTAAATTATTATATAAACGTTTCTCTCTAAACATGCATTTTTCCCAATTAACATGGATAATTCACGGAAAGACCTCTAAATGGCAGCTCTCCAAGTCCTGGAACCTTCTCGAATGATTCCAGTTTCACTTTTTTGTGTATGTGTTATTTTGTTTAGTTATTATCATTTTTTGTATCAACTAGAGAAAGCCCCACTGAGAACTTGCACTGAAAATACATAAATATTTTTGGACTCATGATTTTACCAATACTGCAAGTGTAAACACCACAATAATATCTATAGGAGAAATGTCAATTAGTTTGTGTTTGTTTGTTTGACCCGCCGAAAGACTCAGTTAATGCGCAAGCATTGCTTCGTAAAATTGGCGGGAAATTACTGCACATAAAAATTATTTTACATAATCTATAAATTTAATGATTGTCTTTTTTATCATTCATTATCTTTTATACAAACTAGACACATTAAGAAATGTAACCATATATACCAATATAATCATCGATGTTTTATGGAACATATCGAAATGTGTATTCTAAAATGAAAACGACGCAGCTCGTGCGAAAACAGCACATTTTTAGAAGACATTTCTTGATATGACGCATTTGTGCAAAGGCCACTTCTCGAATATCCAAGAACGTTGGCGTTTAGACTTGCAAAGTTAGTAAAACAAACGTTTATATTAGAAATATAGCCTTTAGAGAAAAATATATGTAAATATCGATTTAGAGGGAAAAGAGGGAAAATGAGGGAGGGATGATAATATAATGATAACGTATTAAGGCGCCCCTAACCCCTAAATTGAAATTTTGATAATCGTTTCTTCATGAATGGAAATGTTTAATGGTTAAATATCTCTGGATAAAATCATCTCCTTCGGAGCATTAAGTATTTGAAGTCGGAAAATGCAAATGAGATGACGTAAAAATGGAATTTGCATGATTTTGTTTCCAATTTTGAAACAAGTGTGTTTGATTTGGGTAGCAAAAACATTCACCAAACTTTGTACTTTAGCAATGAAAATGTTTTGAAAATGGAAAAATAGTATAAAATTCATCTCTAGTGTTTTTGTATATTTAAGAAGTCCTTTTTCTACGTCATCTCATTTGCATTTTCAGATTTCAAATGCTTAATCCTCAGAAAGGAGATGATTTTATCCTGAAATATTTAACCATTAAGGCTTTTCCATTCATGAACAAACGATTATCAAAATTTCAATTTAGGGGTACGAGGCACTTTAACGTCTCAAATCTTATAGCCGGGCACTAGTACTCTCCTAATCGGGGAGACAAGGGATAAGAAAAAGATATTAATAAAAATAAATGATGAAAGGAGAAACGCATTTTTGGTTATGAAATACTTCCGGTTTGCTGTTGTACAGCTCTTTGCTACAAATTTGTGATCGGTTTTAACATTCTCCTAAAATGTCTTTGAATTTCAAAGGAGAAGCTAAATATTGATCACTATCTTTATTCTTTCGCAGACCTCTTCGAATTGTCTAGAATTTCATTCTTTCTGTTCGGGAGCGAGTTTTCGGCAGCTCAGCTATCTTAAATCATTTTGAATCTATTTCTGTTTATTTTATCTATTTTTGTATATTTTTGGCCTTCTCCCAATCTGAGATTTCGTGACCAATCCTCTCGCAAACATTTGTTTTCGGGACAAAAATGGAAATTAAACTACCGAAAAGACTTCGTCGATGTGAGATAAATAGAGGTAGGGAATACTAAAGGTGTCTCAAAAGTTCGTGCCCCAGATTTTCATTATCTTATTTTGACTAATGGGAAAACATTTACCGGACATTTCATGAAAAATCTTGTGGTTTGTTCTTAGTTTTCATGGTCTTAGAAGTTAGACCTTATTCATTTACATTTTAATCTCAAAACTGGCTCTTTTCAAATATGCGCATTTTCGTTTTCGCCATTTTGTTCGCAATTAGCAGTTTTCTGTCTCGAACCTTTTGATCATTCATTTTCAAAGTATGACAAAAACAAATCACATCATTTACAAGCTGTAAGGTCTATAATGAAACCTTCTGGAATGTCTGCCAAAGAAAATTCAAAAATACTCGAAAAGGTTGTGCGAATGTTTTTTAAGCAAGCATGCAAAGACGTGCCATTTTTCACCACTCTAAGAGTCATCACATTTGATACCACGGTTGTTAAATAATATGATAACAACACAATAAGCCATGCTGAAATTCCTCACATAAATAGTGGACACAACATAGAAGAAATCCTAAGAAATGGGGTAATTTAGGGCCAGTTAATCGAAATCTATTGTAGTTAAAAGCAGGAGCACGAACTTCTGAGACACATTTTAATATTTTAAATAAACACAACGAAGTCTGCGTGACACAGGTGAAAAACGCATTGCGCAAACTCGGAAGTTCGTCCACGAATTTCCGCCGAATTTTCGATCATGCGCAGTGCGTATTTCACCCGTGTCAGTCTGCGTAACAAATCGTTAACGACTGGACGACGAACACTGGTTTCCTGAATGGTCGGAATGGTCTGCGATCAGTGGCCGCGTAGTTCAGCCTTTTCGATTATTCAAATGCTAACTGAGGTAACTAAATATCTATAAACACTTTTTGAAAAAACAAGTTTACCTCGTTGATCAGTAAATTATGTTCTACTTTTGCGATCACTGATGGCAATCCAGTCCCATCAATTTTAAACCAGACTGAACTATAGCTCTGAAATTTATAAAACGCAAAACTCCTCTATCTCAAAATACCCTTGGTCAACAAAATTGGGGTTCAAAAATAATCCAAAGATATTAAGTGACTTAAGGGCCACGAGTTTATCAGTTACCAAAATTACTGTCAAGTGTTACCCTCATTAAATAAAGTCCTTATTATTATTATTATTATTATTATTACTATCATTACTTATGATTATGATTATCATTATTATTATCATTATGATGATGATGATGATGCAGTAAAAAAACGTCTATATGCAACAACTTACTATTAGCACAATAGGGCGCAATTGCGTAACCTAAAGGCTATAATAATCTATCCTAAATAAAAACATATGTATATTCATACTAAAAAAACTAGAATGAAATGATTAACTTAAACTAATGAAATATGAATAAACTATTGTATAAATTCATAAGTAAATTCTAAAAAAATCAACGTCATTTTATACACCATCATCATCATCATCAACATCATTATTATTATTATTATTATTATCATTATTATTATTATTATCATTATCATTAAAATTAATTAACTAGAACATTTTTCATTTTATACCATGTATATGGTATATATATAGTATTTATAAGTATATATATATATATATATATAGTATTTATAAGTATATATATTTTTAGCATAATATTTTTAGCATATTTTTATCGTTTTTTGTTTTATTTTGGTTATCTTAATATGAATTACTATTATCAATATTTACTACATAATATCTGAAATTATATAGCAGAGAATATCTATTTTGCAATATATCATGTTTTATAGGTTTTTTTTTAATTATCATTATCATTATTATTATTATTATTAGCATCATTATTATTATTACTTAAAATCATCTGGGCAAAGTAGAACCGGTCGGTGTTTGAGATAGTCTCCTACGCAGCCGCAGTTTTGTTGTCACGCTAGGGCTTAGCCCCCAAAAGCCCTAGCGTGACAACAAAACTGCGGCTGCGTAGGAGACTATGTTTGAGATGGCTGGGGTTCGAGTTCGAGACAGAGACGTTTTACCGTGCAGATATATTAAAACTATTTACAATACTATTCTATAAAACTGAAGGGGTCAACAGGTTTTACACAAAGCTACCTGTCCTTTTTTAAACTCTCTACATGGACATAATCTGTTGGTTGAAGGACTTGCAGCGGTACAGCTGTACAAAAGGGGCTGGGCCTGGAGCAAACATGTGGGAGTGTCATCGCGGTAGCCTGGGGCGATTAGTGATGGAGTTTCTTCAGATTTTGTTATATTACAAGGGAAACCAGCCCTGTGGAGAAATTCAGATATTTCATTCTTCTCTTCTCATCATCCATAGAAGTACTATCATCATTTTCACCATTGCCGTAAAGAATAAAGGTAGACTTTATTCAGGCAGGGTATCCTATTCAGCTACATGGCTGGTATCCAGAGCGCCCCTGCAAAACTATATGTGCCCTATTTACTCGTTTACTCGTTTATTACATTTTAAAGACTTCTGATGCGGCGTTATTTTTTTGGAATGATTTATTACGTTTAAGCAATTGTTAACAACAAAATAAACGTGTTGCAAATGCTCAAATCTCATATTTTTCACAAAATTTCAACGTTCAGTTATACTGTCCTTGTTTTCTTCCTTATTCCAGATGATAGTCGGATAGTTCTTCGACTAAGTGCTGTATTGTGTGAATACGTGCGGCGTTTATTAAAAATTTTGCTTTTCAAATGCGGTGCTTAATCGGGGGCGGCGTTTAACCGAGGGCGGCGCGCCAGTAAATACGGTACTTACAATCTAGTAAAACCATTAAATAAAAAATCATTGTTAACTATAAATTCAATCTAAAGTATTAAAATTGCATCTTGTAATTGCCGTGAGATAGAAGCGAATATAGTGAATGGGACATCGAGAGGTTTCCACATCGGCTTATTGCTGCCACTTATAACCTCTTTAATCTGCCTGCCGCCAGGCGTTCCCACGTGATCGTCAAGAAACGCTCACACGCCGGTCCATCACGTGACAACATAGAACAGTTTTTGTATGACTGTGAAAACAGCACGTTCAATGCACGGCCAAGGACACGGGGGCGGTCAAGGCAGGAGTTTCACCGCACTACGCGGTACGTTTCACTATTGTACTCTATAAATACCTAAAATACTTTACCTCGTTAGTTGCTCAGCGTTATTAATTTCTTGAAACAATCGTGGTTCACACACCATTCCTGACAAGAGAAAATATAACTATGTTTAATTTTTATTAGTTAGTGAGCCTGATGTCTTCAGTGTCTAGCATTTTTACTGATAAACATAGAGTAGTCTAGTATTCATTGTTGGAACCGTCTGCAATTAGTGATTGGAGTCGAGGAAGAGCAGTAGTGGTTAAAAATTCATTGCATATACCGATAAGGTCTGCAATGCTCAAGGATTGTCGCTGAATTTATAAACACTTGTCTGCATCACAAACAAACAAAAACAAACAGATATATGGCAAGCAGGCAAAACAAAAAACAAAAAACTTGCAAACAAACCTTTGTCACTCACATCCCCCCAAAAAAGTTGCTTCAAGATGTATGGTATATATAATAATTAATAAATAGACATAAATGTACACATCTAAAAAAGGAGAATAGACATAAAAGCAAAATGTCTTGAGCAAAAATTGTGGGGTTTTTTGGTACAGTGTTAACATATACCATGACAATGTAACATTATAAATTATATTACATAATTATAAATGTAAATGTACTATATCTACATTATGTAATTATATATGTATAAATGTACCAATAGAACGTGATATAAAATAAAAAAAAGGAAAAACCTAGCAAACAAACAAACAATTAGTGTCTTAGTGTTAAGAGGGGATTTTTTTCAAGTTCGAGCAGTGAACGACAAAAACTCCTGAGTTGAAGAATAGCTTTTGTACAAAACTAAAACCATTTCTATAAGAAAGTTTAAGTTGTTTGTAAGTAGTTTTGGCCTATAAAAGGTGAATCAAAGTGTTAATCCAAAGCGAAAATTTGGATCGAAAATGAGATTTAGGCCTTCATTTGCTCATTTGCTGTATGTTTTCTTTATATTCAGCTTGAAAAAGCTGAATCCCAACACAACTTCAAGAAAAAGTCTTTGTACAATCCAAAAATCCGTTTTAAACAGTTATTTTATCTTGGTACATCAGTTTTTAACCGGTAGAAAAAGGATTTGAGTGTTAATCCAGAACGAAAATTTGGATTAAAACTCGCACGAAGGTGTAGTTTTTGGCGCTTTTCGCCATTATTGCTCGTCATTGAAAAACATCTCCTCTTAACAAAAATACTAAATACTTTGATCTACCTTTTCCGTGGCATGTCTCTTTGCATGATGCTTTAGGCTTTCCTTTCACAGGTATCAAAACATTTGCTGGAGGCCAATTATTTACGCCGCAGAAATCCTAAATGAAGTTCAAGCCACTTTAGTATTCAAATATAAAAGGGGTAACTTTTGCAGGTAGAACCGAGACGGCACAAGGGGAAATAGAGTGTATGGAATGCTACTATAGGTAAAGTGTTTAGCAAGACGTCTTGTTTTCCATACAGGTGGTTGATTTGCCAATGATAAAAACAATCGTTTGGTCAGGTTGCAGTCGGGTTGATTAATCTTAGTACGGACTGCAGTGATAAAAACCTAGTTTGTTTGTCAGCAGTTTTTATTGAATGTTTGGAATAACGCAGAGCTGTTACGACAAAGGTATCAGCACCACGATGTTTGAATGTGCTGTGACCATAGTAGTAGGAAAGTAGCGGTTCTGGAACAGGTGCAGCCGGTACAGCACCCCCCCCCCTCCCCAACCCCAAGCCCGACAGGGCGGTACCTCCCCTCCTGGGGTATGGGGTACGACCATCCCCCCCCCCCCCCCCCCCCCTACTAGCCCGGTAGGGCTACCCCTTTCTGAGGTATGATGAGGTACGATCCCTCCCCCTCGAGCCCGCTAGGGCTACCCCTCTCCCTTTCTGAGGTATATTACGTCATATTGGAGTATCATGGGGTACGAGCGCAGCGAGTTTCCGGTACAGAGATTACGGGGTCGATGACGTCATTGGTGGTGCAATAATCACCAACCGGGTCAAGCATTTTTCCTCTCTTTTGAATCCTCCTAATTCGTAAATCGTATCATATTAATATATTCTTCTAATTCTTAAACGGTATCCAATTAAAGAAGTAGCAAAAGTGGCCACAAAGAATCATAGTTTTAGATTTTCTAAACCTATGTGCGTGACGGCTATTGTTTTAGAAACGGTCACCTGCAAATCTATTGTTTTAAACTCGTGTTTAAAGTTTGTACAAGAATTAGAAACTAGAATTGGAAGTTCCAGAGTCATTTATTCAACTCATTCCAAGGGTAAATATTACAATCAAAATTATAGATTTGAAATACGTGTCAGGATCTCATATCGTCGACACTTTATTTTGAGTCACTAGTTTGTTATGTCTAGAACTTATGCAAATTTCACCAAACTTTCTTTTACATTTGTTTATTTAAGGCTCGTTCATTGTTTACACAGTTGTCATAAGTCCACGCGCCTTTTCGCGAGGTCACAGTGATTATATACCGAATAGTTGTCAAAACACCCATTGGTCATGTCAATTAATAGGCAAATAACTGGAACAGGTTTGAAGTTCGCGCCAAACACGTGATCACCCAATCATACCTCAAATTTTGAGGTATTGGGGTACATTCTATTTTTAGAATGACGTATCCTATCCTATCCTACTCTATATCCTATCCTATCCTATTCTATATCCTATCCTATCCTATCCTATTCTATATCCTATCCTATCCTATTCTATATCCTATCCTATTCTATATCCTATCCTATCCTATTCTATATCCTATCCTATCCTAGCTATTCTATATCCTATCCTATCCTATTCTATATCCTATCCTATCCTATTCTATATCCTATCCTACCTATCCTATCCTATCCTATTCTATATCCTATCCTATCCTATTCTATTTCCTAGTCGAAACGCAGTGATGCGATGAATACACTCTTTATGCATAGTAATTAGAAAGTTTATTGACTTTGTGTTTGTTATATTTAAAACAATAAAACCACCAACAAGGTTTTTGTTTTTTCTTTCTTAGTTTTTATTCCATAACACATCTATATGAGAATGTACAAATTGTGTGTTATATTAAGCATGCTCCATCTAGCATACAGCAATAAAGTCTCTACTTTCCATAATATAGTTACGACCAACTTAATTAAATTTGTTTTTACATCGACTAATGTAAAGTCAACCAGTTTTTAAACTCCTCGCCGACGACTTTATTGATCGTTACAACTTTCTTCTTATTCTGTTTCACTTTGGTCTTGGCAACTTTCCCTACATTACACTGTCTTGGTTGCGATAACTCGTAGACCCTTTCTTGTTGTTTCGGTGTATTTATATTGGTATTGTTTGCATCTGTTGTTATATTTTGGTACACAACGAATTTAACTTTCGGTTGTAATCTAGCTTCTTGTAAATACTTTCGCCTTTGCTCGATATCCAGTAAGTGTACATCCGCGAGATGGTTTGCCAGTCTTACGAGATATTTTGCTCCACAATCTGGTATAGGACAATCGCAACAAACACGTTTAAAAATGTTCACAGTTTGACGAACAGACCCAAAATGAGTTGTTTTCTCCTAAAACTCTATTAAAAAGAAGGCCAGTAAGGCCGGAAAACAGGCTGAAAAGGCCATTACCAGACTAGAAAGGCCAAAACCAGGCCAAACGGGTAGGAAAGGTCAGCCAAGCCAAAATCATAGAGTATTGTATCTCTGTCTGTACAAACATGCCCAAGGCATGTTTAGCCAGTCCTTTGTTATTGATAATGACGTCACAATATGCTCCAAATGAAAAAAATAATGAAAATACACTATAATTTATCTATTATGATAATCTACACTAGACTGCTAGAATCTATAGCTAGAATCTACACTAGCTAGACTACTAATACTAGAATCTACACTAGACTGCTAGAATCTATAGCTAGATGTAGGGTCGATGTGGGGTCGATGTAGGGTCGATGTGGGGTCGATGTGGGGTCGATGTGGGGTCGATGTAGGGTCGATGTAGGGTCGATGTGGGGTCGATGTGGGGTCGATGTAGGGTCGATGTAGGGTCGATGTAGGGTCGATGTAGGGTCGATGTGGGGTCGATGTAGGGTCGATGTAGGGTCGATGTGGGGTCGATGTAGGGTCGATGTAGGGTCGATGTGGGGTCGATGTAGGGTCGATGTGGGGTCGATGCGGGATCGAAAATCGTGCTGGTGGTTTTATTGTTTTAAATATAACAAACACAAAGTCAATAAACTTTCTAATTACTATGCATAAAGAGTGTATTCATCGCATCACTGCGTTTCGACTAGGAAATAGAATAGGATAGGATAGGATATAGAATAGGATAGGATAGGATAGGTAGGATAGGATATAGAATAGGATAGGATAGGATATAGAATAGGATAGGATAGGATATATAATAGGATAGGATAGGATATAGAATAGGATAGGATAGGATATAGAATAGGATAGGATAGGATATAGAATAGGATAGGATAGGATATAGAATAGGATAGGATAGGATATAGAATAGGATAGGATAGGATAGGATATAGAATAGGATAGGATAGGATATAGAATAGGATAGGATAGGATATAGAATAGGATAGGATAGGATAGGATATAGAATAGGATAGGATAGGATATAGAGTAGGATAGGATAGGATACGTCATTCTAAAAATAGAATGTACCCCAATACCTCAAAATTTGAGGTATGATTGGGTGATCACGTGTTTGGCGCGAACTTCAAACCTGTTCCAGTTATTTGCCTATTAATTGACATGACCAATGGGTGTTTTGACAACTATTCGGTATATAATCACTGTGACCTCGCGAAAAGGCGCGTGGACTTATGACAACTGTGTAAACAATGAACGAGCCTTAAATAAACAAATGTAAAAGAAAGTTTGGTGAAATTTGCATAAGTTCTAGACATAACAAACTAGTGACTCAAAATAAAGTGTCGACGATATGAGATCCTGACACGTATTTCAAATCTATAATTTTGATTGTAATATTTACCCTTGGAATGAGTTGAATAAATGACTCTGGAACTTCCAATTCTAGTTTCTAATTCTTGTACAAACTTTAAACACGAGTTTAAAACAATAGATTTGCAGGTGACCGTTTCTAAAACAATAGCCGTCACGCACATAGGTTTAGAAAATCTAAAACTATGATTCTTTGTGGCCACTTTTGCTACTTCTTTAATTGGATACCGTTTAAGAATTAGAAGAATATATTAATATGATACGATTTACGAATTAGGAGGATTCAAAAGAGAGGAAAAATGCTTGACCCGGTTGGTGATTATTGCACCACCAATGACGTCATCGACCCCGTAATCTCTGTACCGGAAACTCGCTGCGCTCGTACCCCATGATACTCCAATATGACGTAATATACCTCAGAAAGGGAGAGGGGTAGCCCTAGCGGGCTCGAGGGGGAGGGATCGTACCTCATCATACCTCAGAAAGGGGTAGCCCTACCGGGCTAGTAGGGGGGGGGGGTCGTACCCCATACCCCAGGAGGGGAGGTACCGCCCTGTCGGGCTTGGGGTTGGGGAGGGGGGGGGGGGTGCTGTACCGGCTGCACCTGTTCCAGAACCGCTACTTTCCTACTACTGACCATTACGCTAAATCCTGATGGACTAGCTTGTCCTTAACGTATCCGTAAACGTTATGTATGTCCGTATCGTATGGTATGTTTGAATGTGCTGTGACCATTATAGTGAATCCTAACGGGCTAGCTTTTCCGTAATGTATCCGAAAGCGTCATGTATTCCGTTAGGGAATTCTCTAAATAGAAATCCTCCAAAACAGGGAAAAAAAATCGGTACGAATGAATGGTGTACATCTTGTGCAAGAGAAATCAATACCACAATTGCCTGCCAATGGAACAAAACTAACCTGCCATTGAACAAACTCATGAAGCCTTTCTAGCATTCCTTGGTGAGTAAACTCGAATGGTAGGTATGGTGGAACCTAATGATTAAATAAACAATTGAATGAAGAGACCGAAGCACTTAAGTGGTAAAAAGGGAGAAATAGGAATGGGAATTGAGGGGGAAAGATAGGAAGGTAGGATGAAAGGGAGGAAGAGCATTAGGAAGGAAGGAAGGGAGTGAGGGAGGAGGGAGGCAGGTAGATTGGTAGGTAAATAGGAGGTAAAAGGTAGGAAAGAAAGAAGGGAGGGAGAGAGGAAGAAAGAGGAAGGGAGGAAGAGGGCGATGCAGCAAGAAAGGATAAGCTAGAGGAGAAGACGGAAGAGTCTATTGATAAACAATCGATAGACTATTTTCAATGTTCAAATTACCGGCTTAGAGAGAATCAATTCCTTCATAACAGCATCCACTTCCTTGTCATCGTCAATATTCACAGTAAATACATAAGGTTTGGAAATGTATTCTTCTGTATAGGGATGTTGAGAGGTTATCTGAAACACATAAGTAAGATAAGATAGCTGACTCGTAAATTTATTTGCCGGATTATTTTTCAGTCCGTCCGTCTTTCTGTCTAAGTCTTGCTCCAACTCCTCCGTGCATGGCTGTGAACGACACAACTCCACACATAGTTTACCTTAAACCTAACTTCAAAACTAACGTTCTAAAACACCAAAGGGCAAAATGACGTATATTTACCTTTCTCAATGTTGGTTTATCTCTAAAGAATGGAGTGTTGATGCGATTTCGTGGGGGATTATACTGTGAAGGAAACATTCCAATTCTAGTGATTATCTGTTTACAAATACATGGTGGTAAAACTCTCCTACATCAGACAACATGTCTATGTCTATAGGCAGACGTTTTTCTTCTCCTTTCTTGGTATTGCCTTAGTAAGGTGATGGCATGTTAATTTAGAAATGATATAAGTACATAAAACACCAAAGCCCACAAGTAGTTTCTTTCCCTTCATTTCAGCAGCATTTGCTAGAGAGAGGGGTTGGTTGGCAATACTGCGTTTAATTTGAGCTCACTAGGTTTTTTGAATTTTAAAATTCTACATCATCAAGAGCCAGAAGTAGTTTTCTCCCACTCATTTCAACAGAATTTGCTAGAATAGCATGGCATCATGTACTGGAACCACTACATATAAATTGCGCTCCCTAACGTCTTTTGAATTTTGAAGCTCTACATTATCGAGAGTTATAAGTAGTTTCCTCCCCTTCTTTCAACAGCATTTGCTAGAGGGGGGAGGGGTGGGGTGGCTTTTGCAATGGAATGTCTCATTTCTTTTAAAATTGTTTTTTACCTTCGGGTTCAGATAAAAGCAGCCATGTGCAATGGCTTCTAATGGAGCTGGACCTTCATATGGAAATCCAATACCTACAAACACCTAGTAGTAACAATTGGAATAAGAAAATTTTTATGTGAGTCAGAGGCCAAAAAAACATGTTTCCTCGTTTAGCTGGGGCCAAAGGTCAAAGGAAAGTATTGAGGTTAAAAGTTGTAAAAGTTGAAAGATGGTAAATTTATATGGTCAAAGGTCATGAAAGTATAAGGTCAAAGGTCATAGGAGAATTGAAAGGTGATAACTGTATACAAACAATGGACATTCTCTTCAAATGATATTGATGCGTGAAATGAAATCTGCATAAAAGACATTTCGATTATAAAATTGAAAGTCGATCTGGTAAAACCCTAAAGGAGATGCACAGAACAGATTTTATACAAGTATTAAACAGCGTGCATGTGCTTTGCCATGTTGTTTTATGCCATATTATTTTGATTTGTTGAATGCTGAAAAATGAAAATGCTGAAATAAAGCATGGCACAGCTTTTTCACAGTTACATGAAAATCTGCTTTAATGGACTGAAAATATATACAATTACATACCATGGTATCTTGAAGCAGTTTTTGAAGCTCAGCTGCTGGTAGAACACCATGGTTTATGACATACTTTGGAATATACTTTTGAAGCTCTGGTTCAGGCTAAAAGAATGGTTTACCACAAAAACATTATGTAACTCAAGAACCTAAGATTTAGCAAATTAAAGTGGCTCACATTCTTGTGATACATTCCATAAAAATATAGGATTAGTATGTATTAGAACATTAATTTTGAATAAAGCTACTTCTGAATAGTAGAACCCTGCCTTGTGGCCTTGAATTAGTATATATATGGTCACTTTGTGGAGACCTGGTGAATGTTTTCTCAGCACTTAGGCTGTATTATGTTATACTATGGCCCAACGCTGACCATATTGATTAAGTTCCACTGTAATCATATGCAGATTCATTCCTTGCCATGCAAATAGTCAACAAAACCTTAGTCATTTACGACAGATTATTTTCCTGTGTAAGTGTGAGGTTAAGCATCAATATCTGGGAGAAATGATGATGATGATGATGATGATTCGACTTACTGCTCCTCCCACTGTGGCATGAATCTCCAGGTATTTATTGACGACATCAAGGAATTTCTTGTTCTTCAGATCCTAAATCAAAATATTTTGAACAGTTGTTCAGTCCTTTTTTTCTGACAAGTCAATCATCTGTCAATTATATATATTTATAAAATAACTCTTATATAACGCGCGCTCTGATTGGCTGAAAACCCGTGTTTGATGAGAGTATCAAACCAATCACGTCAATTTGTTTTTTCGCCAGTGTTTTCTTTTTCCTATTTTCGTCTATTTGCGTGTTAGTTATTTTATAAAAGAAATAAAAAACGGTTTCCCGTGTCCGATAGCCTGATCAAAACATGCGTTCTCGTGTTCTCCCAACATCACGCTTGTTTTAATCAGGCTATCAGACACGGGAAACCGTTTTTTATTCCTTAAATCTATTCATGTCGTCATTACTAAAGATAACTGGTAGACCAGAGGACAATAAAATGCAACCAAAAATTCTTTAGAGTAGTAGAGACCACTGATCTATTAAATTGGCTATTTGCTAGATGAGCTCCTTAACTGACAACGTTTTTTAACCAATAATTATTATATGGACAACACAATTGCAATAAATATTGTTTGTAGAGCCAAAAATACCTTCCACATGTAAAAATGCTTGCCATAAATTAATGCACGAGGTTTCTTCTTCTCTGGTGGTGATCGCACTTCTGGTGCCTTCCCAACAACAAAACCCAAGAAGGAATTATCTGGACTGTGAGCTGAAAAAACATAAAATGCACATCATTTAACATTGAATGGTTCCTACTTAGTATTTACTCTGAAATTCGTTGAAGACAGACTGCAGCATCAGCATAAGAACAAGAGTATAGTAGCTTCTCAAGAACTTAGAGAAGTGTGCATGTCTGCCTACAATCCTTGTCAAAATTAGTTGGCACGATGTGAATTTAACGGATATTTTCACAATTGTACACTTTGTGACCATACTATTGGACCATTCAAAGTACTGTTACATGTAGGACTTGTATTACTGTATGATCAAAATCATACAGAATGGTATCAAATTCGAAAATGGCATATATCAAAGTATAATTATAAGTGATGTTGCGCATAAGAACTAGGAAGCCTAACAGCATAAAAAACCGTAAGGCCCTAATTGTGGTATTGTTTAGAGCACTTATCTCATTGGTTAAAACATGAAAATCTCCCATACCTTTTCGATTTTGGACATTAATTTCGATTTTATTCATTAGCTGCTTCCCATTTAACAAAAACTTTCGCTAGTCTTATAATTATGAAAAACTTCAATGTGGGGAACATGGCAAATTCGAAGCGTAGTTTGGGTATTGTTTTGAAAGCTTAAATGATTGGATGAAATCTTTTAACACAAAAGAAACTAGGCTTCAAAAGGGAGTTTTTGTACTTTTTATTTTGAAAACATGTTATCCACAGAATGATACAAATTTTCTAACTTGAAACCAACTGAAGAAATTCTGCCGGGGGAAAAAATATATGCCGCAAAACAATAGAAAGCTCCCTCAGTTCTTACCCGCATTGTAACTTAATGTAAGAACTGTGTCTATACTCTTTCACTATATATATACTGTCAGTATATTCTCTGAATAGTACTTACGAAACATGGTCATAAATTGTAGCAAGTTGAGGTTATGTCGACCCCAAAGTCCCATACTGCCCCCAGGAACCTTTTCAGTAAATCCACCATAATTGAACTGTGCTTCAGTACCAAAGGAGTCTAGGATACGAAATTTACATCTGAAAATCAAATAAACACAAGAAATATTATTTTCCACATGACTAGAAATGAATTACGGAACTCTCTTTTTAGTGTCATGCTGTACTCTGTCTCCAAGGGCGTTTCAAATACTGAGCCATATTGCTACTTTGACACATGTTTTTGTACACACTTCCATTACAATGCAATTCACATTAATTTACATCAATTTCACATAAGTCATACTTCAGACGATCACAACGAACAACAAATTTGTTAGGAAATCCATTGGAGTCAGGTTTCTTGGTTCAAACTAGAAGATGGAAACTTCCATAATGATGATAAATTGAAAATTCAATCTTTAGGTACAGCATGGCTCTGCTTTGTGATGCAACTCATACTCAGCGCAAGCCTCAATTCTAACAAATTTCCACATTTGCATGGGTAATAAGTTCCAAGTTTTCCAACAAAGTTCATTGTGAACTTTCAAAGTACTACTCAAGAACTTCTGAGCTTCCAAACAAACTTTGCAAACTTACTTATCAAAAGTTATGTGCAGTATGATTATTTCAAGTCACGGCTACACGGGCGATTTTTTGCTTGCATAAGTGACGCCATTTTTTGACATCACCAATGTTACAATTATAATATTTTGTGCACCATATTTGTTTATGAAAACCAGTCCTTTGTGTAATGCTGCCTTTATCACCAACTTTTGCTACCATCATTTGTCGCCCATGTAGCTACCACGTTGGTGATTTAAAAAAATTGTCACATTTTCAAGCAAAAAATCGCTTGTGTAGCCACTGCTTTAGTCTTGGATATAGTGAGTCTCTACATGCAGACTTACTTGAAGTGAGGCATTAGGCTTCCAATCCTAGTAGTCATTTGTTTCATGCCATAGTAATCCAAGTAAATCAGATCATAGTCATCAGAGATATGGGTTGGACAAGAGCTTTTTCTACTACCAACTTTTCCTACAGCCCTGGGAAAGAAAACTCACATTTTGCTTTCTTGACAACTAATTGTATTTTTTGTAAGGATGTTTACTTTAGTATAGGATGATACTTATGTTAAAAAAGAAAAGTCACAGGCATTTAAATAACTATATATTTACAATGTAAATACTAAATAACTAAATAACTAATTATTTTCAATTGTACTTAGATGTCTTTTAGGTACAAGGACTTTTTATGCATACAATTTTTATAAATGTTACCATATAACAAGTTGCTGTAATCATTAAAATATAGAACCATTGCTCTACTTTTCACAATGTAAGCAGCAACGTCTGTGGTATCACTCCACCACATAACACCCCAGTAATAGCTCAAGCATTTTGTTTTGCAGTGCTACTGCAAGATGAGTTTCAAAGTAACAGTTGTTACTCTATAGTTCAGTACACCTTTGCAAGATATCCATGTGAAAAGATAACAGAGTACTCAAGGGTTGAGGTAAAAATACTTACTCTCGTAATCTGCTTAGGTCTGCAGACACAGTGATGTCATGTCCTAATATGTACAGAGAAGCAATTAAGTCACTCCACTGGATCAGTTCTCCTAATGGACCGCCTTTCTCTGCATTTGCTGCAAAATGAAATGTGGCTTCACCAGCTAAAACACCAATGTGTATCAGAATCTAAAACAAAACAATTAACAAATATATATTAGCTTCAATTCTCTAATTGTTGGTTTATGAAGTTCACCAAGCCAAGCAATAATTGCTTTACTTATTGATGAAAGGTATATAAGGTGGATACATGAGCACTGTGAGTTAAAGTGCATGTCAGAAGAAGCTAAAGGACACCAAAATGAATGTTTGTTGGCAACTTTCTGTCTTAAATGACAATGGGTTGCACCTTGAATTTCATGTGTTGTGAAGCTATAGTGCCTGGTGTGGCTGTATATCAAGATCCTGTTGCATGGACACCCCATCTCACCCCTATCTGTCCAACAAATTTTCATTTTATGCAATGATAGTCATGGTTGCAGTGATAAAAATGATGGGCATGTGTGCGCAGAATTAGGGTGTCTAATCAAAAAATGGCAAGGCAAGGATGATTTTCGGCAAGGATGAATTTAATTTTTGATTGCAAAATGATAAAATTATATTATATTTAAATGGCACTGTATTATTTTTCATTGCCTATAAAGATTATACTCACCAGAACAATACCATTTAAATACAAAATTCTATCACTTTCCATACAGAAAGCAAATTCATCCTTGCCGAATATCATCCTTGCCTTGCCATTTTTTGGTGTTGTGTATCACTAAATGGGACTTTAAACAGGTTCTTGTGTAAATCAGGCTCTTGTTGCATTTTTTGCAGGCAAATCCCAAATCAGATTGTTGAAGAGCAGCTGATGTCCTCTGCTGGCTGTGTTCTCTCTTCTCGATCCACTCTTAGTTCAACTTCTGCTCACTCATCAACACATCAGCTTTGACATCCCAGGTGGTATTTTGTGCAACTCCAGATGTTTGCAGTCTTGGCATATGTGGCAGGTCATAATTTTTTTACTCTTTGTGAATTTGGGCTGTTGCAGTAAAAAATTAAAATTTTGTATACTGTACCTTTTTTTGGAGAGCATCTGAAAGATTTCTTGATTTTTTGAAAGCACTAGCTGCTACCAGCCATTCAGGCCACATTCTTTGAATTCTTGACTTCATCCACTTGAATTTGATTGGATTTTTATCAACCAGCAGTTTAAATAGTTTATCAACATCCTTACGATCAAAATCCTGCAAATAAAACAAAATGTTAATTTAATTAAAAATGTAAGTATTTAGTGTTTAATGTTTGTTTATGGTGGAAGAGAACTTTAATAAGCTAGCTTAAGTTGGCAAGCACTCATTTCAAATAATCATAACTATTTACTAAATAATTATTTACATTAAAATAAACATAAAAGGCTAAAACACCTGGTGGGAGGCAAACCAGTGGCTATTTGCAAGCATGGTTAAGAAGCTGAATTTGAACTAGGGACTATACAACCTTAGCTAATGGTCGGAGCACAGACTCAAACTCATGACCACTGGATCATGACCTGCTAGTGCTCTAACCACTTAGTCATGAATAAATGAAAATGGAAAAATAAATAAAAATAAATTAAATGAAGGAAGAACAGGGGAAGTTTTCATGTTTTTCAGTTAAAGTATGCACAGGTCAAATTGTGATGTCACACTAACTTGAATGAAAAACTTGCAGTCATCACTTGGAAAACAAGATTTCTTACAAACATTGAGAACTATAGTTGGTTGTCTGAGATATTTCACCTAAAAATGACCATGCATGCTCAAAAACCATATTCATACATGTAGCCAAATGTCTCCAGTAACATTCCGTTCTTACACATTTCCAAATAATAACAAGTAGAAAACCCACATCTTAAGTATAACACATGAGATTCAGCCATACTCACAGGTTTCTTTAAATTGACTTTGCTTGGGTCAAGTGTTGGTTTGGTTCTCCCATGAAGTATAGGACACCAGTTTTCTACCTAATACAACAAATACAAGTAACATTACTGACCTCTATGTCCTGTGGAGAATTGCCTATTAGTTTGGGGATGGAGCTTTTGGGGTTACTTCCCTATATTCGCTATTCGGGTACATGCTGCCAAACAGGGTAGGGTTTTCAGGGATTTTACTCTGGAACAGGTATGTAAAAATTGTAATATTACTCCATGGAACAGGGTATCTATTTAACAAAGTTCATCTAAAAGGCCGGGCTAAAAGGGGTTAACAACATGTCAACTTGGCCGGAAGCAATGAAATGGGGCAGGCATTTACTCTGGAACAGGGTATCAATTTTGGAAATTTTGCTCAGGAACAGGGTCAGGGTTCGAGGGGCTCAGTGGCACATCCCTACCGAAAACTGGAAGGAGTACCCCCCCCCCCCCCCCCTGGGCATGCATGGCAATGAAGTGGTTATGGCATGGCAGTCTGTTTCACATCATTCAGTATTGACAACCACTTTAGACATTATCAAGTGCTAAATGGAATACTCCATTTTACACCCATGTGAAAGCTGCTCTTACACATTAAATAAGCAATCTTACAAGTATATAAATGTGTACCTCACTAAGATAAACAAGAAATGAGCAAATAGTGCCATTGACTCCATGATCTTTAGAATAACAGCTGTCAGATTTCCAGAAATTACGCATCCACTGTAAAGGAACATTATAATTATACTTGAGTCACAATTTTACAGCAAATAACCTCAAGGGCACACTGACTAAATAAATCAATGCAGGAATTGGGAAGGATGAAGGAAGGAAGGAAGGAGGAAGGGGAGGGAGGGAGGGAGACAAGGAAGGAAGGAAACAAGGGAGGGAGGAAGCAAGGAGTCAAGGAAGGGAGGATCGAAGAAGCAAGGAAGGAGGCAACGAAAGAAGGGAGCAAGCAAGAAAAGACAGAAACAAGAAAAAGAAGAAGCCAAGCAAGGAATCTTGGGATCTTGATCATCTTTGTCAATAATATTGAATAAGATCTGATTCTCATCTTCATTAATTGTTTTGACATATCACACCAAATGAAAGTTTCCTTTGATCATGTTGACGTTTTTCCAATTTAGTTTGCTTTGGAGGTATAACATTTATTTCATCAATAACTGATATTTTTTGGCATAATTTCTAAAATTTCATCCAGAAAAGGAGACATCTTTCAGCAGGATTGAAACATAGTAATACTAGAAGATCTAGAATACAATATTGATGCATATTTGAAATTTAGGCAGAAGGTGCCAAGGTGCAAGATCAGGTTTTTTTATGTGCCATCTTTGAGTTTTTACCACAAATGGTACAGGGAGCATACCTTTCCCAATTCCTGGTAGCTGAAATGTAGAAGTTTGGCCATAAAATTTGGAATGCCACATTAATCTCAATCTGTACAATAATAGAAACTTACAGCAACTTTGGCCATGCAAGAAGGATGAGAAGGGCTATTAGGAACTTGACAATCTGAAGCAGTATGCCGTCCACGTACCATTGGACACCAGCTTTCAATCTAAAACACATTATATTGATTGAAATAAACTATATATAATTTCTAATGGGAAAATGTTACAAAACAGATTCTAGAAAACCATAAAGTATTTGTACATGTACTAGCTAGATATTTTGATCTCCTGGGGCAGTTGCATAAAACTTAACATTGGGTGTAACTGTTAAGGTTGGATGTTCAGCCCAGTTAAACCACTGTTAGTAACATTTGACATAAGCTGTTACGTCCAATGTTGCATTTTATGCCACAGATGGCCCTGCTCCATTGACTCTATTTTAAATGGGATTCTACTGTGGAATATTTACCTCACTTAAGTAAAAAATGATAGAACAGTCACTGCCGTCTACTCCATGCCCTTTGAATTTGGGATCTGATGTCCAGTATTTTCTCATCCACTAATTAAGACAAAAACATAAGCTATGAATAATGCAAAAGGCAAATAAAATAAAGAAAATGCAAAAACAGACAAATGGATGGAAAATGAATAAAATGGAAGGGGGAGGCTGGCAGTTAGTCCAGTTAATGAGCAATACAAAATCACTTTTAAGGCTCCAGTTGCATGAAATGGGACAGTGCTATCCATTGGATAAATATTTATCCAGTGATATTAGGATAATATTTTCCAATGTATTTATCCACTGAATAAGGATATATTCTATAATAATGGATAGTACCATTAATTAACCCATTGTGCAAATGGGGTCAAACCTCCCACAGCTGGCTAAATGAACAAATACAAGGGCAGATCCAGGATTATCTTCAGGAGGAGGTGCACCATCTTCAGGAGGGGGTGCATCATCATATAATCTAATTTGGAAACTGCCGAGAGGATATACTGGAAAAATATTGAGAAAAAGGACTTAAAATTGTCTCAGGAGTGGGGTGCACACCCCCTGCACCCATCCCCTAAATCCGCCCCTGAAATAGTAGATGGGTTCTAACACTTACCTCCACTTTTGCAATACAATGTGGAAAAGCTGAATCCTGAGGTATTTGGCATTCTAAAGCACCAGTGCGTATTTTAGGGCACCAAGATTCAATCTACAAATGGAATCAATCTAGACTTAATACGAGGTTAACAACACCACTACAACCTTGAATTCACTGTGAAATCTGATTCAAATCAGCCATGCCCACAGCACTGCTTTTTCAGGTTCTACATCTCTATTGATAGAGAGCCTTTTATGTGCTTACAATGGGACTTCAATCAGAATGTTGTGAAAATGATATAGATCGTTTTCACCCACGTGACCAAAACCCTTGACTACCGTTGCTATCCGCCATATTTGTGGACCATAAATGTAAACAAACCAAGAGCGCTAGTAGTAAGAAGATGGTTTTCTGTATGATTGTTGGCTGTGGAACGAAAAGTGTAAAGGGGAAACGAATTTATTTTGCATCAGTACCTTCGATAGTTACAAATCAAGGAGAACAAGCCCAGGAATTATCAGAAGAAAGGAGATCGCGGTGGATTTCAGCGATAAGCCGAGACGATCTAACTGACAAGATCCTCGAGAACGATCGAGTTTGTGAGAAACATTTTGTCAGTGGTAGAGCCGCCAAATCTTGGGACAAGTATAATGTTGACTGGGTGCCGACTCTACTTCTGGGGCACACAAAAAACTCACACAAATCAAACGGTGAAAATGCAGCAAAGCGAGGTGAGAGAGCAAGAAATCGCCAACAAAAGAGATCTTCGGCAGCGTGTAACGATCGTGAAGAAGAAATAGCATCGAAAAGAAAAAAGTTGAATGAACCAGGGATTCAAGTTGTAGAATTAGACTTTGGTTCTAATGATAGTACACAAGAACAAGAGGAACCAGCACAGAAAGAAGTTGAAACACAGACAGACGGCGCCGAGCGGCAAACAACAAGCACTCAAACTGACGAGTTTGAATATTTGTTTAACTCTCTTACCCTTGACAGAAAGCCTTTTGATCGTTCTGAGTTTCAGAATGACGATGATAAAGTATGTTTTTACACTGGACTTCCTTCTTTTGACATTTTAAACACTGTTTTTAAACACGTATCTCCACATGTTAGCCGAAAGAGTCAAAGCTTGAGCCAGTTTCAGGAATTTGCAATGACACTCATGAAATTAAAATTGAACATGCCATTACAAGATCTTAGTTATCGCTTCTCTGTTTCACTATCTACTGTTTCAAGAGTTTATTCTGCATGGATGGTTGCCTTGGATGTAAGATTGTCACCATTGATTTACTGGCCAGACAGAAAAGAACTGTGGGAGACCATGCCTCAATGCTTCCAGTTTTCCTTTGGAAATAAGACAACTGTAATCATTGATTGTTTTGAAGTGTTTATCAACAGGCCTTCAAACCTTTATGCCCGTGCTCAGACTTTCTCCTCCTACAAACACCATAATACAGTCAAAATACTCATTGGAATTACTCCACAAGGTAGTATTTCATTTGTATCAAAGGCTTGGGGAGGAAGAACTTCTGATAAGTTCCTGACAGAGAACTGTGGTTTGCTAGACAAACTACTACCTGGAGATCTGATTCTTGCAGACAGAGGTTTCACGATACAAGAAAGCTTAATGTTTCGACATGCTGAACTTGCCATACCTGCCTTCACTAGAGGAAAAGACCAACTTGATCCTGTTGATATTGAACGTACACGTGGCATTGCTAATGTGCGTATCCATGTAGAGAGAGTGATCGGTCGGCTAAGAAGGAAATACACAATATTTTCTGGGATTTTACCAATTGACTTTCTACAGTGCAAACCTAATGGCTCCCAAGAAGAAGCAACACCAATGATTGACCGCATCATTAATGTCTGTGCAGCTCTTGTTAACCTTTGTCCTGGAATAGTATCATTTGATTGAACAACCCAGGGTCTGGTTGTTTGAAAGGATTTTAGTGTTATAACACTGGATGAAATATTGAGAAAACAGTTGTATTTTCACTAATCACCTTACAAACAACTGTACCCAGAGGTAGCACAGGCTCTGTGTTTTTTGTAAAGCAAAAAATTGGACTATGTTTGGGAATGATTTGGACTATGGCTGCCATCTGTGTAAATGACATGCTATTTCAGTTAGAGCCTGGACTATCTGTGAACAAGCAAAATTTAATCAGTCTTATTATTGCTCTTGTTCTTGTTCTTTACTGCGACATGAAGTAACAATAATTTTCCTATATACACATTTCCTCTGATATAAAAACATCCATTGTAGTATATGAAAGACATGGTATATCTGGAACAATTTTTTAAATATTGCTGTGATTTATATAAAGCAAATTCTACTATATATGATTTTGATCTAACATGGGAGTAATAGCCCTTGACATTTTCATACAATTTAAACTGTCATATTTTATTATTATGAGTCTGGAAAAAATGTTTTGTGTAAAAAAAAACACAAATATAATATTCGTCGAGAGTAACTAATCATGCACTTTTGATTTTAAATTATGATAACAGTGCATGATTCATATTGGCATTTTTGTACATATATACATGTACATTATTAAAAGTTATATTTCTTAGAAGTTCAAGTGGTAGGAAATAGTGTCATTACACCAGCCTGCAGGCATTGTATCAAATGTGGACGCATCATTGGAATTTTGAAGTGTACCTTAGTTGGACTTTTTCCATATGCAAGGCATGTTGCAAAGGCTATTGCAAACACGCCGCAATCACTACCATTCTTCTGTTGTTGCACACATAGGTTACTTATACCCTTAAAATTGGGACCAAGTAGATTCTTTGCAAGCTCAATTGTTTCTTGAGGTATTATTGGAGATGACATGCTGTCCAAAAGAGAGATATACCCAGGAAGGCAGCCAATTGACGTTAAGCACACCCAGTGATTATTATTTACATGAACAATCTGAATAAAATCTCCAGTCATGACACTAAATTGTCTTATAGGACCAAGTGTTGGCCTTTGAAAACCACTGATCTGATTGTTAATTTCACTTAAAAGCACATGGGCATCTTGAATGATGGTGCAGTCTAGCCATCCACTTGGAGAGGCAATTAGATCAAACTCTTTTTGACTGAGTGCATTGATTGACTTTTGTTTCTCACTTAAACTCATAGGTTTTTTTACTACTTTCACAAACTCGATGTCATTGTCTTTGTTTTTTTGGGATTTATTCTTTATTTTTTTACACTCTGGGCAAAACCATGTTGTCTTGGAGTTGTTGGGCATGCGTTTTAGATTCAAACAAGGCAAGTGAAAGAATGTTCCATTCTTGCAGTTTGGACTGTGGCACTCTAACAACTTATCATTCTCCATTGCCTTTGTTTTGCAAGTACAGATGTGGTCCAGAGTCAGGGCTTTAGATGGTGCTGTTTCTTTCTTGGCAGGTTGTGCCTTTTTTTGTCGTTTAAATTCAGGTAACATTCTGCAATTGGGACAATACCATAACTTGGGTGTGGTACTTAACCCCAAACAAGAAAGATGGAAATTAACTATGGGGCATGCAGGATTGCAGCAGCTTACACTAGGTGTATCATTGTGAGTTCTGCAGTAACAAACAGCATCACTTTCATTTGAACTAGTATGGCTCACGGTGCGTCTTCTAGTTGACCATTTACCAAGCACCTCAGGTAAAACACACGTTCTCCAAAAAGTGGTAAGCTTAGGTAAAACATTTTCCCAGTGTTCTTTATCTGGAGTTAATCTTTCATGCACAAGTTGTGTTTTGCCATTGTTTCCAAATGAACACACAACAAAATCACAGTATTCTTTGTTAACGGTAAAAAGCTGCTGTTGGACCTGGTAGTAGTATTGATGATCACGCTTTAGAACAAACATTCCATTGCTGTTCTTTTGTAAACAGGAAGAAGGCTTTAAAACATAGTTATCAAAGTCACAGTTTTCAATACAGAATGGGCATTTCACCTCACCACACCCTTCTCCGCAACAATCACACGAGGACAAAAAATCTGGGGTGGCATGTAGATAGGGATAATCTTCATTGATAAATAATCCACATTTGTGAACTTTGAAGTTAGTATGTGTTTTTTGCATAATTTCTTCATAAGCATTGATAGCTTCTTGCTCATGTCTGCATCCATGAAGCACAGCCTTATTACATAACTTATTTAGCTCAGGGTAACATATTCCTTGTATGAGAGACTGTGAGGGCAAAGCAGGATTGGTGTGACTTGCAGACTTACTTTGAGAGGCTCCTATTCTCCCAGCCCTATGTTTAAAAAAATTATGTCCCTTGGACTGCTTTATAGTGTCCCTTTCTATCTGTTGGATTTGATCTTTTGATATTTTGATCTCTGTCTCTTGACAAACTTTGATCAGTTCTGGATAAGTTAGATCCAGGTATTTATTGTCGAAGAGATCACTGATTGTTGGGATCGTCCGGCTTTTCAGTACAAAGCTACTTGAGTAAGGCGAAATCAAGCTGAGTACTACAGGCTTCTTGTGACTTTTGTTGATTTCACTGAAGAACACGTCCATTTCCGGTTTTGTCGGAGCTTTACCTGCTTCCTTAGAATTTGGCTTTGATGGCTCAGAAACGTGAGCGGAATCGCTTTCAACGCCAATGGCATCTATCTTTTCGTCCAAGTCTGCTTTCATTTTCCTAGCTGAAGTGAAATTTATGTCTCTGGCTCTAGCGTACTCAACTTGTTTGACATACGTCGGCAGAATCCACGTGCACTTCACTTGTGTGCAAGAAAGTTTGCCATTAATCTTGGTCCAGGCTTCGAGGTAAAAAAGCACGCTAGCTACGTGAGAACAGGCCTCGCCAAGACCGGCTTTACAGCCTAAACAGTGGGCAGAAATAATGTTTCCTTCCTTTTCAGTGATGATCCATACAGGGATCAAAGCATCGTTCATTCGCTGTGAATGTCTCACCTTCGCTGAAACAACAAACTTGTCTGCAATGATATGACCTTCTACGCTGGCAATGAATCCAGATACCATCTGATTGTATGCTTCTAGACTTCGAAAAGCCTTAAACTGCTGCTTGGTATAAAAACTAGTTTCAAGGACGAGATAAAAAAGAAGATCTGTAGATTCTACAGGAGGTAAACAGTCCGGTTCAAAGTGTTTGCCGTCAACCAATACAGGATCAATTCCAATTGACGATATTTTCTCCAGATAACGCCGTTTAACTTGAGATTCCAATTTATTTGCATAACCAGAAAGAGGAATAGAAGATAATTTCGAATTAGATTCGTTATTTTTTGCATCAGTGGCTGGAGATTCCATGTTAAAGACTCCCGAGAGCGCTCTGATAACGACTACTTCGCTAGTTGTGTTATATGTAATTTGCATAGTCACGCCATCGAGGTGGTCCACAAATATGGCGGCGGTAAATCAGTGACGTCACGTGAAAACGATCTATTCACTAACCTCACTCAGATACTTGAGCACTGTACACATTGAACCATTGACTCCATGTTTTGCATACTTTGGATCTGATTTCCATTTATTCTTTAGCCACTAAATAAAACCAATCATACATGCAATTAGTCATATATTCTGAATATCTCAAATTACTGATTAGAATTAATATATTGGGTAGCAAAAACGAAACCCTTTTTTCAAGGTATTGGTGACTGGCCTGATACTCTCAACTGAAATTAAATGAAAATCTCCCTTGCAAAATAATTTGCACCAGAAAATAAATAATATTATTGCAAAAATAGAATCAAAATACTAATTAAAAACAGGTAGCAGTTGCACAAAGGGTGGATAGAGATAGAGCCAGAATGATGGTATTATCCATTGGGTATATAACGGTTTATCCAATGGATATATTTTAGTACACAGCTATTGATTTTGGAACAATATTTGTATGGCTGTCATTTTGACACCTCAAGGAGACTAACAACATTATGGCACAGGCATGGAAACAGCACAGCATGCTCCATTTCACATTCACGCAATTTTTAATAAGCAGGTTAACCATTTGTCAGGCAAGAGGCAAATTTAACCTGACAAAAAGTTTGGCCAGATAAAATTTTTAAAAAGTGAAAATATATGTTGATACTACGTACATGTAAGTAACCAGTAATGTCAGTGGTGAAATGTGTTCAGTCAAATGGGCAAACCAGGTAAATCATTTGATGGTCAAATTTCCATAATAATTGTGATGAATATTTTAATGATTTCTGGCACTTTTTTATAGACTTGGAAACATGGAAACTTCACATGGAAACTGTTTTAGTGCAATATGTACCTGTGCTTTTTTACCACATTCAGGAAAATTAGGATCAACAGGAATATTACAATGCCTACCTAGAACTGAGAAAAAATTAATTAGAAGAACATAATACATGTTTTATCATTACATAATACATGTTTTATCATACTATTATCATTTTCCACTACAGCAACTGATTATTAAGTGGCTCCATAACTCAATGGCTGCTCAGTTGAGTGTTCACCGATTGTTTCTTTAACAAACCCAAAAATAATAAGCTGTATTGATTTGGGCTACCAGCTACACAAAACTTGCCTCCTTTCTTTACCAAATGCATGCCCACCATGTTTTTCCCTCAACTAGAAAACCATGTGATGTCATGTCTGGCGGTCTGGCCACACAAAAAGGTGAGCCATATTCAGCAGCGAGATGCTTGAATGTATTTTTTTTAAATTTTGCATGGAAAAGGAAGGAGTATGCAAAGCATTAAAATCACAGAATGATGTTTAATCAATGTCTAAACTATATTTTAGACTGAAAAAAATTTCATTCCCTTTAACTACAACAAACAATTAATTTTGAGTTTTCACTCAGTACTGACAAGGGAAAACAGAAATAATTGTAACTTCTGAAGGAATTAAGATTTTCCTCTGTCAATTTTCCAAGAAGAAATACAAAGACAGCGTTAAACCCATCACCGATGAGTTTGGCGTAGGTGCTTGATCAGTGGGAGGTGCCTGGCATTAGCTAGCGATCATTACCATGGCAACCCTGTTGCCACCCACTGAGCACCTTCACACTGAACAAGTCAGAGGAGTACTTACCTAACTTACCTTAGGAATGAGGAGGGTGGGAAAAAGCTGTGTGCAATAGCATTGATCAAGCAAGCTAGCGAATGCGAAATGCACTTTGATCAGTGAAATTCGATAGCATAGCAAGCTTGGCGATAAGAGTGCCAGGAACCGCTTATCCCGTGGGTATGTAAGCAACTAGCAAATCAATGCAGGCAAACATGTGGAAAGCACGTGATAGAATAGTCTCAAATAATAGTGGAGAATAGCAAACTAGCCAAGCCTAAGCTAACAATGGAAAAAACAACCACTGCCAGTGGATTATATAACAACCCCATTTGTACCCTAGCAATCTTACTATAATAATATTGTAAGTGGCGAACACTCATCGCTAGCATTTAACTTTGCCTAAATTCCATTTAGCCACATATAAAAAGACAAGAAAAGGAAAAAAATTGACAGCAGTGTGCTGTCCATTGAGTTTTGGACACACGCTCACATGCACAAATCAGCTATTACTGATCAGAACACTTGGATGCTATGTTTAATAATATACATGATTGTATAATTATTGTAGCTATGTTATAAAGATCATGACTGGCATTGCAATTTTATTTTTTTAACTCGCATCAGTTAGAACACAAGTACTCTATATAATGAGTATTCTCTTTAAAATAATTATAATTCTTTGCAAATGTCAAATAGTGCAAATATGAAGTGCAGAATAGCCACAAAACTTCAAGCATTGCACATATCCTTTCTTAGAGCCACAATAATTAATTATTAAACAAGCTATCTGGAACACATGAATTCATTTAACGGCAGACTCAACCAGCCAACTTTATGGGCTTAATGCATATCAAGACATATCAGAATACAATTTTAACAGTAAATAACAACATTTCTAGTTAAATCAAAAGTTATTATAAAAATTATAATTTTTGGGGATTCTTTTCAATTCATTTTCATAAGACTAGCAATTAAAACTTAAAATGTACTAAATCAGACAGTAAAAGGAAAATAAAGCCTTAAATTAAAATGAACTGTATGGTGGAAAAAAAAACATTAACAGCTGCAATATATGATGTAAATTCAAAGTGACATTATTAGTCTGAACAGATAAATAAGTGACTCTTGATTAGTGGTCTTAACTATCCCAAATAAGAACAAAATAATTAATTCATCCTAATTGTATGCATCAAGTTCCAAAATCCTTACAGCATTCAGACTCATTTCAATTTAGAGAATGAAATAAAAATGTGCAGATCTAAAAACTGTGGATTAGGAATAAACAAGAGACTCAGGGGTGTGAATAATTAACAGTTGTACATGAAATACATTAACTATTCATAAACACCAAAAGCAGTTCTCATTGTGTATAGAGTGATTCATAATTATACATCTACATCTAGATCATGAATTCAAAGCACAGAAAGCTCTTTTTACACCAAATCAACATTTTTGTAATTATTTTTTGCATTGTTCTGGATTATGATAAAAATTATGCATTTAAAGACACTAAAACTCAAACTATTCTCAAACCAAAAATACTAATTCAAATCTCAGCATGTGAAATTACAGTAATGAACAATGTGGTGAGAGGAAGTTGAAGAGAGTTCTCCTGGAGTCCCTTTCATTTGCCCTACTGTTTTCAATTATATTTTTCTTTTAATCCTCTGAGCATAAAAGGCTCTTTGTTAGAAGTACAATGTAAATTTAATGCATTCTTTTGTGGTTTTCTTAAATATTAAGTGCTAATGAAACCAATTTCTAAACAAACTTGTGAGAGATGGAGATCTCTGATAATTGTTGCTAGGCAACAGCCCCTTTAGTGAAATTCAATGAATTAGAAAGAATTTGATTTTTTAAGCAATTTTTAAGGGGGAATGACAATTTTTACTACAATCTATTGACCAAGGATGCCCAAAAATACCAATTTTAGCAAGTACAAAATTTGATGATATTTTGGAGGAACTCACTAAAATTTGCTAAATTACGGTGTCTTTAAAAACAGTAACCGTGAGATATTTGCTGAAATAGCTGGCTCAATAACATTGTCATATGTCAGACTATTTTCTTAGAACAGCCTTGTATATACACAGAATAAACATTGTCTATAAATAGGCAAATTACAAAATATAAAACAGGGACTTTGGTAGGGGATTTAAGAATCTTTATTTTACGTGTGTCTCAGAAGTTCATAATCATCATCATTTGACTAATAAACCTGGGGGTGATGGTGTTCTCTTTACCCACCCACCACCCCTTTCATCAGTGCAGGTGTATACACTGTATATTAAAATGATTGAAGGGAAATATGCTCATGTTCAATTATTGAACTGGTCAGCAATTATAATAAATCTAATTAAAAATGATTGTAAATTATCAATAATAATTATAATTATTATCAATACTGAGAGTAACAGTAAAACAATAATCAGCATCAACAATTATCATCATCATCTGTGAAAGCAATAAGAAAGTAAGGAAAGCCAAAGTAACAGGTTGCACATATACCCAACGAGCATACCCAATCCTTTTACAATCGAGTCTCCATCCCCGGGATTTATCTAGTAGTAGCAACTAGTACTTTACATCAAAATAATCAGTTATCATCATCATCATAATCATCATTTTAACCATCACAATCATCATCAACACATATCATAATCATAATCTTCATCATATCATAGTTGTCATCATAGTAATCATCCTTTACAAGTACCTTGTGATTTGTTGCTTTGATACTGAATGGAATTGTTTAGAGACTTGATTTGCTTTTCTAGGGACTCAAATTCTAAAGTACTATTTACAATAACATTTTCGACTTGTTTCTCCAATGTGTGTATTCTGTCCAACATATTTTCCAATAATACCGCAGTAGTCTTTTTCATGTCTGCAACTTCTACAATAAAAATGTAATTATAATAATAATTAACAATCATAAAAACAGCATTAATTTAAGAGATAGCAATACTAAGTACAGCAGTTGTTGGCAGTTGTAACATAAAGATCTTTCTGTATCTCAGAAAATTTTATCTCGGTAAAATTAATTTTTCCTTAATTTTCCTTAATTTTTTTCTGAAATGTTTTCCAATATTAATAGAACATTATATTTTGCACAATGGTGTCATTTTACTACAACTACCAGAGTGCATTATGAATTTTGTTTATCATCTCTGAGAAAAGACTGTCCAACAATAAGCCATATGCACTAATCAAGTGGTACCATCAAAATGATAGTCTCCCTAGCAGCTGTGTTTAGCCTTGTCGCACAAAGCTCCCTCGGAAACACACGGCTGCTTCAACAAGCGCTACATTCTGTTCCAATTCGTTAACCAATCAGAGATTGGTTAAAATCAAGGAGCCATTCCCGCCAAAAGGTCTACATATAGCATTCCATTGACTTGGAGAATAATTGGATTAACCTCAGATCCCTAAACAACAGCTAGTTTACAAACACTTCACTTCATTTCATTCGAAGTATCTGGTATCAACTGAGAAATATACAAAGAAGAAAGTTTTACTGATCTTCCATCTGTATATATCTTTTTGTATTGAAAAATTTGAAACTTATTTTTGGTATTGCAATTTTTACTCTCTTTGCGGTGTTGACAGATATTTATAAAGCTCATTTCCAAAATGCAGGAAATGGACCATTTGCTGATGTATCTTCTGTTTGACGGAAATGATGAAAACAACTGGAGCGTCACAGTTCAATTATAATCCTGTATTCTCACTATTATCCCTCAGCATTCCCGCATCCCGTTCTCTTGTTTCGCTAAAATCCTGCTCCCGCTAGTCGTTAAAATTCCTGCTTCCTGCACCTATTTTTATTACAAATCCTGAATCTCGCCCTCAAAACAAGTTGAATCTCGCATCCTGCCAAACCTATTGTGCACCCTCTTGGACTGCCAGTCACAACCTTCAAATAACTAGCCCGACAGTGTAAATTGTTTTACAAAAAATCAATAAAACAACTAAGATTCAGTGCATTAAACCCTCTGTCTTTGTTAAGAAATGTTGAATCTTAGTTAGTTCTTTGATTGATATTAAAAAATTTTAGACTGCCAGGCATTTAGTAATTTGAAGGTTGTGACCGGCAGTCAAGCATAATCAGTCTTTCGCGTTCTTGGATTGTTCTCTATAATTTGCTCAGATCCATCGAGCACGAGTAAAGCGCGTAACAAATTTCAGACTGCCGGGCATTTAGTCTTTTGAAGGTTGTGACCGGCTGCCGGGCATCTAGACATTATAAAAACCGACAACCAATGTTTTCGTGACTAGATCTGACAAATTCATATAAATAGCTCATTAACAGCTCTATCTAGAGCATTTTTAGAGCCAGTCGCTTGATGTAGTAGTTTACATCTCGCAGCATTTCAATTTCAGCTATTATAACAGGAAGTAAAAGGAGCAGTTGTTTAGAATTTGAATGTTTTTAATACGTACATCCATCAGAGCAACAGACAGTTGCTAGGCCGCGAGTCACACAACTCAAATGACGAAGCTCGGACAAGCACAATAACTTGAGCACTGTATAATCTGTAAGGGTTGAGCACTTCAAATTAATTTGAGCGACCAAAGGGTTATAGATATCAAAGAACTATATACATATATAAATCAGAAACTGGCAAAAAAGGATGCATTTTCAAATTTATCCAAACGCAGTCTGAGGCCAAGGGTAGTTGTTCATAAACGAAATAAGCGATGACTGCTTGTTTTCATCAATGCCTTTGTCAAAATCAGAATTTACAAGCTCTTTGACAAATGTCCGCATACTTTGAAATGACATGTGCAACGGAAAATTACAGTTCGGCCAGAAAATTTGAGGTTTTTAATAAACTAAATGGAAAGTTTTCGGTTTCATCATCAATTTAAGAGTAGACGAAGCGAGAAAGTTCAACAAGGTGAATCTTGTGCATCTTAACTTGTCTTCTGTACAAACTTTGTAATGACCCATATTCTTCAAAAGACATTACTCTAGACAAATAAAAAGTAGTAAATACAACCATTTAGCAATAATGTCCTGACCAACCTGAAGATGTTTGCCCGTCGATGCTTCCCATAGCTTTGGCGCGAGCGAGTGCTCTGACATATTCCTTGGATAGTTCTATAATTCGAGCCTTGAGGAAATCAGGCTGAGAGTTCCTTTCATCAAGCTGGACTTTTACCAAATATAAGCCCCAAATAAACGTAAATGTTATGCATATAATGCCTATTTTATGCGAAGACACTCTGAATTTCGAGGTACGATTCATCGTCTCTCAGTCAGACGTCGCCAGCAACAACGTAAACGTAAAAGCTTTTGGCTCCGGCAAAAACGATCTCTGTAGACTTTGATTTCGCATCAGTGAGCTCTTGAAAGTTTTAGGTTATCATTGTGAAGACTTCTACAAGTTTCTTTACCATTCAGAAGGTCATTTCTAACAGGATTCACGAAACCATATCAATCCGTCCGTATCTGGTATAAGGTAGATTGGCTTCCTCTTTCTTAACACAGGTAGCCCACAGCAGGACCATCAGAGCAGGTGTCTGGCGAAAAAACGCATTTTTTTCATAGCTCAAATAAACAAATCGTTTTCTTCGACTCTGTAAAAAGACTAAAACAATATTGATTTGAATTTTAGTAATAAAAGTGTGTGCTTAAGTTCCATATACTTTCACTGCCAAGTTGGAATTATACTGGTCTCCATGGAAACCAAATTGAATCTTCAAGATCCGTCAGTTTGTCAGTTTCAAGACACTGAGTAAAGAAAAAGAAACACAGAATGTACCGCGTCCTCCCACACAGAGTATTTGCCACCAAAAAATACCCGCACTATTCTTTTCATTTGCCTCCTGGTGAATTACAAACTCCCACCAAACATACATCCCAAGGGAAAATTACTTGGCTGGTCTTATAGTTTAAGGCTAATTTTGCCTCTCCATTATTGACCCTGAAAGGCCCTCTGTAAATATAATGATCGAATTGCGGATCTATTATAACTATTATATCTATTATTACTAAAAAAAAAGACGAGTTTTAACGTTTGAATATGAAAATAAGTTTCGAAAAAAAAGTGGTAAGTTAGGGGTGATGAACTAGCTCAGTTGCAAACCCGACTTTTCAGTTCTTCAATTCAGGCTGTTTGTTTTGTTTTGTTGTTGTTTTCAGGACATTGTTTATAAAATTGTTAATTGTAAATTCAAAATAAATATGGGTGGGTGGCATAGTTGGCCGAGTGGTGAGAGCACCGGCCTTTCACCGCTGTGGTCCGGGTTCGAGTCCCTGTCCGGGTTCGAGTACGAGGCTCGAGCAATCAGATCATATGTGAAATGAGTTTCAGTTGTTTGATGTGTTGTTCTCTACCATGCCACGAGGGTTTTTTCTCCTGATTTTTCTCCTCAGATAATTTTCAATAGTTCAACGTTCCTTACTACAAGTGTTATATCATTATAATTATTTCCATTATTTTCATCTGTCTGGGGCTTTCTTTTTAAGTGTCACGAATTTGTATGCGAAGTGAAAATTACTCATCAATGCAAAACCTTTTGAGCTGACAGATGTAGCCGGTGCAATTATAATATTCCGTTCTTGCATTTTTTCAAACAATAGTATAAGCAAGAAGACTACGAAAGAAATGGTCAATGTCAGTGTGGTATACTATGATATATCCGCTTTTGCTGTTTGTGTGTGCGCCCGCGTGTTTTTTGTTTTTTTTTCCTGCTTTGTATTGTTTTGTCTTTCCAGGCCTAAAAGTCATATATATCATTTAGAAAAACTTGTTAAAGAGATGAAAAGTAGATCATGTTTATGGCATTGTGGATTTCCTCTAAAAATGTTTTCAGCTTGTGTCATGAAATGTTATTGTCCCTTTCGGACCGGGGCGATACAGGAAATAACTGTCAATTGAAATCCTGAAAATGTCACATAAACAGTACAGACCAATTTAATGAAATAATTCTGTTTGAAAATATGCAAATATATTCGGATAACATATGGCGACGGGTACATATACATACATATACAAGTGGTTGCGCGATTCCTTCAGTTCACTTGCAGGGTAGTAACGAGGTATATAGTTTTTTCAGTGATCCCGATCCCAGGGCTAAAAATCTGATCCTTGATCCCCAAAATAAGGACAATTTTGATCACTGATCCCGTAAAAAGTGATCCCTGAAAAATGGTGATCCCGATTCCAAAGACAGTGATCCCGATCCCAAGGCTAAAAATCTGATCCCTGAGACCAAAAAATAACGTTCATGCCCCCAGTGTGATCCCTGAGCCCCAAAATAACGCTGATCCCTGATCCCATATACCTCGTTACTACCCTGCACTTGTATATCTATGAAAAAAGGAGGATTTCTCTATATAAATTTACTTTAATTTGCATGTGTCATCATGCATGAAATCCAAAAATTGTACATATTTCTAACTAGGTTTCCATGGTTTTGACCAGTTCTGGTAACCTTTTTCAAACTCAAACGAACAAAAGGTTAAAATTTAATAACAAACATTGACCTTGTAAAACTGACCTTCTCAACAATGGACAGTACGTAGTTGAGTTTTATTGGTTCAGAAACTTCAAAGTTAGGCTTTTGTTGACACAGCTTCATCGATTAGGGAAGTCCTCGAGCTAGAGCGACCTCAAGAGAGCATAAGGGACGGACCATTAGAAAAGTGATGGGGGGGGGGGGGGGACTTTTGATTGTTGCAGGAATTTTTTTTATTTTCAATCTATGCTGCAAGATTTTGTTTTTGTTTTTTTGTGGCTTATTCGTCTGCATGAATTTTTTTCTGTACATTTTGTAATTCCTTATAACTTACCTCCATATATAAAAGAGAGGGCAACTTACTTTTATATATAAAAGAGAGGAAGCTTTGATCAATTCCATAAGATAAACGAATTCTACAACCTTTAATGTTAAAATGCAACATACCTGTTCATGCTCAACTTTGCATCATGGGTAATCAGGGCAAGTATTGTGGAAAATACAGTGTTCGCATGAAAATATAGTGATGAATTTTTACTTGCCCTGATCACCCATAATGCAAGATGACCCTAGCATCTTATAATAGGTGTACATGTATTAGCCACTTTCATACCGTGAAGACTGGGTACGAGTCCCTCAAATTTTGACGATGGTAACGCAAAACTCATATAACCGGTCAGAAAGAGCACATCGAGCTATATAAAATCCCGAAGTTTGGTGTTAATCGGTTTGATATTGAATGACTAACAGCCGTGCAAAAATGCTAGAATTTACAATGAAGAAATGTATGGTTGTAGGGACATTTGTGGACATTTATCCCTACAACAGCTACAACCATACATTTCTTTGTAAATTCTAGCATGTTTGAACTGCTATATCTCTATCAATGTATATCCGATTAACATCAACCTCGGGATTATATACAGCTCGATGTGCTCTTTCTGACTACATAACAGGGTCGTGACAGGGTACGACTTTTTTCCCGACTTTTTTCCCGACTTTAACTTTTTCCCGACTTTTTTCCCGACTTTTTTCTCGTCCTTAACTTTTTCCCGACTTTTTTCCCGACTTTAACTTTTTCCCGACTTTTTTCTCGTCCTTAACTTTTTCCCGACTTTTTTCTCGACTTTTTTTACCGCTGACCAATTACGTATACAGTGCAGGTTCTCTCTCACTCGTGCAATATTATTTATTGCGAAAATAATAGAAAATAAGGAGTTTTTGAGGAAAAAAGAAAACAACTAATGAAAACTTTTAATTTGATAGCGTGATGTTTGGTAAGGATAATTTTGTTTTCAATCTTCAATGCCATACAAAAGTGGCATACAAAAATAAAGGGCTGTAGAAGCCGGGTTTAGGTTTAGGTTTAGACTGAATTGCAAATAGCTGTATACCGTCTGTATAATCCTAAATGATGTAGGCTGGGTACATACTAGTATAGTATTGTATAGGGCCGGGTGGTACAGACTAGTATAGTAGACTATTGTATAGGGTGGTAGTAGTATTGTATTATTAGTAGTAGTATTTGCAGCACTAATCGGGCTCCGTACACAAGAGATTCTCAACCAAAAACTCTAGCAAAAACAAGTTTAAGGATACAACGTGAATGGAAATCACTTTTGTGTGAGTAGAACCTTATAATAACTAGCAGCTGTCTTAATATCCTGGAGTTTCATCATATGAGTATTTTCTATTTTTTCGGCATTTTTGTCATTCCTTCTCGCTGCGCTCATGATTCCACTTGAGTTTTACACATTTTCTTGCGTCAGAATGCTGCAATAAGAGGCTAGAAGAACTCAAAACCATCTGCAAATTGTTAAATTTAGAATAAATGTGAATGTGAAAATGTGTTGGGGGGAGGGGGATTATAAATGTTTTTAGGTTTTTCTTGGAGGGGTCAATCGAGTTTTGCTTTTTTCCAAGGGGAGTCATATAGATTATGAAAGTGTAGTCACATGCAGAAAATGCCATCTCTCCCAAACCATAAATAATGAACACTCCCTAACCACAACGGTGCCCAACCTGTACAATTTTTGTACTTTTTGAACTGATATACTGGCTAGCGCTATCCCTGATATAGGGTTTCACCAATGATATAATTTTGTAAAATCAGTAAATACGGCAATAATTTTAACTCACAAAGCTTTTAGCCCGGGGGGGGGGGACTCCATTGAAAAATGATCGGGTATACTCATCGTATCTCTTAGGGGTAAAAATCAGCGATTTGGTATCTTTTAGGGTGTTATAATTGAAGTTTAGAGTTTTAGTATTTCCCGGTCCCTCTCAGGGTATCAAAAGAGCCCATCGCTTATTATCTTGTTCTCAAATGTTGACCATCCAATTTTGTGTTCTTAATAATAATGTTCATTAACTTGTTATCGCTGGTATCTCTTAGGGGTTAAAAAATCATCCAGCCACGCCCTTTTAAAAAGACTTCCGGTATCTTTTAGGGGTATTTTTGAAAATTTCCGACGAGCATATCCGATCCTTTTACAATGGAGTCCCCCCCGGGGGCTTTTAGGTTTGTTTTTGTATGTAATTTTTACCATAAAGTAGAAGTAGCTTTTAGCTAGTATTTCACTCTTACGGTTGACTTCAAACTGTAAAACTAATAGAACTTTAATCACAACGTCCATTAAAGATCCCATTCATTTATAGGTCAGGTCAGGCTGGAGCCTGCTACTGGTAACATGTAACCCAGTACTACCTGCCACATGGACGGGTTGTCGGCGTCTAAACCGGCTCCCCCACCGGATTCTTTCTGGTGAGGAGGGTGGCATGACACCCAGCAGGAATAAAAACAAGACCTGTCAAAGGGCGGATGAGCTTGACTGAGCCAACGGCCATCATGCATCAGTGAACTTTTATTTTATTGTGTTTTGATTGTAATTTTAAACAGTAATTTGTAGTATAGTAATTTGTAGTGCAGTAATTTGTAGTGTATTTTAAAATTAATTTTCATGGTACGGACTGTGTAGCGGCAGCCCAAGGCGCCATCCTATGCTCACAGTCTACCATGCATGTTCAGTATATGTTTTGTAAAGCGCCTAGAGCAGATTTTGGATAGGCGCTATATAAATGATCATTATTATTATTATTATTATTTCTCAAGCCAACTCCACTTTCCCCACAAAATCGCTAAATTTTATACTTGCTAATACTAATTTCGAGATTTTTGTTTTGTTACTCGTGCCTGTCCCGAAGGGACTGGGCGCGAGGTTTAAACTGCAGTTTCGTCAAGAGTTTCGTCAGTCTATCTATGTTCGTTGTCACAAAATGGAAAATACACAGGAAGCCCAACACACAGGTCGTGGAGTCGAGGCGTTCACGTGGACAGCAGCACGTACGTCTCGCCATCTTGAAACCTAGAAAGCTAGGGATCAGCTAGCGAAGCTAGCGAAGAAGAAAGCTACTATGTGGAGTACTATTTTCATTGAATTTCTCGTTTGATTTAATTTCCAATATATTTTGACTCAAACGACAGCTTGTCTGGCTCTTTGATTTTTCAAAAGGAAATTTGAGAATTTCAAGACCTTTCAAGAATTTCTTATCATTGACTGCACGTTTTAAGGATAAAAGGGAAGATTGAAAACATTATGTATTTTAATGTTCTCTGTAATTAAATGGTATGGCTGAAATGTTTTGGCGTACAAACTAAAATAAATACTATATTAGAAAGTCAATGATTACAAAGCAACGAAATAGACCGAGGTCAAACAGGTCACCCAAACAGGACGGTGCGCTTTCATGACGCTACATGAGTCTGCAACATCATGCAATACAGGCATTTGTCAACATGTGAATCGCTGTTACCCTAGCACATGCTAGCAGCTATAAAATTACTTAATAAATATCAGACATAAAGGCAGCTCATATCTAAATGCCTTTTTAAGCCGATATTTGGCTCGCTTTCACGTGGGCACGAGAGAACGCACGGGTGCGTCTAGTTTATGTTTGTTTTGTTTTGTTTTGTTTTTATAAGGAGGGGCAATCATATATAGTGAAAATCATTATCAGTTCCCCTCAAAAATCGCTAATCTGAACTAAGACTAGTGTAGCCGCTAAGTCTTCTCTAGGGCAATCGCTTAGTATAAATAATTTTAAATAACATTGTTGCTTGCATGCATCAGCATGCATGCGCAAGTTCATTACACCTCATGCGTAGCAAATTTTCCCTGTTGCACAAAGTAGAAGTGGTTGTAATACGAGCAACATTTGCCTGCAACTTGCAACGCAACAATGTTGAAATATGTTGAACAATGTGAAATATTGCACGATTTTGTTAATTGCCCATATTTCTTTAAGGAAACTCACAGGAAACCCAAAGAGCTTTAGTTCATTTTATTACTCGTGCCCAGGCCTTTAGGCCGGGAACGAGTTATAAACTGCAAATGTTTTTTTTTCTTATTCTCTGTTCGTCCTGAGAATGCAGCATTTCTGAGTCAGCATTCTTGCGCACTCGGTTAAGTGATGAATCGGCTAAGTGATGCACTCCCAATTGGTCAAGAGCGGAAGAAACAATGCCCTTCATTCATCGCCTACTCTTCGTAGTGAACGCCAGTGAGGAACTTTAGGAATGCAAGATGGCCGACTACAACGAAAATCGCTTTCAGAGACAGGCTCTTCTCGGAATAATACATCGTAAAGTGGGGCTTTTAACTTGAGATATACCTAGACACTCATAAGAGCTTCAGAATGGGCTGTTATTTTGAGCTTCATCTCCAATACTTTGACCAAATATTCAATTCTAATTGGAGTACTTGAAAGTAGGCCCTCGCGATACGAATTATTTCCTATGAGCTGGAAATCTACGAATTTCTCATCCTACATGTTGCTAAACGAACATACATAGAAGCAAGTCAATTATATTCCTCATTTAAGCATTCAAGAGATCTTGAGAGGTTTTTGTACTGAATATTAATATCGGAGACCATTGCATGGAATTAGGTTCCATTGACCTTGTATTTCGCGTTTGGTCACGTAACGTCTTTTATTCAATATATAAAACATCCGAAAAATACACGATTTGTTATTGTGTTAAAAACACCGTTGTAGAAGATTTTACAGCAAACAATTGAGATACATAGTGAAATAAAAAAATGAATAAAACTGGTATATTCGCAGGGGATATTTTTGCATGTCGGAGATATACAATACTCATGTATGATAAGAGGCAAACACTAATAGCTCAGTGCTGACAGACAACTTGACTAATCAGATATTCTTTAGTTTTAATAAGTTAACCGATTCAAAAAAGGTCTTATGTTACGGTTAAATATTTCCCGGAATGGTGAAGAATGCGTGAAACGGCTCGGGGAAGAGGGCTCCCGGGGCACGAGTGAACGCACGTGTGCGTCTTGTTCTTGATAAAAGACTCTCAAGCCTAGCTGGGCCCCTGTGATTTTATATTATTAGACGTTCTTGTTTTTTTTTTGCGTGACACGCTCGACATTTCGTGCAGGTTAGGAAACTAAAACGGAACTGCATATCATTTTTCGTCTTCCTTGACAAGGAAACTGGTTCGTGTAGATGACAGAAATTGTTATTTACTTGTTGCAAAGATCACAGAGAATTGGGGTTCCTGTGACCACCCGCAGCGACAAACACACTTATGCAAATCGAGTCAATTACTCTTGAAGTACCAATATTTAATGTTGGTGCTGTTGTTTTAACTTTAACTTTCTGTGCACTTTGAACATAAAGAATCAATCATGAAGCCATGATACGGCAAGTCAAACCTGTAAAAGATGGAAAGTGGGCTTGGGTGATTTGTGGAGCTGCGTTTTGTGATATTTTTATCGTGCTTGGGATTCAATATACGTTTGGTGTATTATTTGTGGCGTTGTTAGACCATTTTGACCAGTCCAAATCAGTCACAGGTAACATAAACTTAAGTTGTTGATATGTATCTTTTTTTTTTCTGCAATGATATATGGTAATGTTTAGTTACGGTAAATATAATTCCAATTCCAATTTTTGCCCGATAAACGACTTCTGTTGAATGCGATTATTTTACATATCATGTAAAAGCCAGACAGAAAATTGTATTAAGGAGCTTTTAAGAGATAAAGTGATACAAATTGTGTTATTTTCAAAGCAAATGTTCCTAGTAACGATATCACAGCTTGTTAAGTTTGCTAGCTTTATGTGATATGAATATCTTATTAGGTGCGGCTAGCTGATGTGTGTTTTGTTTTGAAACCGGCCGGCTCAACGTAACCATCGAATATACTAGTACTGTCAGTCTGTCAGTATACTTTGCTATTTGATAACCAAGTATCTAGACGGTTCGTTCTGTCATGACCTTCAGTCAAGGATGAATGACGTGAATATTTATGTAGTGAATTGTTCATTTTTATTTGAATTCTTCGTAATGAAATGCATATATAGTTCCATGCTTGCTCCAAAATAGGATCACCAATTTACGTCGATCATTCAGTAGATTTGTCTTGAACTCCTTATCAAGTGATGTACAGTTGTGTAAATAAAACGATAACCTCGAGAACTTCGATAAACAGCATTGTTCAGTGCAGTACTCGAATCTATTAGGTAATAGGACGATTCGCTCTACTGCGCGATGGAAAAGTCTGATCCACAACATATTACAGCCGCCTTGGCCCTCTACTAGAATTGCCGTTCCCTACAGAGCACAGTTGTGATTTATACTTTAATGAATTTTCAGTGATTGCCGAATACCTGATGTTTATTCATATTTTTTTTTTAATTGTAACTTTTCGTATAATGAAATGCATATTGCATGCAGTGCTACAAAATTCAATAGTGGGATTTCATGGCAGCCATGTTTGTGGGCAAGTCAAGTACAATAGAAAGTTGGTAGCTGTTTGTGAATTAGAAAAAATTTCATTTCCGGCTTGGGAAAAAAGCTCTATTTATCTTGACCACAAACATGGATGCCGTGAAATCCCTCTATTATAAGCGCCAATTTTCGTCATTTGACTATCCTGGAAACCAGAGGTTTATACTATCTTGCTGTTGACGCTTGTTGGTAATTTGACGGCTTATAGATCGCATATTACAAGCGTCAACAGCAAGATAGAACAAACAAACCTCTGGTTTTCAAGGCCTGATCATTCAACAGATTTGAACTCCATATTATCATTATATCAGTAAATCTCGATATCTTCAGCACTCGAAAGTGTATCTAGGGCGATCGCTCTGAAGTTTCCTTCACATATGAGAGCGGCCTTGGCCTTTCTACAGGAATTGCCGGTTCCCTGATGAGCATATATTATATTGGTATGGCCACCGGCTGATGGCAAGTGCTATGAGCCAGGAAGAGCACATGTCCAACATATGGTAAAATACCATGTGCCAAGTAATGTCACGTGGCAGAATACCATACGTAGATTTGAAATGCTAAGTTACGTCACGGCGCCGCGAATGGTAGATATCCAGACATGGTTCCATAGATTCCATACAATATATACCCCAATAAAATTAGCCATTTTCATACAGTCAATATTTTGGTAGTCTCCTTCGCAGCCTTTTAAAGGCTCGTCACGCAACGCTCCCTTACGAACGTTTTGACGACGCAAACTGCGGCTGCGTAGGAGACTAATTTATGCGTTTTGGCCGTTAATTCTGTTTACAATACGACTAAATTAAACGCTTACCCTAAACACATGCTTTTATTCGAAAACGCTCTTCAAAGTGGATACTTTTGAAAACGCCGTTTACGGCGTTTTCGTGCGGACACCGCTCCCCGTAAACGCATGGGCGTACGTATACGTTCGAAAACGCTGACGTCATATGAATTAATCAATGCTTGCTCGATGAAGTATTATGGTCTCTTGATCAGCCAGAGTTATTTTATGATTGATATAAACTCTGTTTCGTCGTACAAAAAAACGATTTCTGATTGGTATTTCTGCAAGCTTTTTCGGCATATCCTCGATCGCCTCTCGCGCTCCTTTCCTCACATCAAACATATTCTTCATATGGATAAATCATAAATACTTAAATCTTATGTTTGTTTGTTTGTTTGTTATAGCATGGGTTGGATCAATTGCACAGTTTTGCATATACTTCTTCGCGTATGGATCGAGTCTTCTATGCGAAGTCTATGGCTGTCGTTTGATGACAATTATTGGAGGAATTATGATGAGCCTTGGACTTCTTATCTCTTCATTTTGTAACAACATAAAAATGTTATACTTTTCTCATGGATTCCTCTTTGGAATTGGCTCAAGTCTGAGCTACTTGCCTGCTCTTGTAATGGTCGCACTTTACTTCGAAAAAAGACGATCTTTAGCCACTGGTATCGCAGCCGCTGGCGGTAACATTGGAGCTATAGCTCTTGCTCCTTTACAACAGATAATTGTTGAAGCTTGGGGCTGGAGAAATTGTTTTAGATTTTTGAGTGGTTTTGCACTCCTTACAATAATTTGTGGGATTCTTTTTAAGCCTTTACCAGACCCCCACGAAGAGGACATTCCTCTTGAACCTCTTGATCAAACTTGTAGAAGTGATAGTGAAGTTTCAAGTACAGAATCGAACAACAGAGGATTGATAAGCCTTCTTCGCAGCTGTCAATTCCCTCGGAGCCCTAGGTTTTTAGTCTGGGCGTTGGCTGGTACTATAGCATGCTTTGGGTACTTTATGCCCCATGTACATTTGGTAAGTATAGACAATGAAAACAGAAACGTCTGTCTGTCTGTCTGTCTGTCTGTCTGCCTATATGATTTTTTGTCTGTGTGCCTACTTATTTGCCTCAGTTTCGATTTGCTTATCTGCCTGTTTGTTTGTTTGTTTGTTTGTTTGTTTGTTTGTTTATTTTTATTTGATTGATTGTTTGTTTGTTTGTTTTTTGATTTTTTGTTTATTTGTTTGTTTGTTTGTTTGTTCAGTTACTTTTGTTTTTTTGTCAGTCTGCCTCTACCCTTCAAAGTTGTCAGAGGCTTTTCGTGACCACCCTGTTTGAGGGCGGGAACAAAAATCTCCAATTGAAATTTTTCTTTCAGAAAATTGATCCATATGATATGTCATCCATCACAGCTGCTGTCAAGAGATATGACAAAGGCTCAGTTGCATCTTTTGAGCTCACTGAAATGATCTTTTGCTGTAGGTTCGTTTGTGTGAAGAGCTTGGTGGTACATACAGACAAGGATCACTACTTCTCACTTATATGAGCGCAACCTCTGCTATAGGCAAAGTAATATTTGGGAAGATATCCGACTTTAAACGCGTCAATACATTGATACTTTATCAGGTAAAACTGTCATATAACTGTCATCGTAAAAGTAGCTCAGTTTGTTGATTTGTTCGTTTGCTTGCTTGCTTGCTCACAGGGAGCAGAGGAGGGCCGCTTTTCTTGTTTACGTACGTACGCATCTATATTTTATCTTCATCCGCGCGCCATCTTGTTTTTTTATTTATTCATTTTTATTTTTTATATAAAGCCGGCGATACACGCTGTAATTTTTTCTCGCGCTTGCAATGCAATTTTAGGGATTTTGTTGCGAGACCGAAATTGCCGAGTGTATCATGTCTGACAACACAGGCGGCAACGATGTCTCGCAACAAAAAATTTGTTGGAGAAAGTTCAAAAGTTTGAACTTTTCTCTGCAACATTGCACGTTCGTACTGAATGTTGCAGAGTGATGATAGACGCTGCAATTTTTCTCTGCAACAAAATCTAAAATTGCATTGCCAGCGCGAGAAAAAATTGCAGCGTGTATCTCCGGCTTAACCGTTGGGAACGGGCTCAAGCATATTCGTACAACGGTAAATTAAAAACAACAAGATGGCGCGTGGATGAAGATAAAATATAGGTAAAATATGCGTACGTTAACAAGAAAAGCGGCCCTCCTCTGCTCCTTGTGTGCTCGCTCGGTTAGCTTGCTTGCTTGCTTGCTGTGCTTGCTTGCCGTGCTTGCTCGCTCGCTTGCTTGCTTGTGTTATGAAGGTGGTTTTGGTTCTATGAGGGACCAAATGGTAGAGTGTACACGGAATCTTTATTCGTCGTCACAAACAGTAGTAGTTTACAGCTTTATAGTGGTCTATAGTCAAACCATGAGTAAGAATGTGTAATGAACGAACTAAGCTAGTAGCTAGCCTTATTTATAGGAGTTCATTAGCATAACCCACTTAACTGGTTTGTACTGGGTTTTCCTAAGGTCTCATTAAATATTCAAGATCTTGACCTGAAGAAGACCTATTGACTCAATGACCTTAATCCTACAATACTCTTTGTAAAAGGATTAACTTAACAAAGCTAGCGTCGATGACAATCGCTTGTACATTTAAGTCAAAACAAAATGAGACATTGAACTAAAGTCTTAGACGTCAAGAACAAGTAGATATTTCTCGACTCAAAGTCTGTTGTAAACAAAACTAATTGATGACGCTATCTTAAATTCACAGGCAGATATTGATCTTCTGCGCTTGCGTCAAAACTACATTTAGAACCGGTTTTGCTGACAGCTGCAGTGCAAAGTCCAACTCTAGTCCTTTGAGTAATTAAACTGAACCTTTCAAGTTCCGATCAATAAGATCCAATTACTGGCCGATTGACCTGAGGTGTTTTACAAGGTCAACAGCTTAATTGCTTTTGTTCTTATAATTAAAAGTTCTCAAGGACAAGTGGTTGTCAAGGAAACTAAAGATGAAATTAGTTCTCTTTCTGAGTTAGAAATCTATACTTTTCTAGCCTCTTGACACTTGCGTGCTTGCGTGCTTTCTTGCTTGCTCGCTCGCTCGCTCGGCGCTCGTACGCTTGCTTGCTTACTGGGGTTAATTAGACTGTTTCAGTATTTGCTTGTTTGTTGTTGTTGTTTGTATTTGTTTGTTTGTTTAATTTTTTTTTGGTATGTCTGTTTCGGGACCGCTTTCATAGCGAGAAACTACAAACAAAAGGATTTTGACGGGCCGGGATTTCGTCGCCACTAGTTCCATTTTAAGTTCTTTGGTTGCACTCTATAGACCTCCACATTCATTAGACCTCCCACGTCAATTCCCTTCTTCCTGCTAGCTTCCGAATGCTGATTGTAATGCATGTCACTAATAAACTTGCATGAACTCATTACTTCTAGGTTTGCATGGTGTTAACTGGCTTGTCCTCAGCGTTATGTATCATGGCCACTGATTACAAAATGCTAGTGATATATGTTATAGCCATAGGTCTTCTAGATGGCTCGTTCATCGGTCTTATGTCCATTGTAACATTTGAATGTTGTGATCGTGAGAGTATTTCTCACGCATGGGGTGGTGTACTGATGTGCATGTCGCTGACTATGTTGGTTGGGGCTCCTGCAGGCAGTAAGTATTGCACATGTACTAGCGATTTCATCACATAACATGACCCTAAATCTCTCGCTGATTGGTCGAGAAGGATGGCGATTTTCTTTGTGGCATCCCAGCTAGGCTTCCTTTTACGTCCGCATCATTCAACACACCGGCCGAGTTGAAGTGAATTTACAAACGTTTTTCATTTTTCTGTATTTTTAATGCTCTGCGCGCACAACAAGTCAGGGCCCGTTCACATGAAGGCGAGTTGTCCCTGGTAGTGGTAGCAAGGGATAACTCTTTTGCTTTAATTTCTTTTCCCCGGTGGACACAAAACAAAAGAGTTATCCCTGCTACCAGGGACAACTCGCCTTCATGTGAATGGACCCTAATTTTCCCAGAATTCTTTATGATTTTGTGTGCGCAAACGAGGCCTGGGACGAGTTACTCGAAAGACCCGATAACTTTACGGGACAGTTTACTTACTCGATAAAGTTTACGTTAGTTGTCGAAGCACACGTTTTTATTCATGTTTTTAAAGGCAAGTTTAATTATGGGTGTTCGTGCAGCATCAATTAGGAGTTAGCTCGTGCATTTATTTAATTATAGAAAAATGGCATAGATTATTATGTCACAAGATAGCAACAATTTCAGAGAATTACCTTATAGTTCTTATCCGCTTATATCAGAACGGAAAGTATTACACTTGTTTGCTGCTCACTTTTCAGCATATCTATGACTTGTTTATTCAATACTTTTGCCCCTGGTCTCGTTATACGCCGAGTCTCTACGAATTTCTACATTTTGCGCTCAGGTAGTGCAGTATACAACCTCGATATAGGGAAGTGCCAAGGGACTGTAATAATTTACATAGGTTCGTTATTAACTGAATCGAAATATGGCGGCAAATTTGATCAATAACTATTGTTCTAGACTGACTAGCTTCGTGTTCACGTGGAGAAACAAAAGCGTTTTCACATGAATGAGAGGCTAGTCAGTATAAAACAATAGTACGTTATTCAAGCTTGCCGCCATATTTCGATTCGGTATATAGGGGATAACGGGGTTAAAATCTATATCTCTGTTTGACGGTGAAGAAAAACAGTTCGTTATATATCGGGGTACGTTAAATGGGGGTTTGAATGTATGATTTTGTTGTTGTTGTTGTTGTTGTTGTTCTATAAAGGCGGTCCTTCCACAGAAGCAAAATTTCTATGACAAATAACTTTTACTTGTGTGGACTTGACCATTTGTTATCTGAAATTTGTTCATGCGTTAGACGGGAAAAATCCATTTGCTATAGCAAATTTGGCACAGAAAATGTTTTCGTATGGACCTTCAATCATCATTAATTTCCTTCTGCTATGAGGTTTTTATGACCATGTTTTCCATTCCCATTCCTAGGTTGGTTAGGAGAAGCAACAGGTCGCTACCGTAATGTGTTTTTCTTAGCTGGAGGTCCCATGTTGCTTGGCGGTCTGATATTTAGTTTTATATGGTGTTACAAACCACCTAACAGTCTACCACAACAAGCTACTGAAATTCGCTGTCAACCAGATTTTGAGGGAGGATATTTCGTGTGCGAAAGAGAAACAGTTTTATAAAAAATAAGGGCTTTCGGGAGGGTCTCACGGGGTCAACTGTTAGTCGTAAAACGGCCAAAAATTTAGTCGTTTGGTGTAAAAATGGACAAAAAATTAATGTTTGACCTCCAAAAATGAAGTTAATCATTAAGCTTTTCTGCTCACCGTAACGGGAAGAAATTATACGTAACCGTAACAAAGCAGAAATATTAACCATTAATCGTAAAGGCCGACCCTATTGAGACCCTTCTTTTGGGTGTCGGGTGTATTTGGGCAAGCGTAAGGGTAGGGCTATTTTCTTCGATTTTAGTTCTGTATAAACGAGAACGAACGAGAACGCCATTCACTGAATTCAAGTTTGAACTTGCATCGACTTAATGCATACTTCAGTATTTGGATCATTATTAAAATTCTTTTACTCATTCGTCACTGGCAAGCCCGGGACTGAGTAGAGTGGTCGAAATTCTTGGTATTTAAATATTTTTGAAAAGTTTGTAAGTACGTAATGACTGTTTTATAGTTCGTACTCTATCATCACAAGAGTCAAAGTATGAAAAATTTCGTATGTACGTAAGTAATATCCGTATGTACATACGGATATTACTTAACGGCAAAGTTAACGTGATACGCGTCTAAACGATTCGTAGATTCGTTAGCTTTCGTTATTGGACCAATATATTTATATATGGCAAGTAAAATATGCGAAAATATGAAAATCCAATATGATATCTACATACGCAAGTTAAGGATACCTACATCTGACGTAACTGAAACGCTACGTAGGTAATTGAACGATACATACATACGTAAGGATCGGTAACCAAACATGCGAAAATATATATTTACAATAAAGTTTTTAAGCGCTTTAAACTTCTGAAATATATATATTTATGGATAACTTCGGGAGCCCCCAGGAGGACTACGAGTCGTAATTCTCAACTGGCTGTAGCCTGCGTTGCCAAAACCGCAGACCGCCAGCAACGCAGGCTAAACTGGCTGCGGGTGCATGCTGATTCACATACTTTATAGGTTGTCACGCAGGCTCCCGGCCAAGATTTTACATAAATCAGTTTTTGAAATGGTATTAGTAACTTTGGAGCATGGAAACGTGCTATTTTGTAAAAGGGGGAATTTATTTATTTGATTTATATAATAAAATTTGTAAGAATCATCGCTGTTATTAATTTATCCATATTCATATTTTAACCAGAGTGGAAATAGAAAGAGGGCTAGCGCGCATTATAGCAACAGTTTATCGAAGCCCCAAGCAGCTGTATAACATTTTCACTGACATAACATGGGCGCACAAGCACAAGGAAGGACAATTTTCAATCGCTGTGCTTGCGCTTATACTTGCGTCGTAGTCATGAATTAAGGCCGTGATTTACACGCTACGATTTGCACAGGGAGCAGAGGAGGGCCACTTTTCTTGTTACATACGCACATATTTTATCTTCTTCCGCGCGCCATCTTGTTTTGTTTTGTTTTTTATTTACCACTGTACGAGTATACTTAAGCCCGTTCCCAACGGTCGCAGAGCGCGCACGCGAGAGGATGTGATATAATGTGGACTTTCTTGAACTTTCCACATTATTACTGAATCAAATTTCATCCTCTCTGCGCGCTGTCGGAAGCCCGTTCCCAACGGTCGCAAATCGCGCACGCGAGAGGATGTGATATAATGTGGACTTTCTTGAACTTTCCACATTATTATTGAATCAAATTTCATCCTCTCTGCGCGCTGTCGGAAACAGGCTCAAGCATATTCGTACAGCGGTAAATAAAAAAAAAACAAGATAACGCGCGGATGAAGATAAAATATAGGTGCCTACGTACAATACAATACAATACAAAAACTTTATTTAAACACAATAATGCTAACAGTTAGCATTAGCATTAGTTTTGAGGACGAAGTTTGTACTTTAGCGAGCTGCAGCGCAAAAACGAACAGAGTGACCTATCGGTTTTATTTTATCAAATCAACAAGAGTAAGGTTAACTATCAAACATTTTTAACTTTAACAGAATCTATGTTCCGATTTCGAGATATTCTCGAATACGTACCGTAGAAACTTTGTTTTCAGGCTATAAATATCGCCGAATGTTCTGATGTCGAAATGTCTCTAATTTTGTCAGTACAACAGTCAAATTTCTGAGTTTTGAAGTGTAAATGATTAAGCTTATCCCCAAACATCGAAGATATTCGATTCATTTTTTTTTTTTTTTTTTTTGAAGTCAATATATATTCAATTTGAAAAGCTTGGAAAATAGAATTTATGCATCAGATCTCCGTTTATGAAGTTTGAATTTTCAAATTTCAAATCAAACCTTAGTCTCCTTCGCAGCCGTTTTCTGTTTCGGGATCCCTGTGCTCCCTTCCCGTGGCTGCGAAGGAGACTAATCAAACCTTGACCAACCAATTTGCAGAAATGAATCGAATCTTCGATGCTTGGGGGTAAGCTTGAGCCGTTTTTGACTGTAAAATTACCACCATCTAGCGCAAAAACGAACAAGGTGACCCCTATTTGTTTGATTTCTGGAGCTGTAACTAAAGCTTAATTAGTTAGTAACTTTGTGAAATTTCTTTGAAAATCTACGTTCGATCGCGGTTTTATTTCTACGGAATTACCTTAATTACAGGGGTGGATCCTCTATGAAGGGGGAGAAGGCTAGCGTCATAGAAATTGCGGAAACTGTCCAAAGTATCCAAGGATACTTTAGAAAATTAAGCTACAGCGGCGGCCAAAAGTCTTCGAACACTTCCCTGTACAACGACCCCCTTTCCCCCTATTCAATGTTGGCTGGTTTGCCGTCGCGCGCTGGACTTCCAAAAGTTAACCAACATTGATTTGGGGGAGAGGGGGTGTTCGAACAATTTTTGGCCGCCGCTGTAAGTACGAAAAGGAAAAGGGCCCAAAGTCATCTCTGGATGGGTGCCTATCCCCTGCACCCATCCCCCCTAAATCCGCCCCTAAATTATTTTCCACTGATATGGGTAATTAAAGCCGCCCAAGGTTAAGTCTGGAATGTTTTCAATAATGAAATTAAGAAAGGTGAGACCTTCAAATTTTTGTAAATTGCAATGACAAATAACTGCATGCAATTTCTATATATCTATTTACAATTAGTGTAAGAGAGAATTGTTGTTTTGTAATTATAAATTTTGATGAGCATGTCTCCCGAATGATTATTAACGAAACGTAGAGCGAGGAAGAGCTCTTTCGCCCAGGGTAGTATACTGTCATCAGCACGTCATCTGAATAGACCTTAGAAGCTTTGACGTCACAAGTGCATTAAAGGTATTTTGGGGGGTAAAAACAAAATGCCGCCAGTTGGTTCGAGTTTTTAAAGGTTGCCTATGTTTACTCGAAAATAGTAAAAGTGAATTAGGCTAAGGTCAAACGTCGTACTTAATTGAGCCGTACTTATTGAGGGATTTCAGGTCGACCCAAACAATTTAGTTCGACAGGCTAGGGCAAACGTCGTACTAAATGAGTCGATCCTAAAACTCGGTTAATTAAGTTCAAGTGTAGCACACCCGAACGACTTAGTCGTACAAGGCCGAGTTTTACAGTTAAGAGCCGATGTGAGTCTGTTTTCTCTCAAACTCACTACCTCTACATTTAATTATATAAGGGAGGAAAAACCGGAGTACCCGGAGAAAAAACTCTCATGACATGGTAGAGAACAACACATCAGACAAACTCAATTCACATATGATCTGAGCGCTCGAGCTCGGACTCGAACCCGGACCAAAGCGGTGAAAGCTAGGCCGGTGCTCTCACCACTAGGCCGACCATACCACCCATAAGCACGGAACTCTGCGCAAGCCCTACTCCAATTCAGGGTTAATGTGTAGTAGTACTGGAGAGACGCGACTACGAGAGACGAGCATTACCGTTTAACTTCTTTGGTCTAACCGTTCAGAGATTTGTAGATGTAATTATAAAAAGCAGCACCTTCTCCGGTAGTGCGTTTGTGGGGAGGATTCGCCTGGCGTGACGAGACTAAAAACGGCTGCGAAGGAGACTACTTCTCCGGACCCCTTTGGTCCGCTCGCCAAGGGCCAGGACCCCGATAGTCTCCTTCGCAGCCGTTATTAGGGTCGGGTTCCCTGTGGTCATTCTCCGCTTGGACCCCGACCTAAATCTCGAAATACCGACGCTGGACCAGATGGACCTACTATTCCTATTATATTCGACTATTTTTTGTATTGTATTATTTGGTCTCCGTTCTAGACTAGTCCCACGCTAAAAATGGTTAACCCATCCAACTACAAACGTACCAAATCAATACTAATTGAAGTTGCTGTCTTTGGCTAGTTCATAATAGGCTAATAGCTACCAACATGTAATGTATAATAGCAGTGAAGTCATTACATAAACATTTTTCCTCTTTCAAACATGGAAGTAAAAATTAAATTATTGAAAAATTGCCTAGCAATATTTTTATCTGCGTTTAAAATGTGTTAAAACAAAATTGATGTTCTATTACATTCACCACAATCACATTATGATACATAATCACATTATTATACAAAAAAATTCAAAATAAAATTCTAAAATAAGTCCAATAGTGGTCCGTGTCCAAATGTGTGTATGGTAATACTAAATGGTTTACCAGAGTACGTTGGTGAGTTGTCAACAGGGTTTATCATCGTACCGATAAAATGGTGTATGGTAAGATATACCGACAACCTAACGACACTTGAACGAGTGCTAGAAAATTACTGACACCCTCACCTACATCCGATATAATACCGACATCGTCCCGACAGCTTGTCGACACCTTATCGACCTCCTTCCGGCAAATCGCCTACATCCTAACAACTTACGGACATCCTACAATGTCCATCGACGATAGCCTCCCAATATTCTATCAAAAGCCCCTCTACATCTTAACCGAAAACCTAACGACAGCTCATCGCCACCCTGTCGACAGCCCTAAGAACTTATGAAAATTCTACAGACTATTGACAGCTCCTCTAAGTCATAGCGACATCATACCAACCTAGCCTCGTCCCCAGGCTACCCCAGCTCTCTCGTCAAAGATGGCGAACGTTTGCTCAACGCCTATTCAAAGCGTGACGTCACTATGGCCGCGCCGCGATAACGTAGCCTGGTGATGGGGCTAATACCAACCGGATACCCTCAAATCCAAGCCACCTATTATTATCATAACGACAATCTGTGGACATCCCAACGACAACGCACCGACAGCTATCGGCACTCTATCGACAACATAGCAACACTCTCGACAACCCACCGACATCCCTCGTGGTCATCCACAGCTTAGTGTACAATATCGTTTGAACGAAGTAAAATTGTTTGTTTTTAAAATACTTTCTGGTGGAAATATTTGACTATAGTAAAATTTTGAAGCGTTGTAAAACATTAAAATTGTGAGGTTTTACAGAAACGAAGAATATCAGTGTCAAAGTCAATAAGTTCCAACGTCTGTGCTCTTATCTAAGTCTGGCTGCGGCATCTCGCCAGAATAATACTTGCTGAGAGCCAAATCCCCAATGAAAGGCAAACTGGGAGTTAAAAGTTTGCTAGTTTCCAAATCTAAGCTGAAATTCATGTCAAAGTCCCACTGCGTTCCATCCGTTTCTTCATTCCCTTCTCCGTCATTTTCCCGCTTTTTGTCGCTGGACAACAGAGCCAATCGATGTCGCAACACTTTGACTTCATTCATCAGGATCATTTGTTGATAATGAGAAGCGGAGTTTTCGCCCATTCCGATGCTAACATGCACTGTTGGCAACCATCTTAGATAACAGCCGGACCAAAACTTCATTGCAGATGCTGTTGGGTTTACTCTTTTGTACATCTCATTGCTATCGACTCGAGCTGTCGTGCTGTCTGAGCGGATTTTGTGTTGTGAGGCTTTGAACTCGTAAAGTGGATTTAGAAACATTGCTGAAGTTTTGGAGTCGGCAAGTTGGTCTGCTAGAAAGTCCCATAGCGAAGCCATTTGGGTGTTTCCAAGTTCAGCTTTGGACAGAGAACTGCGTTGCTCCTCGCAGTCAAAAAGAAAGGTGTCGAACATACAAGCGTGCATGCTGTCAAAAAGGCCCAAGAGATAAGTCTCAGAGAACTCGAACTCGGACGGAAACTGTACCATTAACTGATACACGCAATCAAGAAAGTGTAGGAACACGGGAGACTCTTGGTCGTCTTCTTTTTCAATTTCTTTGGTCAACGTTTTGATGTGACCACATCGCTTAACAAACGGATGGCCACACAAGACCCACATCTTCTGGAGGAGCGTCTGGAACCCACGAACTGTGCGATAGTAGCTGTCGAGGATTAGCTGTGCAAGGGATGACACCACAAGTACTAGATCTCGACCACTGATCTCTTTGACGATAACAGGACGACCTTCATCGCAAACAGCGGTAGCAACTTTCACAGCAGAGGCGATTGAGGAACGCGAGTATTCAAGCCATCTGAAATGGAAAGACTAGGTTGTCAGTATCTTGTCTGTAACCACTTGGCCTTTATCCTCGGAGGCCCATTCAAAGTGAAGTTGCTGTACAAAGTCTTAACACGACAAGTTTCATCAAAGCCAACCTCTATCAAATGACCACTGTCACTTGTCATTTCCCCAAAGGTGACCACTCGGGGACCGTTTGTTTATTGGGAGGGGTAATGTTGGTCAAATTAGCAAACTGTCAAATTTTTTTTTTTTTGGTGGGGTGGTTGGTTGGTGGGAGGCGGGCGCAGATTTCAATTTCAGCCGTCAGGGATTCGTGCGCCCGCGATACTCATCCCCGAGTATCGCAGGCGCACGAGTCCCTGACGGTTGAAATCTGAGCCTAATTAGTTGGGGGCTCTCCTTTTTATTAGTGACAAAATCTAAACCCCTGTGTGATTTAACCAAAATTTTATTGTACACTGTGTATTATATTTCAATTCTTGACCACTCTTTCAAATTTCAAGCCTGCCCTAATGCACTGTTGTGACCAAAATTCAAACCCTACAAATTTCTCACCCATTCCCCTAGGTCAAACAAATAATGAATGGTCCCTTAAATTCCATTGCAACTCACCTCGTTGTATCAAGATTTGAAAGCCATGTTGAGTCAGTTCCCCAGAAAGCTTTTGTAGTTTCCATGACACACAAATCCTTGACTTTGAGAAAGCTGAGTGCAAGATCTTTAACTGTAGGGCAGGTCTTGGACACATCTATTACCATGACCTCTTTGTGTTCAGGATTACATGGTAGAGTTGACAATGCACGGAATAATGATGTCTCTTCTTTTTCTAAAAATATGCTGTCAGGTCTAGAAAGTGAAAATGAACAAAACCATAAAACATAATAAACTTTCTTAGTGTTGAATGATACCTGGGTTTCTTAATGCTTATTGTTATAGCCCATTGCCCATCATTATTTAACAGGTCTACAGTTGTACAGGAGTGCCCAAGCACCCATAAACTTGCCAGTAAACTGACACAAAAATCATAGAGACTAAACAGAGCATATGCTTTGAAAAACACCTGAAAACTTTGTTACAAGGTTGACAGGCTTTTGTTAGTGGGCCTAATAAGTTCTCAGGTGCCGGTTGTACGACGGGTTAATAGTGCTATCCAGTGGATAAATCCTTATCCAGCGGACAAAATCTATAAATCTTTACAGTGGATAACTCTTATCCGGTGGATAACTTTATCCAACCTTCGTACAACCGGGCCCAGGTCTTTTGAGAGACCTTGGGACCTTGAGAAAATGGATTAAGAATTTAACAAAAAATTATCTGAGCAGAAAAATTTGAATCTATAATTTTTTTTCAACCAAAGCAATTACAAAATAGTTGTCTGATTAATCATTGCTGTGAGCACTGGCGAGCAGTCTACTATTCTTGAGAAATTGACATCTTCGGATTTCACTAGTGATGATTTTGGTACACACGCGATACATGCGCACAGCGGTTGCCATCCATACCATATCAAAGGTCCATTTTCAGATTTCACTGGCGATGATATACCGCAGGTACCCCAGGCAATCACTTAGAGCAGTGCATAGCAAATAGAAGGGTCCGGGTTTGAAACCTCTCTCATGGAATAACAATTATTTTTTTTGCCTTATTATGTAGTAAATGTTATATTTTTGTGTGTTTGTATGCTTTTTTCTAATTTAGCATGTTAGATTTAGCATTTGAAACAAGCCTTAAACTATGAAACAGAAGAATTAGAGCACTAACACTGGACACCACAGGGGCGTATCCAGAATATTTCAAAGGGGGGGTCACACTTTCCATTTTCCACCAAAGGGGGTCACACTTCCAATTTCTCAATCTTTCTCCAGTCAGATTCTTTTATTTCTATCATCTTTTTGTTTTCAAAGGGGGGTCACGGGCACCCTGGGACCCCCCCTTGGATACGCCCTGCACCAAACAAGAAGAGTGCAAATATCAAATACATGACTCCACGTGGCTTCAGTTTCATAAACCGTATTCTTACAGCACTTCCCTTTCTAATAGAAACTACTAGTTTAATTATTTTATAGATTGATTAACTACATGTACAGTAATACATATTTGGTTAATAACCAATATCTGAGATACACTTGACTTCCCACATACAAAGAAATCAAGACAAGGCTACATGCATGAAGCTTAGTCATTCATAGCTAAGACATAATACAAGTTCTGTGAGGAGGGGAGTGATGTAAGGGTTTGCGTGATGTGTTTTTGGTGATGTGGCTTTGTGTTATTTTTGATGCAGTTTTGCAGTTATTTGTTATTTTAAACTGTGGTTTTGCAGTTTTTGACTTATGCGGTTTGTGGTTTGGGGGATTTTGATGATTTTTGTTGTTTTTTTCTTCTCAATTTTCTTTGCAGTTTTGCAATTTCCATACCCCCCCCCCCCCCCCATGACCCCCTCAGTGAGATCTACTTTGTAAATTTTTTTGTATGTGGTAGGTGAAGCATGTATCTCAGGATTGGACAAATGAATGTTACCTTCCTGAAGCACTGTGTAAGATAGGGACCCCAGTAGACGGATGGCTCCAGCACCAGATGGGAAACCGTGACTCTATATAGTGCAGTGACATGCGATTGATATCAGAATCAGTCAATGAAGCCAAACAAACAAAAAATTGTGACTGACTTGGGCAAGTTTTGAAATTCTCATTGACATTAGCTACTCTCCAAGTATCATCAACATTTAATCTTGACAATTCACTTAGCCAATCAGGAAGAGTTCTGAAACTCAGAGTATTGCCCTTAGATATACTTTCATCCACAGCCACTTTAGAAAATGATCCACTGTACGTGAAAGCAAAAAGCAATGACATTGATGATGGATATGCAAATTGTATGATTGCATTTACAATTTGTCTCTGTTCACTTTTTGGAGTAAACTTGAGACCAAACTCTATCACCCTAAAGTCTTTGCAGTGAATCTGAACTCGCTGGATCTTTGAAATATCTCTCTTGCTTGGGGCAAGTTTTTTAAACTTTGCACTTCCTTTTGATGTACAGTAAAGGAGATCTTGAATGCATGTTTGCGGTATGTGTAGTTCTTGTTGAATATCAGCATTGATTCCACCTTGTGAAAGGTCAGGGTTGGATTGGAAAACTGAACTCAAAGGCGTCTCTGATGATGAATTCATTGTCAAAAAAGAAACACGGAAATTTGTGACATAGAGAATACCAGAAATTCCTGACTTGCTTTCAGTCATTGCACTAAACCGAAGCACATTTTGAGCCCTAGCAACCATGAGCTCTCCAGGGAGATAGGTGGGTTCAGGGACAGTTTCTCTTGTTGAATTTAACTCCATTTGATCTGCCATTTTTTCATGAAAGCCAGAAATGTTGGCTACAAATTAAAATAAAACAAAACAACAGTTAGAAAACTGAAGTCAAGCACATTGGAAAACTCTATCACATTATATGTCACTGTATATTTGAAAGCCAAAAATTAATATCTTTGGATATACACATTTAGCTTCCAGTAGACCATTTCACAGTTACATATTGCTCAATGGGAGCCTTGATTGGGTATAATTCAAAACTTTGAACAAAAACCCTTGGCAATCGAAAAAATTTGCTATGTTCATTCACACCTCCCTGGTTCATTTGTGTACATTTCTTGCCTTTTCACAAGCTGTTACCAAAATTCCAAAGAATATATTATGCACAGTCGAAGCTTAAGCTGCTGTTGGGCAAGTTCTGTCAGCATTAGTTTTCAAATACCACAGGAAACCCAAAAGAGGATACTAATTGACAACACCCAGGATGTTAAAAGTTCGCAATTTTCCTGTTATTACAAAATAATAACTTCAAAAGGCTCCTTTGTTATTTCATTATTCACATCAAAGGTGGCAGAATATAATTTATTAAAGAATGGTGATTAGCAATTCATCTCCCGTGCTTTGACTCACACACCTTAATGGTCGAGCAAAATCACTTTACGCAAAAAATACTACAAATAGTAACTAAAAAAATCTTCAGAATCTCATTAAACGTTTAATAAAGAATGTTTTACCTTACCTTAGAATATACCTAAAGTGTTGAACTACATTGAAAGTGTGTTGGAATTCATCGTTCGAGCAAGCAAAAGTGACTCCATTCCATCGTTCGTGGTCAGTATGCCAGAGTCTTGTAATATGGTCGAATAGTTTCACAAAACAACTTGATTATCAATACCCCTCAACTGTCACCTTGTCTCGGATACATCAGTAAACAAATACAAGTTATTTTGAGAGCAATTTGCTACATCACACTTCGATGGTTTGGAATGGACGATGTGTTCCTCCCAGGTAGACTGGGACTTACTCATGTTGTGGTACGGTCGGGGCCTGGTGCGAAAAATAAACACATTCTTTTATTCGATTTTCGAGTCTTTGAGGCCAAAACGAACTCAAAGGCATACTTTCGCAGACTGGAAAAATAAAGTTATTGTTTACAAATTACCTGTATAAAATTTCGTGAGGATTGGGAAAGAAAAAAATGTAGAATAATGGAGTGTCTTCCGTCCCGCAATCCCGCGCTTCGACGATCACGTGACTTTATTATCACTACCTCCCTAGTCACATCGACTCGAGAACATTTGATCAAAAGCTCACGGCTTGGGTAATTTCTCGTCGCCGGATTGCCTTAAAACCATGGTTGTCGATCCAGGAGCTAAAGGAGACGATAACGATGAAGGTAATGTAACGTTTAACATCAATTTTACTTACCTTCAAGAATGTATTTTAATAAGTTTTGCGGGTTGTTTCGCGCTGTGCTTGTTGTTATTCCTTTGATTAAGCTATTCAAACGGCTTTCCTGCTCCGATAACTTAGCTTGTGATTTAAAAATCTTTGTTCTGTCATTTATTTTTGTACATGGTTTGATGGTTGGTATAATTTAAGTGCTAGCTATTGACTGTTGGTCTACAAGCTTGTCTGGCGGTGCTTCGATGACAGTCCTTCGATGTCTAACGTCCTTCTATAGTACAGCACGCTATTCTTGTTTAACACGCTCTGTAAACTTAGTTTTTCTATGTATTTACAAAGCTCTCATAAAAATCTTGACATTGATGTGCCGGTTGGATAGATTTTTGAGTTAAATTAGAAGCAAATGCAGCTACAAAGGAATTAAGTGGGTTAAAAGAGAGGTCTACCTTCAAATATTTTGCAAGTGATGATTGACTTGAGGTGAAAATATTTTGAGATTTTGTATTTCTTTGAGGATTTTATTAAATAATTAGTGATTCTAATCAATTCGATTGTGGTATCGCTCGGTGTGTAGTTACAATGGATTAACGATTGGTTTTAATTACTTGTGAAAAACTTGGTCTTAGTGATCGAATTGATTAGTGATCAATGAAATTGATTATAGAAGAGGCACCCAACACCCAGTTGGAATGCTATTAAACCTGTAAATGGATATTGATTACATGTATATATAGGGGTAGGTGTTCTGAACTTAACATTGCATCAATACTTACTGCTAATTCCTTTCCATTCCTTAACTACAGCAAAAAACTTTTTTTAACAAACTTCCTTTCACTTGCCAATGCATTTATTTTTATGTTCCAACTGTTATGTTCATTTGGAAATTTATGTAAAATATTAAAACCATCCTTTTCAAGTACTACAAAAAATAGATCTAAAAAATTGTATTTGTAAATGGTAAACAATTATTGTTTACCATTTACAAAATTAATACAATCTGGATAGAGGCTTTTGGACTAACTGGTTTTCAGTACCTTCAAATAGAAAATATCCCAAATGGAAAAACCTACTGGAAATGGGAAGTGCTGCATTTACTTTGTCCAGTGGTCAATGGTTGATAATGGCCTGGCATGAGAAGGATAGTATTGAATAGCAAATGAAACACAAACTTTCCATTTGGACATTAACTCTGACTAGAATCAGACATGTAATTAATTGCCTTAGTTTCAGATATGATCCTCCAAAAATTTTGGGAATTTTCTGATGGTTGAACCAACAAAGCATTTACATTTAAATTACAAGTAGTGTTTCTGGGTGTCTCAAACCTCACAAACTCAGACAATCAACCCAACTATAATCCTTTTTGATAATAATGGTCAAAGCACTTTTATGGTAATTAAGCCAAAAAGTTCTGCGATCCATGATTCAAGTAAAAAAAACTAGATAAATAAAAACTGTAAATAGATACATTGTACAAGGGCACTAGGACAAAGTCGTTGTGTTTATGTGTTAATAAACCGAGTTACAAATTGTACTTAATATCTGCTGTCAGTCCTTTGAAGCTCTGAAATCGCATTATTTCCTCTACTTTTGACTTTTCTGGCCTTTGTTATAACTGTTATAAAGCATTATCTTAGCTAGGTCAAACGAACGTTCCAACAGTTTCAATATCTCTATTTGTTTTGAATTGGGCTCCAGTACCCTCTCTGCCAAATGTTAGTTAGCGATTATAGTTAATAAGTTAATCAAATTCGACTAGTTACAGCTTATCAGATTGAACTGAATTTTCATGTTTTAACCAATAAGGTGGAAAAATGAATCAAATAACACCTTTCTGCATTCCATGCTGTTAGCTCCTGTAGTTCTTACACACAGCATTACAGAGCTTAATAATATTAATGAAACGATTGTACTTCTTATCTAAATTATTAAAATAACAGTTTGTTGTTGTCGTTGTTTTTATAATAAAATACTTGACATATACATGTATGTGGACTTGATGTAACATTTTTTTGAGGGAAAAAATGAAAATTTAGAAGTTAATAATTTTGTAAAGAGCAGTTTTAATTGATAGTTCATTCCCTCTTTCTGTACCACAATTCTATCAGCAAATGTTTTCCCTGATATAATCTGTCCACTTTTTTTCTTTCTTATTTTGCCTTAAGAGGCAGGGAGTATAGTAGAATATGCCATTAGTAAACTGAGTACACCATCATCTTAGAATCCCAAGACCATGGAAAATATTAAGTTATTGAGAGGAAGTAATTGATGTTTGATGAGAACTACTCATTAAGGCAAACACTCCTTTTAATATAAGGAGACATTATTGACTACAATATCTACAAATATTATCACACCCAAACTGCACTTAGGTTTTTTTTTTCTATTGTGAAAACTCTCTCTAAGGTAGATAATACTCCAAGCAATAGTATATGAGAAGGTTCTAAGAGTGTCTGCCTTGGAGGGAGTTAATGATTGATCAAGAGGATGTTTTCATTCATTCATTGTTAATTTTATTCATTCATCTACAGGTCCAATTGTACATCCATCTATTCAATTCATGCATGCAGTCACCAATCATTTATTCATATATCCCTTAATCCCTTTCTTCTTTCATTCATTTATTCAATTCACTGATTCATTCATTCATTCGTTACAATAATTATGTGCTCTAATATATTATTCTTGTTTCACCTCGTAGTTAAGTCAATAAATTGTTTTTATTCACAGCAGTGAAGGCAGTGTTAAAGTCTTTAGATGACCCAGAAACTGCTGGCTTGATTCTGGAGAAAGAAGCAAATGCCCTCAAGAACATCCTGGGTGACCCATCTGTCCTCAAGCTCATCCGTGCTCATGACAAGCTTGAGGAAGGTCGCAAGCAAGTTGAAAGCCAAGATACCAAGCTTCTTGTGAAAGAGCTGCTGGAAGAAATGGATTCCAAAGTTGCATCAGATGATAATGCTGCTGAATTATCAGGACTTTTGCAGGAGCCACATTTTCTGGTATAGTATTTTTTAGTAATTTTTTAAAATTGAAATCAAAGATTTTTGTTGTAATTTAAAGAGTGACGCTATTATGGCAATGAGTATGTTGAAACATTATGAATGCTATCATAACTGCTCTACATTTGCCATATATAAGCTATAGTAGACTTCAGGAAAAAAATGTGTGATGGCATACTGATATGAAACGCTGTCAGACAACTGCACTGTTGCATAATGCAACAGATCCTATTGAAAGTGGAGAGATGTTAAACAAAAAGTTGTACTGTACCATGTTGACTCTGCATGATGCTGCTCTTCTGACAAACTTAATTCAGCAATAATGGCCAGTGAGTAGAGTAGTATATGGAATAGGCATAGTGAATGAGAACCAGTACTTTTTTGGATACCTGTGGCTTGATCATGATGAGGTGGAATTAATGTTGTAACAAACGTTTTCTAAATTTCTTTCTACAGGCACTGATGCAGTCTCATGATGCCGTGGCATTCAAGACGTACGACACTCCTCCTCCATCACCTGGTTTAGAGAATTCTAATGGTTCTGGAGGTGGTGAACCTATCAGAATGGTTGGCCTTCATAAACAAGCTAGTGAACATTTGGTATGTACCAGCAACTCCATGGTTCTCAAGAAGTGCCAGCAGGTGGCATTTGAGCATTGTTCACCCTAGTGACAGAAACATGAGGGCAAGCAACATGATTGTACAGTTTCAGTAGTGTGCTTCTCAGTAGCAGTGCTTGTTTTGTTCACACCTTGTGTAAAGCTCTCAGGGCTCAGTTGTACAAACGTTGGATAAAGTTATCCACCAGATAAGAGTTATCCACTGTATAGATTTTGTCTGCTGGATAAGGATTTATCTGCTGGGTAGCGATATTCACCCTTTGTACAACTGGCCCCTAGTGAATTTTTTACAGAGCCTGCATAATGTGTTGCTTGTGCTTATAATGCTTACATGTATGTTGCTAACTTGTGAACCAGGCTTACTGCATTATACTGGTATAAGTATGTCTCAAAGACTACTAAGCTACAAATTTTGTGTTAGACAAATTACACAACTCTGTAAATGAGGGGCCACTTTTTAGTTTACAGACAAGTGTATGCTGGCTTGTCTAAACCAAGGATGCCTGCCTTTAAAATGAATGAGCACACTGCCTTTATAATACAGATAAATGTGAAGCTCCCCTTGAAACCACTATCATCAGATTATGTGATATTATTATTGTTCTGAAATCTCATTTGAACTCCAGACACTCAACCCCTGTAGTCACAGTTGCATACATTCTTGTAACCTGCAATTACGTGCTATAAAATCTATCTACTACATGTACATTGGATTCTGAGGGTTGGTCCTCAATGTGACATCCAACTTTGGGTTGCTCTGTACTAATGAAGCACAGATAATTCTATTTCATATCTGTTACACATTTTAAAATGAATTTTGTGTTTTTAGGGTGTAACATTAAAAATTGAAGATGGGCAACTTGTAATTTCAAGAATTATTCATGGTGGCATGATTGATAGACAAGGTAAGAAGAATATTCCATATGACTTGTGTTCTGGATATGTAAATGTTGTGCACTTTCTGGATTTAGAATGTCAAAACTAGATCTCCAGAAGGGGGTAACATTATAACTATTACATCTGAAGTTGGGTAATTATTTTATGTTAGTTGTTGTTGTTGTTGTTGTTGTTGTTGTTGTTTTAAATAATATTAAATCTTCCCTCAAAGGCCTTCTTCATGTTGGAGATGTCATCAAAGAAGTTAATGGCAAGGACATGAGTGGCAACCCAGAGGAATTACAGAACTATTTGGTAAAGTTATATATTACATATGCCACAAAATAAATAAATAAATTAATTAATTAATTAATATTTTAATTGACACTCCCCTGAAGGGGCTTTTCAGTGTCAATCACTCCACACTCACTACCACTACATTCGATATACTCTACATAATGTCATCACTCAACTCACATGTTGTGAGGAAAACCCGGTCAGGAGAAAAAACCCTCGTGGCAAGGGAGAGAACAACACATCAAACAAACTCAATTCATGCACATATGTCCCGAGCCAGGAATCGAACCCGGACCACAGCAGTGAAAGGCAAGCAGTGAACCACTATGCCACCCTTGCCGCCCCCAAAAAAGTTGCCACTTAAAAAAGTTGCTTTCAATTGGAACTGAAATGAGAGGGAACATCAAGGCTCCTGTTTCCTTTTGTGGTATTAATTTCATACACCAGTTATAGCAGAATACATAAGTTAGGACATTGGCAGGGTCTGAACTCCTGACCTCTCATCTAATTTTGACATCCTAACCAGTAGCCAGGCCCCTTTATAGCCAATGAATGATTAAATATTCATCTGTGTGAAAAGTTACTTATCTTATATTCTAGAGTAATGCAGTAGGAAAGATAACTCTGAAAGTTCTGCCAAGTTATCACGAGTCTCCAGCATTGTGTCAGGTATTGCATCATATAAATGAGCCAACACCTAAATATGACACCATACTATGTAATACCACTAACATTTGATCAAATATTTACAGTTTCCAACAATCTATTAACACACTGCATGCATTATATATTAATGGCAATTGATGGGTTTATTTGTTATTTTGTCAGGTTTTCATTAGAGCTCATTTTGCATATGACCCAAACAAAGATGACCAGATTCCCTGTGCTGATGCAGGTCTGGCTTTTTCTAATGGAGAGGTGTTACAGATTGTGGACCAAGAAGATCCTAATTGGTGGCAGGTAAGAAGTGCCGATGCAATGAGCATGGTCTTCACTACATTCTGATCAGCTTTCCCTGTCTGCATGATTATTCCTAAATCCATAGTTAAATTGAATCATTCTTTTAAGGTTTATACTTGAGAAGATATTACTTTTAGATTACTTTACCGATTTGTTCCAATTTTACTCCACAGGCAAAAAGAGTAGGTAGTGGCAAAGATGCTGGTATTATTCCAAGCCAAATCTTTGAAGAAAGGTAAAGTAGCAATATTTCATGAAATGTCATTGATGTTTATTTATATGTCTAGTATGTGAGCTTTATTTTTATTTGTTTGTTTGTTTGCTTATTTATTTATTTATTTATTTATTTATTTATTTATTTATTTATTTATTTATTTATTTATTTATTTATTTATTTATTTATTTATTTATTTATTTATTTATTTATTTATTTATTTATTTATTTATTTATTTATTTATTTATTTATTTATTTATTTATTTATTTATTTATTTATTTATTTATTTATTTATTTATTTATTTATTACTTTTGAACATTTTAGGAGAAGAGCTGGCGTTAAAAAGCCAAAGTCTGGAAGTGGATTCTGTAAGTCTTTTAAACTTAAATTCTCCGTGAAAAATGCAGTACTGAGTTAACTACTGTTTGAAAAGCATTGCTTTTGGGACTTAGTTCAGATGCCTTTCCATATTATGCCGTATCCAAATTGTTGCACCCAAATTGGAACTGCTGTTTTAATTTGGAGCGCACCAGGCAGTTAGCCAAGTGATATTGCTTTTACTGCATGAAGCCCCAGTTGCACTAAAACAAAAACTGTCAAGGCGAGGATAATTTACGGCAAAGATGATTGTACTTTTTGATAAGAAAACGATAAAACTTTCGATGTAAACGGAACTGTTCTCACTTGTATTCAGGACCATTTTTGACCAATAAATTGCTCGGCAACTTAGTGGTCGGTCTATAGCAACATTTGCAATTATTGACATTATTTCGTTATCTAGTGTGTGGAAGCAAGAAAAAGGAGAAGATGATGTACACATCTGCTAAAAACGCAGGTTAGATTTGTATCAATCATTTGATCTTTCCATAAACAGTGTAGTTTAAAGTTGACTTGAGTCGTATTGTGTCAATTTTGTGTAACATTTTCATTTCAGAGTTCGATAAGCATGAGCTGACTTTGTACGAAGAAGTTGCAAGGATGCCACCATTTAATCGAAAAACTCTTATTCTCATTGGTAAGGTTTCGTATGACTACGAAAACTGACATGGTCATGGCACAGTTACGACGCGGTACTGACACGGTCACTGCATGGCGCGGCATTAATTCGTTTCTTCGTTCGTTCGTTCGTTCGTTTGTTTCTGGTTTGTTTGTTTGTTTCCGGTTTATTTCTTTGTTTCCGGTTGTTTTTTTTGGTTTGTTTGGTTGTTGGTTGTTTGTTTCGGTTTTGCCGGTTCGTTCGTTGTTATACCAATGTAATCTAGTGTCTAATCTGTGATTTGTAGGTGCTTTAGGTGTAGGACGACGAACACTAAAGAACAGATTGATAATGTCTGACAGAACACGCTTTGGTACAACAATACCTCGTAAGTATTGCTTTCTTATTTTCACATTCAATGCCATTGCTGTAATTTGCTTCATATTACTATACAAATTTACCACAAAATCTTGCAACATTTTACGCAACACTGTAAGTTATGTTGCTCGTGTTACTACTCCGCATGAGTCTACCTTGCCCACCGGCTTGTGGGTTTTGAATCCGTGACCTTCTGTCTGTCTGTCTGTCTGTCTGTTTGTTTGTTTGTTTGTTTGTTTGTTTGTTTGTTTTAAAAACGTTTCAATTTATCACTTCCAATTTATCAGAAACACATGCACCACTTTGCAGAAAATAATTGGCCCGCGTGCCCAGATTTACGGGTACCGTGCCATTAAAGTTCCTCTTTCCTCTCCCCATATACACTTATTTCAAAAAACGTTGTCACGGTTCAAAGCATCAAGCGTCAAGGCAAGCCCGAAATGAATGCGGGTTTTCTGCTGCTCATAAAATAACTGTTTATTTAAGTGTCCAAGTTTTCTAGCGCTTGCGCACTAATTGGGAGACACTGTACTCACACACACACACTTCCTCTACATTAAGTATTTTGCAAATAATCACTCGACTCACATGTTGATTTTTGATTTTTAATAATCGATAATGTATTCAAATCAGACTTGATATCAAAAGAATTGAGTGCGGTACACTAACAAGGACTTGAAAATGCTCACATTTTGTAATTAGTTCAATAGAAACGAGTCTGATTTGAATACATTACAAACAAAATAGTATTCATTTCGGTCTTGGCTTGACGCTTGTTGCTCTGAACCGCGACAACGTTTTTTGAAAGAAGTGTATTTATTTCAGTTTCAGTTTTGTAAACGTGGCATAGAACACCCTTAATCTTGTGCATAGTAATTTAGCCTTATTTCCATTTTTTCACAGACACAAGTAGACAACCACGAGAAGGCGAGGAACATGGGCGTGGCTACTATTTTGGTAGCCGAGATGAAATGGAACGAGACGTACGAGCTGGGAAATTCATCGAGTATGGTGAACATGGCGGGAACTTATACGGTACTAAGATTGACACAATTAGAGAAGTCATGCGATCTGGGAAGATGTGCTTCTTGGATGTCAATCCAACGGTAAATAGTTACTTGTACTCTGTTGTGTTGCGTTGTGTTGCATTGCATTGCGTTGTGTTGTATTGAGTTGCGTTGCGTTGCGTTGCGTTGCGTTACGTTGTGTTGTGTTGTGTTGTGTTGTGTTGACGTTGTGTTGCATTGAACAATTTAAAATCGTTTTTACGAGCTCGCCTTGGATCTTTAGTAACGAAGAGCTATTCGTGAAGTACTTGCTGATTGGTGGGAGTGAAATTGAGAAAATGTCACATTTGACCCAAATAACTTTTTAAATTAATCTGTAATTTTTTTACTCAGGCACTGAAAGTCCTGAAGACGCCGGAGTTCATGCCATATATCGTCTTCATCGCCTCTTCTGATATAGAAACACTACGAGAAAACCAAAGAAAAAGCCTACAAGAAGGTCTTATTAACAAGAAACGAAGCGTAAGTCAGTTTGCAATCGATACCTTGGAGATCAAGATTAGAAAGGGGGTCTGGATAGTTTTTGTTGTTGTTGTTGTTTGTTGCAGAAAGTTTCGCTGAGACAGCATTCATTATGAAACACAGATATGACAGCCTTTTTTTGGCACGGCTCCCATAATTATCATCGTCATACTTTAGAGAATAGTTATTTTTCACTTTACTGGGTGGTTTTTTTTTAGTTTTTATAAACGTTCCAATTTATCACTAAGACTTGCACAGTAGTGCCAAAAATAAGCAGTGCGCGTGCTCAGATTTATAGGTACCTCTCCCTTTATATTTATCACAGTTAGTTGTTAGAAATCCTCTTTCGTATATTTTCATAGGAAGAAGAACTTCATAAGACAGTGGACGAATCTGAACGTCTATACAAGAACTACGCTCACTACTTTGATTTAACCATTGTCAACTCAAACATGGATGAAACGTACCGGAAACTAGAGGCAGCCATAGATGCTTTGAGTACAGAACCACAGTGGGTCCCTGTTAGTTGGGTTTATTAAACTTCACTGCGTCTATTTTGTTAAAAAGAATCAGAAAGATTAGCCTTTTGCAGTTCTGTTGTCGTCCCTTTGTATAGGTATATATTCAATTTATCCCACCATAGAAAATACAGCCAATCAGAATGCAGGAAAGCCGTTGTATATTCGTCAGTATTCCACTCTTCCTTCCCATCATGCATTTGTATTTTCTATGGTGTGGGGATAAAATAGTTTTATTTCATACTTGACATGGTTTCTTTGTTATTCATAGGGCTCTATATCGTTTATACAATGGTTTCTCGTGGCTTACCGTGGATATCCCACTTGTATCGTCACTTGTATTTGCTTTCTTTGCCTAAAGGCCCATGTGTATACTAGAAAATACAATTGACTCGTGGGATATTCCACGATATTTGATTCTACTGGAAACCATTTTATAACTTACTAGTATTTAAACAAGGGACTAACGTAGACCTATGCATTTTCCGCATCGCTTTACTGATTTACCGAACCTCAACTGAATTCACTGCGGTGAAAGAAAAAAAACAACTGTAAAACCGTTGTAACCATGTTCTAAAACTAAACTGTACGCTTTGCATAATTCCCTGAACTTCAAATCCACCGAAACCACTTTGAACAAACAGCATATATATTTTGTGTTTATACTGGCGCGCGTCATGAGTTGACGTACGTTTGAGACAGGTTTACGCGATAGCGTAACGTAAGCATTCACTTATAAAAAGATGACGGAGACGACTTTGTGTTGTGCAGTGGGAGATTTGTCATGGTTGCCACAGGTCAGGAAATAGTCAGGGAAAAAAAAATTCTTGAAGGTCAGGGAAAACTTTCGGGGAATTCTTCTTTCAGTCGGGAAAAATTAAATTTTGAGAAAAAGTCAGGGAATTTTATTGTTCCGCACACAGTATTTGAAAATGTATGGTCCCTCCTAGCTGGTATGGTATGTTTTATACCATTGTCGTCTGCTAATTTCGCAAGCCATCGAGAAGAATTTTTTAATTGCATGAAAACATAGCGTATCTGAATTATTGGGTCAGGGAAAGTTATACTTTAGTCAGGGAATTGGATTGTTTCAAGTCATGTTTCATTGTTTTACAAGTAGTGAAAGTTGGTCGATTTCTGTAAAGCGGTAACTTCTTCTCTACTTGATTCCCCACCGAATAGCAGTGCCGGTTTTTCTACTTCTTCTTTCTGTCCCGAGCTTTCTTCTATGTCCGCTGAGAATGATTTCACTGTATTCGCCATTTCGGTATCGCGTTGAATTATGGGACTGTTTTGAGGGACAGACTTAAGATTTCATCTGTCGAAATGAACAGTCAAAAGGACGTCGATGTTCACAAGTATCTTACTACAATAAAGTAAAATGCCGTCCCTCAAAACACCCCTTGATTCGAGCGTTAACTTTGAAAGGACTAATAGAAGAAATTGCCTCGCACAGATTGTCGTCTCTGTCCTCTCCCTTCTACAAAATATAAACCCTTTCAAAATGGAATACTTATCTGATCATAAATTGTAAAGTGACGAACTGACTCAACACATGCTGTTGATCACGTGATTACAAAGGAATCCCACATTTCATAAAACGTAAACGTTGTACCAATGTTGTACCAAATTACTGAATAAGAAATAGAGATTTTCTAAAAAATGGAACGTGACTGATCGTCATTTGGTGAAGTGGTTTTAAGGTGATGTTACACGGGTAGATTCGCAACAACGATTTTCCCCGCAACAATGGACCAGTAAAGTTTATGCCGTGGAAATTACAAAGCGCAACTATTTTTAGCAATATTTTTGTTTAGTAAACATGTTGCAAATGTTATTAAAAACTTTTAATACAAAATTATCAATTGGACCAAGTGTTGCGCGGAAAATCGTTGTTGCGAATCGACCCGTGTGACATCATCTTTATTGGGTAGGGTGGCAGTGTCTTATCTTGGGCCGGTTCTTGAAAGCCCGGCTTGCCTGGCTAATCCTGGAGGATACAATGAATGATTTTCTTAAGAGTTAATCGAGCTTTCAGGAACTCGGGCGCGGAAGTTCTGTTGCTGTCTGTACAGATCACTGATAGTCACTACACCAAAATTTGTGAAAGAGTGAGTCCAACATAGATCCCCTTGAAAGTTTACTTGCGTTTTTCGAGTTAGATGCTAACCCACTTTCGAACAACTGCGAGCACTAGACGAAGAGTACTCCGCGTAAGAGGTCAGCCTCCATTTATCAAATAGACAACAGAAAGTCGCGCGCCCATGGCGTTAAAGACGCACGAGAGAAAATATAAAGCGCGCGTAAGATTGTAGCTATGTTATAAACAAATTTAAAAAGTTGGTATTATCAAAACCAGGGCACAAGATGCAACTTTCTACAATGTTGCGCACAAACAAGATTAAACCGTGTGTCCATCCCTGCAATATAGATGCGCGCAGAAATAGAATAATACAGAGTTCTGCATGGGTTGGGCAAATGATGGAGTTGCTGTTGCACGTCGCCTATAAAAGCTGACCGAGCTCTGTCCCCGAGACAGACAATGTCCGAATTTTACAGCTCTCACGTTTCGAACAAGCCTATACATAGTTTGAATAGGTGTCTGTATTCACACACTACGGCTGGATCTGGAAAAAAATGGTGCAGGGCACGGGGTAAGCTCAGATTTCAGACGTCGGGGTTTCGTGCGCCATCAGTATCGCGGGCGCACCAAACCCGGACGGCTGAAATCTAAGGCCTAGGCACGGGGTTCGCATTAGATTCATGACAAAAATCGTACCGTATATAGTGTGCATGGGTTGAGTGACCAACCAGGGCAACACACCCATTCAGCCAGGGGATCGGAATGTCAAGCGGCAAACACTCATGCATACCCCATACGAGAGTCACATTTCAACTCAGGTTAAATTTCATCCCGGTTCTTGCTGGAGACAGGCATGAAATAGTCCCAGGTCGAAGACATCTCACCGGAAAATCATGTAAACAGCAAGAAAACAATGATTGGCCTTGTACTCGGACGTACTCTGCGCGGGACGAAAAACGCACCTTTACTCCTCACTTTCTTTAAGGAGGCCAATTGGAATTGAAACTTAATTCGGATTAGCAGATGTCTGAAAAGAACCTTATAGCCTACAAATGAACTACTATAATCAACACTCACTTTATTGTGGATTCAGTTACCGTTATTACCTTTATAAATGCACCATTAAATATTTTCTTTATAAGATATGAATATGACTGATAAATTGAGTTAGCACACAAAAAAAGCACGTATGTCGAAGAAACACCACCAGATTCGACTTATTCGTACGATTATAGTGCGTTTACGTGAGCGATTCACTGTCATGTCATCTGTAAAACTTTCACCCGAAAATCAAGCAACGATTGCCGTGACGCACTCAGCCCGGACGAAATTGTCCACGTAAACGCAACCATACACTGCTTTGGTGTTACGGCATGGATTCATATGGCCATGCCTTACAAAATTATTGAAAATTGATGTCCTTTGATTATGTTCACATTAGCTTAGCTCAGGAACTGTATGCCTCTCGAAAGAGCAATTCTCGTCATTCGTATAACAGGTGACATTTTTAGAACTCTCCTTGTGTTCCGTTGGGACGGGCCCGTAACTTAACAGATAACGTTTACGGGTATTGATATTTCTCAAAGCGCACGTTCTTTTGCACTCCCGTAATTTTTCTCGTAAGTTAAAGGGCACGTTACGTCATCGAGTCTTTCGAAAAACCTTCCCACCAACTTTCTCAAATGCGCGCCAATTTAACCCACTTTGTCGTTAATTTACCGGCATTAAGTTGAAGAATGCTTCAGTAAATAGCCGACTTCCGAGATACACTTCACTTGCCACACACAAAGGAATCAAGACGAGGCTACGAGCATAAAGCTCAGTCATTCGTAGCAAGGCAAAAGTTTTACCACGTAGCCTCGTTCTAAATCCTTTGTATGTGGCGGGTGAAGTGTATCTCGGAAGTCGGCTATTTACTGAAGCATTCTTCAACTTAATGCCGGTAAATTAACGACAAAGTGGGTTAAATTGGCGCGCATTTGAGAAAGTTGGTGGGAAGGTTTTTCGAAAGACTCGATGACGTAACGTGCCCTTTAACTTACGAGAAAAATTACGGGAGTGCAAAAGAACGTGCGCTTTGAGAAATATCAATACCCGTAAACGGGTATCAGGCCTTCGATAAACGGTTCTCGAGTCCTTGCTGGCAAAACAACACGAAAAGACTCAGTGACGCATCTGGTATGTCATTTGAGAGAGAAATAACGACCACTGCTAACTGAGAAGTGCTTTACTGAGTCCGGATATGTTGCTCTGCTTGGGTTAAGGTGTCTCGATATAGTTTTGTATTGACCATGCTTCCGTTTTTCATTCCACGAATTGAGCAACTTACTCTTGACCAACCAAAACGGTTTTTACACTAGTTACTGGACTTAAGTCAAAGTTTATATTTTTGTCTATTTCACTTCGATTTGTGTTGCCATAGCGACGGTAAACAAAGATGGCCGAAATCAATTTTTCTAAAATATATTTCGAACTCGAGCAGCTCTAGACAAGGGACTATATGGACAATAAACTACAAACTAAAACAAAAAAATTAAGGATAAATTCAAAAAATTTAAAAAACGAAAGCATTGTCAATGAAAAACGGAAGCATTGTCAATAAAAAACTATATCGAGCCACCTTAAAATATAAAGCTTGACTCCATTTCACAGGTTTTCACGACAGAATAAGCAGTGGCCTGAGGGTACAGGATTTAATAAAACCAGCCGGCCAGAACGGAAAGTTCTCAGTTAAAATGGTAAATGTCAGTTCTTAGCATTAGTCTGAACCAGTCCTAAGAAACGACGTGTACCATTTAAGAAACTGGCCGTGGAGCGCTTCTGCTTACTGTCATTTGAGAAAACCAAGCCTAGTAACTCTATTGTATGATACATTTTTTGGATGAAGGCTCATCTTCGTACACTTCTAACTGGTCAGCCCACTCGCCAATAATCTCATTTCTCTTGGCAACGTTCTCTTGTAACATTCTCGATTCCACCTCTCCAGCTTGTTCTATGTTCCTTTGAAAAACTTCAATGTGTTCTTTTCTGTTTTCAGCTCCTTGAGCCCTTTTGCCTTCTTCTTCTCGTTGCATTTTTTCAAAAACTTCTCGGTCTTTGTCTGCGTCGCGTTGCGTTTTTTCAGTCAACCGTTTGGACTGCTGTTCCAGAAACTCCATGTTCTTTTGTGCTGTGTCTTTACAAGCTTGAAGTCTTGCCTTCTCGCCTTCAGTGATACGTGCAAGCTCTGTTTGTCTCCGTGCTTCCTCAAGTTCGTCACGCTTTCCAAGCTCCTCCATTCGTTCCCGTTCTGCTTCTTCTCTTTTGCTCTCTTCCTTTTGCATGTGTTCATTTTGCAATTGTAGAAGACGCTGGGCTTCGTCTTTGGAACGACGAAGACCAAACTTTTCACTTTCATGTATATTCATTTCTCTCTCTGCTTTCGCGCGCGCTTCTTCTTCTTCTTTGTGTCGTTGTTGCAGCTCAGCTTTGCGTCTCTCTGCGATTTCAAAGGTTCTTTTTTCTTCTTCTTTTCTTTGTTGTTCAACAGCTTTGAGTTTTTCGGCATCTCGCTGAGACTTTTCGATTCCTCTTTGATTTAATTCTTTGACATAATCGCTCCATTCATTCTGTAACTTGGAAAGTTTTTCTTGTCTGTTTCTTTGTTCTCGACTATGAATCTCTTGTTCTAGTTCCATTCTAGCTTTCGCTGCTTCTTCTCTTTGTGTCTTGAATGTTGTTTTGGCTGACTCAGCTCTCTTTCTCTTGACTTCTTCAGTTTCAAGGACTTTATCCAAAGCAATTGACTCTAGTTCTTTCTTGTGCAACGATTTGGCCTCGATTATTTTCTCCAGTTCTAGATTGGAAACTTCTGCTTCAAGCTCTTCTCTGGCTTGAATTTCATCGTTGCGCTTTAATTCTTGTTCATGTTTTTTAGCATTCAGCTTTGCAACCATCTCCTCGTCTCTTTCTTGCTTCTGTTCTTCCCAAGACTTCTGTCTCTCTTTACTTCGAATGTCGGCGTTTTTCTTTGTTTCTTGCATTTGGTTGAAATATTTCGCTTCCTCGTCTTTTAACTTTGCCAGGTAATTTTCATGAGATTCTAGCTTTTTAGAGGCTTTCTCAAGTTCCAACTTTTCTCTTTCCACGGCTTGATCTTGAAACAGCTTTTGCTTTTCTTGGCGCTGTTTTATTTTTGTTGTTGCTTTTTGGTCTTCTTCTTCCAGGCCTCTCACAGTGTTTGAAATGATTTTCTGTTCTTTTTCAGTTCTTTTTACTTCAAATTTGGTTTTCTTTTGGTTTTCTTCCTCTATTCTTTTCTGATAAGCCTCCTTCGTCTTGGCGAGCGCTTCAAGCCTCCTTTGTTCGACTTTATTTGCTTTCTCCTTCTCGCTTTCTGACAATGAATCGTAAATCTTCTTCTGGTTTTCCATGAAGGCTTTCCTTTCTGCGTTGTGTGCTGCAATTCTTCTCTTGTTCTCCTCCGCATACAACTGCCTGATCCTTGCAGCTTCATCTCTTTCTTGTTGCAGTAGCTGTTTCCTTTCGTCAGACTCGAAAACATTCTGTTCGTACTCCAATCTAGATGTATATGCATCGACGACCTCTTTTTTAAGAAGTAATTTCTCCTTTTCGGCTTCGTTGGCAAACCTGTTTTCCTCGTCTTCCCAGGCTAAAAGGTATTGAAGAATTTCTTCATCATTGTTTTGGACATGAAATTTGTCGATTGTACTAGCGTCTAATTGAGCCATGATTGTGTCTGTACTTTAGGGAACTAAAGTAGCGAGAAAACCAATAACATTAGAAAATTTATATTTATCATTGTCATCATTATCAACTACCATCACTATCATTTATTTTCTTATTATCCTGCCATTAATTAAAAATTAATAGATCATTAATATATATTTATCTGCCTGCATAACAATAATCAATATGAACAGCATACTGATTGTTGTCTACATGCAAATAAAATAATATGGAAATATTGGAATGCAAGGAAATTGTCACTCAGAACTGGAAAAGTTTATGGAAAGATGCAATGCATAAATGTGTATGTATCTACATGACCATGGAATGAGTATACACTTAAAGCAACAAGCATCAAGGCAAGACCAAAATGAATGCTGTATATATGTTGGTAATGTATTCTGGTTTCTATAGATCAAACTAATTACAAAATGTGAGCATTTTCATGTGCTTGTTAATATAAGGACTCAATTCTGTTGATAGCAAGTCTGAGGGGGGGAGGGGGGTACTCAACCCCGTTTTGGATAGGGGTGTGCCGCCGCAGTTCTAGAAACCTGACCCTGTTTAAGACACTCGAAAGTGAAAAAATCATACCCCGTTCTAGACAAATGAGAAAAAAATCGACCCTATTTAAGATACGTAACAGGGTATAGTAGTCCCTTTTAATGATGAAAAATGGCTGCGAAAGAGATAACAGAGCCAATTATGATATCTACGGTGAGTTGCTTTTTGGAGTATTTTACACAAAAACATGATATGGCTTGCAATCTCTTTTCAGAATTATAGATCCTGTTTAAGACAATTTTGGGTAAATTGTATACCCTGTTTAAGACAGCAGGGCCAAAAACCATACCCTATCCAGTGGCACATATACCCGTATAGCAAATATATGGGAGTACACCCCCTGGGGGGGTCTGATTTGAGCACAAACTAGCATTCACTTCAGTCTTGGCTTGATGCTTGTTGCTTTGGACTGCGTTAGCATTTTTAGAAGTAAGTGTATACCATGGAATGTTTTGTGATCATGCAAAACTCTATTGATAAAATAAAAAATGTAAAAAAATTCCATGGTTTAAACCACAAAATGAAGTCAGAAGCCACTATTTGGAAAATAAAAATAAATTGGGGAATAGCCTCAGAGTGAGTTCAAGCACTGCATCTTGCCTTATTATAAAATATTTGAGATATAACGCACACGCTGATTGGCTGGCTACCATGTTTATATCAGAGGACAGAGACATGGCTCGCTCAAAAATGTCAAAAAATATTCTATAAAAGCAATATAAAACGATCGTTTGTGTCTCTGTACTGTGATATAAACACTCTGGAAGATGTAGAGCACTCGAAAAGTAATGAGAAACACTTGGCTATGCCTCCTGTTCCTAATCTTGCTTTTCTCTTGCTCTATATCTTCCATCGTGTTTATATCACAGTACAGAGACATGCGCGCGCGTTTTATATTGCTTAAATAGATATTTTGATCAGTGTCTCTCTATTCCCCAATATGTTATGGTTTGAATTTACAATTGGTTTCAATTATATTTTCCTTTGTTTTATACTCATTATCATACATTACCATACACAAAAACAAAGGAAAATAAAAATTGAACCATAACATGTACAGAATGTTAATTGCTGTTCTGTATAATTTTTTCTTTTGCTTTGCAAACAATCATTGGTCAGACTTGATAATTGCAAATTATTTGAATATATCCCTAAAAGCCAATAGTACACTCATTGCTTTATACTCCTGTTGTGATTTGTGCAATATCAGCTTTGTATAGTTGAGTGCAATTTGGAATAAAATTTCAAAGAGTTCAAAATTGCACAAACCTTTGCTAATAAAAATGGAAAGGTTTTCGAGGTTCAAAAATTGGACCGTTTCTGAAAAAGGTGACATTTATACCAATACATGTAGCTCCTGTGTGAGTTATATAATTTATATTGTATTGCTTGTGCTGTCTTATCATGCAACGCTCCTTGTATCTGTTGGCATACATGAGAGACCAAGAGCACACTTTGATATGAATAAACTATTGCAGATGAGAGCTTAATAGTTATAAGCTATAGCTATCCTGATTTCATTGGGATTGTCTGACACAATTTTGCTTAAAACTCCCAAATCCCAATACAACCTTTGGTCGGGATAGGAAAATCCTGATTTGGGAGATTGTTAAAGGAATTATAGGATTTTATATTAGAACTTTAATATTGAAATACCCATTTTATGGGAAACAAGCCTAAAATGGTGATTGATTTACCAAGCCTTTTTGACAGAAACATTTGTCTGAAAGTCCTGGAAATGGTGTTTCTGGGCCTCCATATTTCAAAGTCTTCTAGTTTTCAAAATGTTCTAATTCCCCTTGTTATCTCAATCCAGCAATATAGGTTATATATGCAGCATTATAGGTTGGACACTCTGACATCTGCCTTGTTGACACTGCTACACCTGTTCATAATATCAACCTTATAGCTGTCCATATTGTGCTGTACATACTATAAAGCAAGTTTTATCAATAAAATTATATTTAAATCTTTAAAAATACAAGACTACAAAGAGACACAATCAAATTTTTCTATCCAACATCTAGAAATGTGTGACTTTAAGACTAGTTTTATTGGGAAGTCAGGCCAAGAATGACCAACATAAACCTATATATTCATCCTATTGTGTTTCTGCGTCGTTTTCAAAAAGATCGACGACATAAATATCATTTGCGGGGCATTCTATAGTTATTCCTCAGAAGTGAAACTCGTGAATAACCACAATGGAGAATTCAAAATATGGAGCAAAGCCGAGTCAGAGATCACCTAAGACATTCTGAGAGGGTTTCGCTGAGAGCAAATGCTGCAGGCCCAAACGCTCCAAACGTATACAATTATACACGGTAAAAGTATCTTAGACGCTTGTCCTGTGCATAAAATAACCAAAGTTCCCTTGCAAACTGATCGAAGAAGTTTTTTATACTAATTCAAAGTCAAATTCGCTTCATTTTCCAGGGCTCATCCACCCATCTGATGTGACACACAACAATGTCGGTTTCTTTCGCCCTTTTCTACTTCAAACGAAAATCTAATAGTTGGCTAAAATGGTTACATTAGCTAACCTAGATTATAAATATTATTTACCTTGACAGTAGTGCATGGATTTCGTCCTTTTACAAGCGGAAAATACTCCTCATTGAACAATGAGATCGTGCAAACAAACAAACATGAAGAAGACACCCTTTGGGTCAAATTTAGACGCTCCTCACTCCACTGAGTAGATGGTTCTCGCATGGGGGAGGGGTGAGTAAAGAACCGGAAATAATTCTTTACTTCCTCAAACTTTCATTTTATTCAAGATAATTCTGAGTGAAGCGGCAATAATTCTCTTTCAATGACTGTGCTAGTTTTCTGGTGACAAAAGGTTATAGATAAAGGAACAAATTTGTGAAATGACATGGGTTTTTCAGTTACCACATTTCATTTCAAATCAATGGGAATATATATATAATAAATAAAATTACAACTTACAAAGAGTCTGCACACTAAAGGATTTCTCTCCTCTCCCACCCATACAGTATGCTTATTTGACCTGAAAGCTCCTAAAAAATTGACTCCATAGACAGCTGGGAGCCTTTTTGGGAGGTAGGACTTATTCAGATTGAGAGGAGAAAATTATATTTCTCATCAATCATTCCATTAGTAGCAATTAAAGGATCACCACTGAAATACACTTGTTTTACCAAGAGACCATATTAGTGTTATGTGGCCCTTTCAACCCCCGGGGGGGTTGGGATCCATTGTAAAAGGATCAGGTATGCTCATCGGAAATTTTCAAAAATACCCCTAAAAGATACCAGTCTTTTTAAAAGGGCATGGCCAGACAATTTTTTAACCCCTAAGAGATACCAGCGATAACAAGCTAATGAACATTATTATTATGAACACAAAATTGGATGGTCAACATGCTTTTGTTGGGCAAATTTCTTCCATTTGAGAACAAGATAATAAGCAATTGCCTCTTTTGATACCCTAAAAGATACCAGGAAATGCTAAAACTGTAAACTTCAATTTTAACACCCTAAAAGATACCAAATCGCTGATTCTTATCCTAAGAGATATGACAAGCATGCATGCCCGATCCTTTTACAATGGAGTCCCCCCCCCCCCCCCCCCCCGGGCCTTTTAATTTTTCCTTCTTGTTTCTTAAGTTGCAAAAGCTTGTGTAACTCCTAAGGTTGTTATTTTGCATCCTCCATGTATCTATTTAAATAACTTAAGATATAATATTGTATATATCAAAAATGTAATATAATATTGTGGAAATAAACAACCTTTGAACTTGGAGTTAGAATAACTTGTCAACAAGCACACCATGCACTTCCGGTCTTAAATGAATCATTGCATTCAGATACACCAAGTGATCAAAATGAGTAGTATTTCCAGACCAATGGCTCAAGGGATACATTTTAAAAGTGACAAAAAACTTGAAGTGTTCACAGTTTGTTTGCCCTTACTGTAACCAACCACTTAAACTCTCATACTCATTAAATGTATACATACAAGTCATTTATATTAAAACAATAACACTATGACAAGGGGACACTTCGGCAACTTCTTTATTTTTTTATATTATATTTCCTTCTACCACTAAACTAACACTGTAACCCATATTATATCAAGTTTCTTATAAGTTAATATTATTTTCTCTCTTACTAAGAAAAACTTGAGGAATAAATATTTATAAGCTAAAACAAAGCCATCTTTTCTTGCCACTCTTTAAATATGTTTTAACTATTGCTGAAGTTTTCACTAGAGATACATCACTTTTCAAGCAAAATACCATCTCAGTGCTGTATCAATCTCACAGTAAACAGGACCATTGAGCAAGCACTGTTGAGGCCAAGTAAGTTACTTACAAATGTGATGTTTAAATCAGTAACTAGCAAAACCAAGCTGTCTTTTTTATTTTTGATATCTAACATGAGGTTTAAAATCCAAAGCCTTGAAATTCTGCTGTCTTGGTCAAATATCATGATTATTACATCTAGTTGGGAATGTTTAGCCCTGACAAATGTTTTGCTAATATTGCACGGGATAACTAGGGTAGTCAGAAACTTGGCATCAATATTCAATTGCAGGTAGCAAAATGAATACAAGCTGAATGACTTGAAAGATCCTTGGAAGCAGGACAGATCCAGGATCCTTCACGAGTGGTGCAGCATTATAGAAACCCAAAACTGCCTAGAGAATCCAGAGCATATTTTGGAAAAGTATTGAGAAAAAAGGGCACAAATACACCTCAGAGTGGTGTGTACACCCTTTCCTAAACCTGCCCCTGTTAGAAGGCAATGGATAATTTACATAAACTAAACTGCAGTGCATGTGATAATGATATTCAAAAAGGGAGCCTACTTGCAAAGACAATTTTCAGTAGGGTCCTATTGCCCTACTTGCCACTTACTTTTGCATGCAAAATAACTTTTATTATCATATGACCCATACGGCCGGACTTGCACGCTCTTACTAAAACTTTCAGAAAAGATGACGTAATTGGAGCCAGATGGCTTTGCATGAGCAGGCCATAAAACCTGTCCGGCCCTGCTCATTCCTGCGTGCTATTATATTTTTTGTGCTACAGGGTATTTTAGCACTTTTCAAAACAGAAAAATCAGGTCATATGATAACAATGTTTATTGATCAAGTTAGATTGGACCAGATGTTAAAATATCTGTCTCTTTGTCATTTGACCCTGATATTTTGCCACATATTTTCCCATATGGCCCTCTCACTCAGTCAATAAGTACAAGGAACAGTCCATTTAAATTACAATTAAACTTGGGTGGATATTTTTAAATCAAAAATTAAGCTTGTCAGCTCTGATAAAATCATAATCAATTATATAATCCAAAGTATTGATTTTCCAACTACAGTGGAATAGTCCAGTTCTGAGATATGCTTCACCTGCCACATACAAAGGATTTAGAACTAGGCTACATACTAAAACTTTTGTCTTGTTACGAATGACTGAGCTTTAAACACGTAGCCTCACTTTGATTCCTTTGTATATGGCAAGCAAAGTGTATCTCAGAAGTCAACTATTAGATTTTTTATTAATGTCGGAGCAGTGATAAAAATTAAAATTGAATAAATGTCTAGTCTTACTGATTATGCAGCATTCTACTATTGGTACAATGTTTAAATAGTTCATGGTTCATAAAAATACACCACTTCAAGCCAGAGATAAAATTCAATCCAACTAACAGGATCGTTCATCTTCCTTCTTCTTGCCTTGTCCAATAGCATCAGGATTAGCAAGGGGATCAAGATCAGAAAACAGGTTAAACCAGGCTGACTGGTCACCTGGTGCTGCCTTGCTTGGCTTGTCTTTACCAGGTTTTCCTGTCCCAAGAACTTGCTTTAGAGAGGTTTTAGATGGCATGGATAAACCACTCAAACGGTTGCTGCGACCAGAATTATTACCACTGGAATCCGATGGAGCCTCATTTCTATTTGTATTACTAGCATTCCCAAAGGGATCCATATTTAATAAACTATCCATTAAATCGGAGGGTAAATACCCAGGATGTTCAGCTTCTCCTGTAGACTGTACATTGTTTGATGGCATCTGAGGTCTGGGGCTGTCACCAAATAATTCATTCCACTTGCTACTGAAGCTGTTGTGATCAACTTGTGAGGCTTGAGTATCACCAAATACATCACTCAGTAAATCAAGATCACTTTGGCTGGTTGGTTCTCTGCTTGGTGAGCCAAAGAGAAGATCGTCTGCTGTCATGCCAGGGGCAGACCTTGCACCATTGGCACCAGCATTTCCATCTAGAGTGCAAACACAATAATGCGATATTGATATGAAATACTACATGGGATCAATATAAACCGGACATTCCAAATATCAGGGAGTTCAAGAACTGCCATTCAAAATATTCCATACTTTCAATATGTCTCTACTGATTAATGGATAAAATGGGTGACATCCAGCACTATATTCACTGATTAATGGATTTTATTATACAATTGTGACATAAATTTACCAAATAAGGTATCATTTGAGGGTCAATATGGGATGGTAATACCCTCTAGAAATCTGGTTTGCGTATTTGGCCCTACATGTACGTATGATGTCAAGGCTTCAAACCAGTTTGACGGGACTTTTTGTTGCTATTCTTTTCCTGTGCATGCTGGTTTGCAAGAATAATAATAATAATAATAATCTTTATTGAGGAAAACTTTTTCATATAAATATGATTTTCAAAAAGGACCTCAGAAGGGCTGTTTTGATAATAAAAATGCTGTTTAAAAACACAGTGAAAAAGCAATTGTATAATAAATCCTTTATTAGATATTTTCTTGTGTGTTACAGGCTTCCATTTTACTACCAGTAATCGTTTGCATTTTACCTCACCTAAAGGCTCAGCAAAATACATACGTGACTCGTAAAATATCAGCCTGTAATACACAAGAAAATATCTAATAAGTGGTATATTTTAAATACAATGTACATCTGTCATCATCACCATCATCCTTGTCATCAGCAGCATGATCCGCTCACATAATATAATCAGCATCATTACCTCACATCCTTGGATGTAAGGCAACCCATGGTTGACCAGTATTCCTCAAAACCAACTGTAATTTACAGCACAATGCTCAAAACACTAATCACATGCTAATACTCAATTGGTCATGCTATCCTGCAAGCATTTTGAAAGACAAGACAACGTCATTTAATGATGACTGAATGATAGGCCCAGACACAAGTTTTGCAAATACACTAAAAAGCAGGTAGTCATCCTTTTGTGCTTCATGAGCTATAAAATTTTCCAAGTTTATCAACTGAATTTATATTATTTGTCAGTAACTTTACCTCTGGGTTCATATTGTTTGTCTAAACCCAACAAATCTCTAGCAGCTTCATAACTTGGTGGTTCAATCTCTGTATCTTGTAGAGAGCCCAACAGATCAGCTGCACCTAAAAAATAAACCCACTTTCCATAAGCAAACCAACTTTGATAGTAAAAACTACATCAATTAACATACAGAGCAGGCATGACAAACAGGTGGTGCCATGCCATGAAGGTGCTGTTCTGCCAGTCGATATGAAAAATTACTCTATAAAGTTGTTACAAGTTGCTTTATAATGTGGTTAAGTATTAAGCAAGGTTAACTGGGAGCGTTGTTCTGTCCAGTGGTGTACAGGTTCTGCAGCATGCAGCTATAGCTGCCTGAAGCATCGTGGTCGCTGCTTGCTCTCTTGCCATTTAGCTGCTTGCTTATTGCCTTTTGTCCCCACCCACCCTCCTCTGGGAGTTTATGGTAAGTAATTTATTCCACTGTTACTACAGTGTGATGGGTGCCTGAGGTTGACCCGTGGCTTGGTTGCCATGGTTACCTCTCTGCTAGCCTAGTTGCCCATTGGCTGTTGCGCCTTGGCTGCTAGGCACCTACCCTCCATTTGAGCGACAAGTTAAATGTATTTGCCTACCTGATGGCTGCTGATTGGATTGTTCATCACTTCCTAAAAGGTCAAAGGAAGTCGATGGTTGACCATTACTTTTCTGTTCCTGGGAAATAGCACCCAAGAGGTCTGAATCCAGCAACTTATCATCATCATCATCTTCTTCTTGAGTATTATCTTTGGATGCACGTCGGTTATGAACCGGTGAGTTATCAAGGCAAATTAGTTTATCATCATCATCATCATCATTGCCATTCTTGGCACCCTCCTCTTTCTGCTCCTGCGCTAATTCTGGTTTTTCATCCTCTTTTTTACTTCCATTTGTTTCTTCGTCACCCTTTTCTTCTTTTGTAGCATCTTTATCATCAGTTTCCATCATAGGGTTCAAGCTTTTTAACATTTGGAACTGATATGTGGGGTATCCTTTGAATTGTTCAGACACTTGAGTCATGCTTTTACTGGTGTTTTCCCAGAATTTCAACATAGCTTGTTGATATGCTGCAAGTGTACTTGATAAAAGATTGCAGCGGCTGGCTGATAGTAGGTCAACCTTTTGCATTACATCATGTTTATTCTTCTCAAACTTCTTCTTGCAGTTTTTGACTTTACTTTGAACCTACAAATTGTGACAGAATGATGAACTTGGGAAATAATTCTGTGAGAAATACATGTACACAATCAGGATGTTTATATCAGAACAAACAGGCACATCAGAATGACAATAAGGTGATTTGCAGCATAGCCTATATAATTTCTCATAGGTCATCCCTATTGAAAAAGATGCAAATATTTTCATGGTTATCATCATCATCATCATCATCATCATCATCATCATCACTGTTATCATTGGCAACATCAGTATCATCATCATCACCACAGGCTGAGAAAAAGAATATTACCAACTGTACATGTAGATTGTTTCTAAATGCACAAAACCTATTCTATGACCAACCTCTCTAAACTTGTCTAGTCTCTTCCATTCTTCTGGGTCAAGTTCTTTAGACAAGTCTGCCATCCATAGAAGACTAGCTCGATAATCAGTTCTAGAGGTTTCCATACGACCCACTGTCATTGCTGTGTCAGAGATAGCTCTAAACCTGAATGTCTCAATTTCTTGGTACAAACGTACAAGAGGAGTACGCAAACTCAACCTAGAAAAAAAACAGAGATATCTTGTCTTTACGAGACAATATGAACACCACATATCATTGCTAATAAAAAATTTGTCATTTGATGGTATTGCTGACAGCTGATTGTCAAGTTACTGTTTCTTACATGTATTAGTAAGCACAGTTTTCATATGAATGCAAAAATGACACAGTAATGGCACAGTATGGACAGCAGGATTTTTGAATGTTTTATAGACAGGTACTGACATAGTCATAGCATGGCATGATCTGTTTCACACTCATACAAAAACTACTCAATTACATAGTAATGCAGTCCAAATTAGTATCTAAAGTTTATTATTAACCTTTGTTGAGCTGTATAACTTTGAGACTTGCCAACTGCTATCATCATTTTCCCTGCCTTGGACTTGTCTTGTGAGCCTTGTTCTCTCAAAAAACGACCCATTTCATTCTCATCTTGGGATAATGCTGAATACAACAAAATCAATGAACGTAACAATAATTATTGGGAACAGTTTTCAATGAAATAGGAAATGTTTGAAGTGATGGGTTGTAGTCACAGTGGTTCAGTGGTGAGGATAATGGACTCTAATAGTCAAGAGGTTGCAAGTTAAGAAATATTGTCGGCAAAATAAAATTATTCTGACTAATTTAGGTCCAGTTCATACATCAAACTTTGCCATGTCCATTCTAATTGACTTTGAGGTCAACTGAAATCCATTAAAATTCAGCGTCTGATTCAAATGCCAATTTTAATATTGCAGCTTGCAATAATCAATTAACAATATCACAATTAAATTAAATTAAATTAACAATATCAAAAGCTAACTAGTGGTTTAACAATTGAAAGCAACAAAAATGTTGGATTTTCGTGAGCTTTAGAGCTTCCTGACACTTCAGTGGCCAAGAAAATGCCAAGAACTCCTATTACAGATATCAACTCTTTTGCTTAGTGCCAGCTAAAGTTGTATAAGGCAATTTCACTAGTTTCAAGACAAAACTCAAACTGCATTGCATTCAACAGGAAAAGTTCAACATTGGAATGCACACTGAACTTTTACCATTTCATGTGACTAGATCAGTTGATTTTTATTTCTGCCGAACTTTATCAAATTTATCAAATTCAATGAGTTCAGACATTGAACTTCTCATGTGCTAAATGCAACTATTACATTCGACGCGGCAAAAGTTCAACGTATGAACTGGGCCTTACAGACTTACCAAATATTCTGTTTTGGTAGATTTCAATAGCTTTTAGTAAATCTATACAAGTCTTTTGAATATGTCGAAAAGCCTAGAATAAAGAATAGAGTGTTATTCATCATACAAATTTTTAGCAGTTACACTGGCTAATGTAACCTATGTGTATAGGAACAGTGAAATATTATAGTTTTGATAATCTTATTGTTGGAATAAGACAACAGTATAACGTACAACACAAACATTTCCATAATTTACATATAACACACTGCATTCACTAAACCAATCTTTATAATGAATGCCTCTCCACTATGGATTATTTCTGATCTTATCTTTCTGATATTAGATATATATTTTATGATATTACCTCAAGTCTTGCATCAACCTCAGCATCTCCAGCCACAACATATACATCTTGTTCTTTACCCAGTTTTTGTATAACCGATTGCTTTGTATGCCAGTATTTACTCTCTACTTTGCCTTTAAAACTATTAGAAGGGGGAGGTCTGTAATTGTTGTAGTTGTAACCATAGTTACTGGTTTCTTGGGCATCATGGTCATTATAACGATCAAAGGTCCTGTCATAACTGAAACATTATACAAATCAGATATCACTCAAAGCTGGCTACATCTCCAGGATTTGCAGTAGAATTTGTTAAGGTTTGAAGACTTGTAAAGTCAAGCTTCATTGTGAGAACAAGCTCTAGCAAGTGCATTTCTGCCATTTGCGAAACCCCATTTACCAACTTCCACTAATAACTCTGTCTACAAAAGATTGACCCATGGAAATTTCTGCACCTTATATACCAATTCAAAATTGAAATCCAATGTATAAAATGTTATCTATCAACTAGGAAACTTCATGGACCGTGATGAGAACTTGTCATTTGATCAGAGGTTTACCAATTAGTTCTGATCACATCAAAATAATAACAAGACAAGACACTTTATATTTGTCTTGTTTGAGTGCTCAAGTGCTCAGCAGCTGCAGTTGGTGATGGACAAAGACAAAAATACATTTTATAGCTCAGCAGGCTACACCTGCTAAGTCATGATAGTGATCTCAAACTTGTCCTACAGTTTGCTCCAAATACATCAGCTATAGAGGAGTTTTCATAACTGTGACAGTTCCATGTTGTGCTGTACTACGTCATTTCAATAGCTTAATATAACAGACATCAAAATGAAGAGGTACTGCACAACACATCACAGACTTCAAGAGCTAAAAAACTGTTCTTGTCTAATACAGCTAACTCTCTTTAAATGACCACTCTCATAAGCGAACATCTCCTATTAGCGATCACCCTTTCAATTTCCCATTTTGTTACCCATATAAACTCTATAATAAGTCTCTCTTGTAAGTGACCGCCCTCGTAAGCGACTGCAACTACCTTTGGGGTTCAATTTTTGGAATTTTTCAGCATTTTTTCCTCTCTTGTAATCGACCACCTCAGAATCATTAATGATAACAGATCCTTACTAATAAATGCAGCTGTTGAATGTTTGCAAAGAAAACTACTATGCGTCCATCACTTTTGAGATGTCATATAATCAAGTTCTTTTACTAATTTTTTTCTGAAGCCAAGGTATCGATGCTTCTTGTTTCCATAACACAACAGGGTTCTCCATGGACATGTATCCAGATGTATTACATATTATGTATGGTTTGGGCTTCCTGTATTGGGTTCTCGTTAGTGACCACTTTCTCCTGATCCCAATGGTGGTCACTTACGAGAGAGTCAACTGTATATTGTAATCTACATGAGATTTGAGTTTTGAATAACATTAATTCAATGCTACCTTTCATCAGGTTCTTGCGGTAGTGAGTGGTATGAACTTTCCATCTTGATAGCAGAATGAATTGTTTATGTTATCCACTCCTAAAAATCAAAGATGATTTATTATATGCTGATGCTGTGTAACAATATTAGTTAATTGTAAGGTCACACAAATAAACATGAAGTGAAGTAAGTCAAATTGTACATGTTAGATTGTGGATTAGTTGATAAAACGTGATGGGACAATGGTTGATCAAGTCTTTAACATGGTTAAACACCCCTACAACAGATAAGAGTTTCGAATCTTGGACAAGGCAACCTTGGAAAAAGCACAGCTCAAGAAATTCAAAACAACAGTCATGATTTTTCTCAAAAGTTTAAAATTAGCAAGATTATAGTGAAGACTTCTACCTTGAAAAAAACAAGTTTTATGGAAAAAGAAACAGATGTCAAGCTTCCTATGAGTCAGTTTAATAATTCTAAAACTGGTAGCCTTCAGGTAAAATTTCAAAAAAAAAACTAAGCTTAAATGTTCACTTTAATAAAATTATAATAAATACAGTATAGGAGAAATTCCATCCTTTATCACTTTTCATCCAATTCAAAAATTACATGGGCTTCAGACACCAAATAAATAACGAGGTATTTATATTTAAACAGTGATCAAGAAAAATTAAAAAGGTATTAGTGAGCTTATTAGCAAGATCTTCAGTACCGGAATTTCTCCTCTCACACAGAGGTTATTGTGGTTATTGTTTTGGTTCAAAATTAGCATACTTTGTGCCTCTATTGTAAAAAAAAGAAATTCAATTAAACAGAGTCTTTAATGGGAGCAAAATAGACAGCACTTACGTTCTAAAAATGACGATAACAATCAGTTATAAGCTTAAATTTCCACGTCTTTGAATTTAAGAAGAAAATTTAGCTTGTTACTACTACAACTTCTCTACGCTAAACTAAAGCAGTTCTAAACGCAGAATTAGTTCTGTTACTCAAAAAATTATTTAACAATGAGTTATTTTATATAAGAATCAAACAATAAAGCATAGTGATTTGAACAGAGAGAAATTTAAAGAGAAAACTACCTTTGAACAGGTGACCTCGATGACTTTTGATTCAAAGCTTTGAAAATATCGAAATTATCTTCTCTATAGGCTAAAAACCTGTCCGAAAGTTAATACAATAGACAAGTAGTACTTACTCTTGATCTGTTAAGTCATTTTGTAAGGAGAGGTAATTGGAATTCTAACAAAATATAAGGCAAAATCTTTTCACCCCTCTTCCTTGAAACAAGATGGCGTCTCCTAATTGCGCATGCGTGGAGAAAAGACACGTAATAGCTGATAATTTATGCATAACAAAACTTTCTCGGTCCCAGGAATGATAGAGCAGCTCCCGTAAAAATTGCCCCCCTCCCCATCCCCCCAAAGATCTTATGTAAGCGCTTCACCGGCTTTCGAGTAGCCGGTTCGATTGTAAGAACATTTGATAATAAAGTACAGTGGAATTACCTCTTTTTTAATACGGAACCTCAATTAAACGGAAGCCTTTCTAAAGCGGACAGGTCCAAGCGCCCTGTCTTGTATGGACGACATCCGCTAATACGGGCACTCGGGAAATTTTGTCATAAACTGAACTATCACTAATCAATAGCTGTTGGTCTATATAATCGATATCAAGAGGACTTGTTTTTTTGTGAAAGACATGGTCGAAAGGCACGCCCGGCGTTGCGTCGAAACATCACAAGAAAACCCTGCCTGCGTGCCTCAGATAAACGAATGAAATTACAAGAGAGGTTGCTACGCGTAAGAATGTGGGTTTGGACTCACAGTCATTATTTTTCTCACTCAAAAGTTTCATAAAAAACTCTTGATGATGATGATGATGATGATGATGATGATGATGATGATATCATGAGATTAAACAATTCTATGCAACCAACTCTGTTGCCTATAGACATTATCTCATAAATCTATAGTCCGCCGAGTAAACGCTTAAATGGACGTCTTTTGTAATAGAGAACAAGTCGTGGAATCCGCTGGTGAATGGCATAAGTAGTCAACCTGAGTTTCCATATAATCCCAACCCAAATTAAAGCAAAAGCATTTGATGTGGGTTATACAGACTGTTTCAGTACATTTTTGATCGGTCTTTTTCAAAATTGCCAGTTCGCTGTTCGCCACACGCCAGGCGGGCCATTCGACACTACCTATTTTAAGCCAATGAACACTCAGGAAGGTCGATGATATGTACATACAATAAATAATAAGGGATCCAGTATTAACTCCTGCGGTACGCCGCACCTAAAATGTTGAAGTTGAAAAAGATAACGCTTCCGCAATACACTGGTGGTTGTCGGTTTGACAAATCGAAGCAAATAAAGGAATCAAAACCAGTACCCAGAAATGGTATCACTAAAGTTAGATAAGAGCTTTGGCGCGGGGTCAAAAAGTCGACCACATAAATCAGTTGGCGGAGTAAAGAATACAAAAACCTGTCCGACTTTATGGTTCTTGGTTAGAGAGTGGCGTTTATTCTTTCATGCATATATACTGTTCATTATATGACATAGGTCGGACTGGTACTTGATTCAGTATGTATGAATTGACACCAGGTACAATCGAAATGGATCGGCAATTCTAATAATGCTCCACTTAATTTACTTTGTAGCTGAATTAAAGAAATATCTTCAAGAAACATAGGAGTTTGCAAGAGATCATGTTATCAAGCTCAGTTGATCCATAGAAGGCGTTTCTTCAAAAGCCTGAAAACTATGTTGGACACAGTGTCCTGTAGAAGACAAAGCTACGCTAGATTTGGAGCAATTAAGGTACTGTGTTGAGTATTTTAGGTTTGGAATCAAGGGCTTGTAACTGGGTTGTCAATGGAAAACGACTAATTATATAAGGCGTTCGACCAGAATTTGTTGTCACAATTTCCAAGTCGTTTCCTTTCAAAGCAGCTGATCTGGAAAACGGAAAAAGTTAACATTCGTAATTTATGTCCTGTAACAAGCTGATCAGTGCATGACTAATTATCATTAACATTTAACTATAGTTCATTTATTTAGCTATAAAGTATATATATAGACAAGACTATATGCGGAGCTCTTTCAGATATATCAATTTTACTTCTATCAGATACAGAGAGTTAGAGTAGTTGATAGGAAAGTCCCATTAATCGAGTACTTTGAATTTAAATTGCATGGCTACTTCCCTTATCCTAACTGTCGGTAAGGGATAGGGTACATCTGTGGCATAAATTTATTGTGTTTTTAAACATCTGGAACCATCAATCCCCATTTTTTCTGTTTACTAATGTGCAAGGTTCAAATAACAAAGCAAAGATCCCGCTGGGTATTCAGGGCGCGCACTGGAAGCCATTTTCATTTCGCACTTGGTAGTGAGTAAGTGCGCGGTCAAAGTATTCATATTTTTAATTTAAACATTTTAGCGCGCGCAAAAGGCGGGCGAACATCAAACAGCGTTAATTTGCAGTTAATTTTTATCAAACAGCGTTAAATTGCCTTAATTTGCTAATTTTCTATGTGTATGTAGTTCCGCTATCTTATTGGTAGATTTACTATGATATTGTTATATATTGGACGATTTATAATGTTACAATTTTTTCTCTTGGATCGTTTTTCAAAATCTTTTGGCTTTCCATATATACTTACCTGTATAGCTGCAATGAAAGAGGAAATAAGAAACTCTTAGCTTAGTAGCCTGTGAACTGGCTGCGGGAGGAGAAAGAGAAGGGGCTTGGGAGGGCAAAAGGGGAGGGAGCGAATCTCTGATATAATTTGTTTAGTGTTAACAAAACTCGATTGAAGTGATAAGAAATAACAGTAAAACCTTTCACTACTCACACTACAAAAGCACCAGCGTGCACCTGCACTAGTCCCGCCCCTCCCTCTCCCCTCAGGGCTAAATAGCTACATACGCTACACAAACATATGGAAATCTATAAGTAATTGTATTGATTTAACTAGTTAGTTCTCTTTTGTTAAAACTACAGGACTCTACTGACGAGATAATTGTTGAATCATTCAAATGAAGTAAGTTTTGCTTATAAATATTTCTTTCTTCTGATAAAAATGATATTGTGAACAAAATAGACAAACTAGCCAGTTGGTTCTGCGCGCTATCACTGTGTTTCATAACCAAATGACGTCTATACAAACAAACAACAGACGCTAACGAGACGCTAATTAATGAGAAGTTGGCTGCCGTGACGTCACTTGCAACTCAGCGACAAAAGTGTAATCTCGTCCCAAGATTTTTTCTTTTTCTGTGGTATCTGTGGTACTTCCCTTAGACCCAAATTGACATCCTTTGTTGGTGGCCTAGTGTTCGTACCATTTCTCCCTCCATTAATATTGTGTCTACACTACATCTAGACCTCCTAGGACCTCCCCTAGAGACCTTATACCCACTAGTCAAGAGATATCCCCTGTAATTTTTCCAGCATTTCAATTTATCCAATTTTTATAATGTCTCTTTTTCAGCAAGCGAATTCTCTGTGGATCGGTGATTTTCATTTGCGTCCACATTTTGGTCGCGGTTCTTCTCATCTTGTGTCTGCGTAAACTAAACAAATTACATGACCGTAGTGGCCCTTACAAGCAAGCTGTGATCGCAGCAGATCATGGCAAATGTTCAGAAATAGGACGAGATATTCTCAAGATAAATGGTTCGGCTGTTGATTCTGCCATAGCTGTAATGTTCTGTCTTGGTGTAATGAACATGCATTCATCAGGGATCGGTGGAGGTGGATTTATGTTGGTTTATCAAAGAGCAACAAGGTCTGCTCAAGTGTTTGATTTTCGTGAGGTGGCTCCTGGTGCCGCTAACACCACTATGTACGTCAATATGAGTAGTCGGAGTAGCCAACGAGGTACGTAGTGCGTTAAAATGGCATCAGAAAAGCATAACCAGGGCTCAATTGTTCGAAAGCAAGAGACCATAATACTAAGAGAGCGAAACTCAGTATTGATGTCTGTGCGATGTCCGTGGCGACTAAGGCTATTTTTAGTAATTTCGCAATCGCGCGCGCAAGGCTCTTAAACAATAGAAATCAAATGCCGAAACAAACGGTCCCGTCCGCGCGCACGTCAAAAATCAAGTTCTATTGTTTGAGGGCCTTGCGCGCGCGATGGCGAAGTTACTAAAAATAGCCTTGGCCGCCACGAACATCGCACAGACATCAATACTGAGCTTCGCTCTCTTAGTATTATGGTCTCTTGTCGAAAGCGGATTAGCACTAAACCCATAGTTCAATAAAAAACATTGATTTCAGTTAATCCTGGGTTAACTGCTGACCCGCTTAAGCTTTCAAATTACAACTGAGGCATTACCCTGGCACATTTGGGTTGATTTTAAAACTCCTGAGCTCGATCATGGAATAGTAGCAAACGCAAAAACAATTTCAGTGCGCATGCGCACAAGAGGGTTGCGGTCGATAACAGATCTAAAAATAGCCTGAAAGCGAACCAGCAAGTACGTCACATCACGTGACGCAGAACGTCACATCACGTGACACGCGCGCGTATGTCTATTTCCAGGCTATGCTCTCTTTATGGCATGAACAATTATATATCAGATGTTCCTTTGTTTTCATTTGCACAAATACTGCTCCTCTCGACTGTTGTTGTTGTAATTGTATATTAACTTTAAAGTTGTTTAGCGAAAGAAAAACGCTTTCGAACGAGAGAAAGCCATTGGAAGGTGTGCGATTGAGAATCGCTGAAACACTCTAAACTATTCCAGGGAAGACATTATTGCCATAATTAGGCTAGTCTATCTATTATGTTTGCATAGAAAAAATAATAATGATCAGATGTATATACGAATAATCCAATTTTTAGGCCTGTATGCTTCGGGGGTTCCAGGTGAAGTAAAGGGATTTCACCAAGCTTGGAAGAGGTACGGTCAGCTTCAATGGCGCGACTTGGTTCAACCATCCATCGACTTAGCTAAAAATGGTGTACCGTTAAGCACAGCTACTTACAGAGCCATGATGAATACTAAAAGGTTTATCTTCAATGACCCTGGACTAAGGTAAAATATACCATGTAATGTACTAATTTTGTGATCCTACCTCTTAAGGGTAAAAATAGCTTGAGTCACGCCCACTGTTGTCCCTTTTAAGAGTCAAACTGAAAGTGAGCATTTCCGACTAGATTAGATATTTTCTTAAGATTTGTTTGGAAAAGTGTGTTGGATGGCTCGAGATTGCCATCCAACGCGCGTTTTTCCAGACGAATCTTAAGAAGATATCCTATCTTAAATTTATTGTCATCTCTCCTGTATTACATCTTATGAGCTGATGCACTTTTATTTATATCAAGGTGCACTTACTATTTCTAGCGTTCATTTTGACGGTGCCGCTTGATTTAGGGGAGATAGGGTCACGTGATCTGTTAGTACATATGGCCTATTAAACATGTTTTTCGCTATGTCATTAATAGTGAACTTCAGATTTGACAACGAGTACGAGATTGAGTACGAGTACGAGTTTTTAAATTGGTCTTGTGTGGGATGTTGATACCGAATCATAGCCAATTTTCCATTTCTTACAATTAATGTTTCAATCTATGTACAGGACTACGGTTCAGTATCAACAACTCACGCAAGGCCAATTTAAAAACTCGTACTCGTACTCAATCTCGTACTCGTAGTCACATCTGAAGTTCGCTATTTTCCTTACAGAGAGGTTTTTGTTAAACCTAATGGTGAATTCATGAAGAAAGGGGACGTCATGGACCTTACCAAACTAGCAAAAACACTGGAAATAATACGAGATAACCCAGATGATTTCTACAATGGTAAACTAGCGCAGCAAATTGTTCAGGACGTACAGAATAATGGCGGTATAATAACCCTACAGGATATGAAAAACTATACTGTGAAAGTTCGAAGTCCTATCACAAGTATACTGGATACAGATGTATGGTTCACTACGCCTTTACCTTCAGGTGGTGCTCTGTTAGCTTTGATTTTTAATATCCTCAAAGGTAATACATAGAAAGGTTTCGTTTGTGAGTTAATTACGTTTATCTGTAATATATGGAAGCTATAGTGAGTGAACTAGTTATGACTGCGTTAGTTTATATATGAAGATGGAGTGATAAAAGAACATGCATGTATTTGGATGATGTTTCAACCTTTAGGCTCTTCGTCGAAGTAAACCTTTTTTGGTTATACGTCATTGCAAAACTGAGGCGTTAGGATTTTTTAAAGTTCGTTCGTCCTTTCAGCCTTTCAGCTTGAGGCCCGGACAGACGATTTAAGAACAAGGAGTTGCACCGTGTGTCAACCCCTGCAATGCTGCGCGCAACGGCCGGTGCGAATTTGCAGAAAGGAGTAGACTTTGATCATTAAAGGTGACGAAATACGAGACACAAAACCCTCAACTTGTCGCGCAACATTGTTGCGTTGCAGGTTTTTGATCGATGTTGCGCGTTTTTCACCTCGCGGTCTCAATTTTTTGTTGCGTGACAAGTTGAGATCGCGAGGTGAAAAACGCGCAACATCGATCAAAAACCTGCAACGCAACAATGTTGCGCGACAAGTTGAGGGTTCTTGTGTCTCGTATTTCGCCGCCTTAACCTGAAACTTTGCGCGCAACATTGTACAAGAGGTTGCAGAAGTAGAACTCGATCTTAAGTCTTAGACCGTGCATCTCTGTGGTCTCGCGCAATATTGCAAGAAAATTTGCATCATTATGTATACGTATACGCTGGTCTTAATTTGTAGTTTCTGGGTAAATGAAGCAGGCTTCTCCCATATCCACTGTCTATGTAAGAACACACGTTTCTTTTTTTTGTGATCTTGGTCAATTAATATTAGTGTTTCGTATATATCCTCTTATCGAAGAATACACAACAATATGATTGTTAACTGATAGAATATGCAATCGTAACTGCTTGTCAATCCTGTTGTTCTACGTTCTAGGTTACAAGATGAGTCCAGCAGACAGGCTTGATACCAAGAAGTCAATACTGACCTATCATCGCATTTTAGAGGCCTTCAAGTTTGCTTTTGGTTATCGACCTTATTTGGGTGATCAGGATTTCACAAACTTGACGGATGTAAGTGTGCGCTTCATTATTGCAAAAGATTTAATGTTGACAGGACAACACACATTGCTATGTCTTGAGAGTCCTTAATAGGGTTCTGACCCGGGGGGGTTCTTCGGGGTCAAAACGCTTGGGATGATCGTCGGAAACCTCCAAAACGTACCCTAAAAATACCCAAATGCCAAAATTTTCGACCCTAAAAAATACCTAACAGCTCAAAAATACCCCTAAAAAATCAAACAAAAAACTAACAAAGAAAACAATCGAACAGCACTAATTCAAAGCAAGTTAAAAAGAATCGTCTCGTTTATTTTGTACCCCTAAAAAATACCATCTTTTCTGAAAAACCTTGGATTTTCTCTGACGACCCCTAAAAAATACCAAATCGGCGATTTCAACCCCCTAGCACACCAATATAGGGAGTACCCCCGGGGGTTCTGAAATCCCACCATCCAACCATGCACGAATTAAATTTAGCAGCAACCCCAATACCGATCTATAATTACTGTTGCTACATACTCATAATCGGGCTAAAAACGACGACGCTTTTCCGAGAGAGGGCTGGGGCGAGATTTGCAAATATCGCCATCTACTGATCACTCCAAAGTTTAGAAAAATGAACGTTCCGAATTGCGTTTTATAGCATTTTTACACGTGATTTCAATGAAAATGCTCACAATCATAACTCAATCAATCAATCAATCACAGTCAATCAATCAATCAATCAATCAATCAATCAATCACAGTCGATCGATCAATCAATCAATCAATCACAGTCGATCAATCAATCAATCAATCACAGTCGTAATCCTGAGATTTTCGAAACATGCGCTGAAAAGTGCGCGGTGCAAAACGAGGCCGGGAATCACTGACCTTAATAGTCTTAATACGGAAGCCCATAAGGGTCACTGATTTCTTTCTTCAGTTTGGCTTCCGAGTTGTCGCTTCCGAGTTGTCGCTAGTTCCAGTCTCTCACGGACGCGACAAGTCGGACATTCCGAGTAAAAAGATATTCGATATTTTGGGTAAAATCTCACGATGGTACGATCCAAAATAAAGGTATTCATAGATTAATGATAAATCAGAAATATTTGAAAATACTCAAATTAAAAAATGCTGGAATCCAGCCTAGTACCCAGGCGTTCCTCTGCGAGCGCACGTTTAGAAACGAGACGGGAAAGCCTGGGGACTAGGCTGGCTGGAATCGAATTATTCGAAGAAAAAACGAGAAAGAAAAAGAAAAAGAAAAGAAAAGAGAAGTAAAAAGAACAAGAAAAGAAAAAAAGAGAAAAAAAAGACAATAATTTTTGGCGCCGACAAGGCTCGAACCTGTAACACCAAAATTGGCACCCCCCCCCGGAAACAGAACAAAGGAAAAATAAACAAGTGAAAAATAGGGAAAAAATAGTTAAATTTTGGGACGATTCTCCCGAGACATTCTGAGAAGCTGAGACATCGAATCGACTTACGTTACGGATGAAGATTTCGGCCCCATCCACGCTATCCCGGTGCTACATATAACAGTTGCCTTAGCCCGAAGGCCAGGGAGGGAGACGATATCCGGACCCTAATCCATACCTTTAGATATCACCTTAGACCGCTGCGCTACCTAGACACTTAATAAATATAATGTCTAATCGGGGTAGTCTATTCGGCGAAGTTTCATTGTGATGGTAATGTGTTTGTTCACGTCCTCAGAGAGCCAAGACAACCAATCAAAGCTCAGTAATCTATAGAATGGTTTTATCGATAAATAAAGAGAATAAATAAAAGAATCAATTTTCGTGGGCATTTTTTGGTGCTGAAGCTTCTTTGTGACATCAAGAAATTACGCGCGCGCATCTTGATGGTTTTCAATTTGGATGATCGTCACTGAAGATTTTCGGAACGAATAAGTAAGAAAATTCTACATCCTCTGTCCAGGATAATCCCGATGCATAATCAGGCAAAGCACGAAGGCGCTTCAAATGTCAGTTAAGTTAAATAATTTATTTTGCAGGTTTCAAAAATTAAAACTTATAGTTTAGTGATTGTACGAAGAGTACGTGAGAACATTCTTTATAACCATAAGTATCTTACAAATATATAACTACAAATTTGTAACTTAATTGCATTTAATGATTAGCCTTTAGCTAAGTTCTTTCGGCGTTCTTCTTAAACATTATGTCAGTAGAGGCTAGGAAAGCTGTCGAGCCGGTGAAATCATATGCACACAGTACAGACTATATATAGTAAACCATTTTCACTACTAAATTCTCCCGCTCATTGTCTCGGCGTGATTAAGTTATGGGAGAACGAGATTTGACCGAGGCAATGAGCGAAACGCGGAGCGACGTACCTTATTTCATGAAATTTTCGCGACAAGATTGTTTCGCGATTTTGGAGGTCGAATGTTCGCGACAGAGACGCAAAGTGGCGAAAAATCAAATCGTAACTCACTTTAATTTCGCAATTTTCCGGTGAATAACGCTGCAAAACAGTTTTAATTTACACTGTATTGCATTATAGTTAAATGGTGCTTGGTCTAGAAATCAATATCAGGATCTAACCAAGGAAGTGTTTGCATAATTGAACGAAGAAAAAATTAAGGTGGCAGTGATGAGGACTAAGAAATTGTTCTTCAGAATCGCCAGACAGAACTTCAATTTACAACTATTGGATTGGAATGAACTACTTACTTGCTTTACTGTCTACTGACTATGGAATACAAAACGACGCGTGGGAATGTTATTACTCTGCTGAGACTTTGTGGAATTGCGGAATTTATGAGTTAAAATCGCGAAATTCGAGATATCCCGAGTCACCAAAATTTCATGGGTGCGGCGTCGCCGAAGGGGAGGAGGGTGGGTCGAAGAAATCTTTGAAGAGGCCTTGATGGAGACTTTGTCGAAATGCTCTCGAAATGGACAGAATTAACTCTTATATGGGCCAATGAGAAAGCGTGGCAATGCAGAACATTCTAAGCAAACATTCCCGTGGGAAATAAGAATCAATAGTCACGCGTGGTGCGAATTTGCGGAGTTTTTTAGTAGTGAAAATAGTAAACCATTTTCACTACTAAATTCTCCCGCTCATTGTCTCGGCGTGATTAAGTTATGGGAGAACGAGATTTGACCTCCGCTCACTCGCCGAAACTGCTACCACTACCTTCGATACTCATACCAAGTCATACGGTGTAGAAACCTGAAAGGAAGATGTTGATAAGAAATTATACCTCCTCCCAAAACTCAGAAAAAAAGAGAGCAAAATCAGATATGTTGAATCATCTAGGGAGCGTGAAACCGCCAACAAAGGTTCATTTGTGCAAGGAACCTAGGAATTTACACATGCAGAATACCTAGACACTCAGGATGGAGAACCACGACATGGTCCACCATTTTCACCTACGTTTCCTCTCTGTCACACACCTAGTGACTAGCAACATCGACTCGACTTGGAAGCGGGAGGCAATTTAGCCAACGAGACTGAGCTTGCCCCAGAGACAGTCTTCCTGTACACTGCAGCCGCTGGTGCGCAGGCATCGGGGCTAATGGATGAAGAAAGGAAATCGAGATATTTGCGCGGGTCTTTTTCGACTTCCGGGAGTCTTGCTTGTTGATTGAATTACGTCCCTAGTATTTGGAGAACGTGCCATTTTCCTAGAGAAAACTGAAAAGGGAATCAGTTATGGGCCTTCTGTTAGGGAGCGGTATGTCGGATGGAGTCCGTGATATTGCTATGGTTGTTGAAGGCGCAAAGACGAAGGCGATATTCGTACCAAGTCATACGGCGGAGAAACCTGAAAGAAGGGCGAGGGCAAGTCTTGGGAGATGCTGGCTCGTTACAATACCGTCTATTTGTTTGGACGTCGGCATCTGATCTCACATTGAATGAGGCGAAATCGAAGAAAAACGCAATGAATCGCAACTAAAATTAGCCCGGCAGTATCTACGTACAATCTGGAGAAGACTGAGCTCTATCCCGTTAATACCGAGTGGGACTTGAGGTTCAACAGCTTGACATGGAACAAACAACTACTAGACAGCCACATCTGCATGCTAGAGCAAGCTGCCAGTGTCAACAGGTGTCAACACTCAATGCACTGAAAACACCTCTGGGAAGCGAACAGTAGATCTCACTCTCAGCTGGACCTCGTTTCGCAAACACAGCCCAAATGTGGAAACCATAGTCTGCTGACTAGACATCAAGAATGGGAGGATCAGAACGACGAGCCACCAAGTGTATCCTTGATGGACCATTTTCTTGCACACTCGCTTACAGTTCCTCTAAAATTCCGACTTGGATACTACCAATGACTGGTACCACAAATAGAAAAATCTTTGCTAACGACCATGTGGCAAAATGAGCTTTCCATGCAAATTGGAGCTCTTGACACATAAAATAGTTTTGGCGCAGTGCAGCTTTGAAACTCCAGATCTTACAGAGGATGGATTGGCTCGTTGGCGCGTATGTCCCCAAAACATTGGAAAGCTGATATCTCGTTTAATATGAAGTAATACCGAATCAACTTAGAATGTTGAAAATACATGGCAAAATTAACTTTCCCTGCAAATTGGCGCACAAAATAGTTTTTGCGATGCGGCTTGGAAAAGGAGAGATTTCACAGAGAATTAGAGGCTCATTAGAGCTAGCACTCTAGCGTTCCAAGAAATGTAAAAGCTGGTATCTCGTTTAATATTACATGCAAAGAGCTAACAAATTCCTAGAATACCTATAGAAATGAGCTGGTTTATGTTTTGGACTCAGGTTCAAATTTGTCAGACATTAATCCGTTTGCTAATGAGCCCACCATTGCAAACAAAAATTTGCATAGACCGAAGTACGTTTGGATTGACCTGTGGCCTGGTACGAGTCACCAGCTAGCTCATCAAGTTGCATAAACCTTGTTCGCACTCATGCGTGCTGCATGTTAATTTATAGCATGGAAGACTGATTGGGATTCCATTGAATTCTTAGGTATTATTCATGGACGAATGGAGAGTTAAATGACCACTCGATAGATGTGCCTTCAAGGACCCTCTCAGTGATTGGTGCTTGCCTAGCTGCGGTTTTCCTGCTATATAACATAGTTTTCCTAAAATTAACACTCAGCGAGCATGATTTCAAATGAGATAAATTACTGTTTCTTCGTATATTTCGTGGTCTGTCACGAATTGCAGACTGGATCTTCGCAGCGCATGCTTACACTCCTTACCGAACGGGTGTCGCACAAAGTGCATGCACTGTATCCATCGATGACGGTCGGAAGGATCGTCAACAGTAAGCCGAAATGGAGTTCGATGGTCCATTAGGTGACGTCGAGACACAGGATTCCACGAAGAGCTCTTGGTATTGCAAGTCGAATGACCAATCAGCAATTTTTTTTTATACATATATTGTGACCGCTCCGAAGGTCTATAAAGGGTTGTTTCATACTGTTCGTGAAATCTCTTAACTCATTTCTGTACATACAAACGCATACGCCCTTCGCGACATGCAGGCGTACGCTTAATTCAGAGATGTCGAGCATATGAACGGAGCTGGTGAGACCACGGCAACTACAAACGAGCTACAGAGAAACTACAGAGGAGAGCTAGCTGGACCACTTATTGTAACCTAACACTTACTTATGTATTCTTAAATGACATGGCATACAAAGATAATATTACATGGTCGCCACTGCAGTGAAAAGAAATGAAAGCCTCTTTGCAATTGATAAGAATTCTACCTCCTTAGGATTAACTAAGGAGAAAAATTAGACTGCATAGTATTCATTGGTAGTAGTAGTAGTAGTAGTAGTAAATCTTTATTAAAGTGTCTAATCGTTCTAGCGCTAAGTTGCACTAATTGGGGACACAACAAAATATAGTCGATAACAAAATCTACATAATTAAATAATATGATACTTAATTAAATAATATGATAAAATTATCCTAAAATATATAACCCATTTCCTAAAAATATATAATATATATATAAACAATACATACATATGAATAAATACATAAACTCTAAAAATATAATAATTAAGAATACTCTAACTTAAGCATAAATGGCATTCTCTCCCACATCCTTCAAGAAGGGACGTTATGTCCCTTTTACGTATCATTGATTTAAATGCTCCTAGTGGTTCTCCTAGTAGATTCTATATGTCTTTCTTCCTTACTCAATTTTGACCATAACTGTGGTCCAAGAAATCTAAGAGAATGTTTACCATAAGACACAGTATGGAAACGAGGTAATAACGAGGTAATGGATTTCCCGACTGACTTATTCTGGGAGAGATGGGGGCTCCACTGTCAACAATTGGGACGTGCAAAGGCAGCAGCATTGTCATTATCATAAATATGCAAAATAAACTTACAGGTTGTCAGAGACAAATCAAATGTGCTTCCCTCTTCAGTTTCAGCAAGTAGTTATTTTCAAGCCGAGAGATCCACAATTGTTACCTTTCGGAAAACCCAGCCAGTATGTTCCTTCCTAGGTAGGCGTACCAACTACTCCGTCTAAACAGGCCAAGATTTAAAGAGGTACTTGGATGAAAATAAATTAAAATTGGAAATGACTTGAAACTTAGTAAAACCTATGTCGACTCCCAACAATCACCAAAGGCAACATTTTCTTTACATTCAAACGAGACGAATAGAAATTGTCAAGTATTTTAGCATTGACGTTGAAAGTAAGTGACGTCATTCCTCAACCCTATTGTTCTTTTGAGACTTAATATAAAAATTTCCCTTTGATAATAAGCTTGAAATGCAGATTTTGGGGCAGAGGGTAGCTAGTTATTTAACTACCCTCATCTTCAGATATATAATTAATAATTAGTTTCCAATTTTCATCGATTTTCATCAAAGAGGGCCTTTAAAAATAATTGTTTAAAGTGACCGAAATTCGCGTGGATCATCCAATTCACAGTACTGAGAGTCGTGTTACTCGGCTTGAGCATGAATTGAAATGTGAAATGTTTCCAACTTGGGCAGGATTGAAAGTGGTCCGGTTGGACAAGTGGGGTGACCTTCCCAGTTCATATCGTACGCGTATACACATCAAATATTGAGAGTTCCAAGGGTTCATATTTTCCTTCCAATACTGGACAAGTGACAAACAAACGGAACGAATGGACCAGACTTCGAAACGGAAAAGATCGAATTCCACGAACAAGCTAAGATCATTGAATTGCTATTACCAAATAGGTTCGGGCTATGAAAAGAAGAAAAAACTGCCTTAAGGGTTCGTTGAATTTTAAGCACTACAATGTTCGGACTATTAGAGAAGTATCCGAATAGGCTTAGAAGTGAAAGAAAACTAAATTAGAAACAAACGACTTTGGAACTCCTCGTGCGCAATACTGTTTTGTGGAAATTTCGTAGATGTGCACTTCTGACAAAATAATACTTTGGTACTGAGGAGTTAATTGGTCTTAATTAAGAAACCAAGGGAAGGCCCCCACCATCCAACCGGACCAGGAACCCGCCCAAAGGCAAGTTATAGGGTGAAAGTTTAGTTTACCCTTCTGGTCGCGGCGGAAAAAGTGGAGAGAGAGTCCCAGGCCAAGAAAAAACAAATCAAGCGGAAAAGAAAAACTTAATGTTCGAGACCGGAAAGTTATCTTCAAGTATCTTCAATTGGCAGCCATGGCTATAAATGAGTTACACCGCTTTGAACCCGAGAGAAATTGTCAAGCGATACCAGCGAAGCGAGGAAAGCTCAAGAAGGCCAAGGAGAAAAGCATACTATGATCACTTAGAGAACAAACTATTGAACTATGCCGACACACGGCCATATTCACTAGGAAGACACAAAGGTATCTTTTCTATACCGACACACGGCCATATTTACTATGCCGACACACGGCCATATTTACTATGCCGACACACGGCCATATTTACTATGCCGACACACGGCCATATTTACTATGCTGACACACGGCCACATTTGCTATGCCGACACAGGGCCATATTGACTAAAATTATGCCGACACAGGGCCATATTCACTAGGAAGACACACAGCCATCTTTTCTATGCCGACACACGGCCATATTTACGTTGCCGACACGCGGCTACTTTGCAAACATATAGCTAACTGCCGACACACGGCTACTTTATTACGCGTGACCGATTCACTTTTGGATGCCAAACCTGCTGACACACGGCTACTTTATATACACGTAATCAAGTCACTTTTGGACGCCAAACTTACCGACACACGGCTATCCTGCCAACATATGGCTACACTGCCGAGCCACGGCTACTTTATCTACACGTGACCAATTACTTTTGGATGCCGAGCTTGCCGACACACGGTCACATTACTGTGCCGACACAAGGCCATATTTACTAAGCCGACACACGGCCAAATCACTATGCCGACACACGGCCAAATCACTATGCCGACACATGGTCTCGTATTCATTAGGCCGATACATAAATGAATTCTCTGTAGGGGAGATTTACCAACTATTCCGTCACGCACTAGCCAGACAAAATCACTTTCCGATGGTTAGCAAAATTAAATTGATGTGCTTACATGGAGCTACGCTGAGATAAATGTGTTTATATTTATTTCTTTAAAACAAACTATTAATTGTAATTATAATGGAATACTTTTAAACGAGAAATAAAACAACCAAACAAACAGACAACCTGTGACCCGAGGAATTTTGCAGAGTCGTGGCACGTGGCTACACCAAACGAAGTGATATAGACGGCTAATAATTTACCGTTAACCCAAAAAATTTATCCGCAATTTGCTAGGGTTGCACGAGCACGAGCATAAGATAAACTACATGGAACAAACTGAATAAATAAGAAGCCATACTAGAAAAACGCTTACTAGAAAAAACAGAACTAAAAGCGTATGCCGTGGTAAAAATACCTAAACGAAGCAAGGTGCGAGCATAAAGTAACGAATCCACAATTTTATGAAAATAAATCCCGAGGGAGGAGATGGCGCCCGGAATTCACTGAAGTAAACTTTGCAACGAGCGCGAATATGAATGCGAATGAAATAGCCTTAGACGAAAACAGCAAACTTATGGAAGCGCTAAGGCGAACCAGGGTCCCCCAAAACAACGTTAAATACTGAAGAGATACAATAAAATTTGTGAGAAAACACAACGAAACGAATTACACCGAAGCTTAGACTAAAAGTACCTGAAGTAGTCGTACAACATTTTAACTCCTGGAAGCACTGCTTCTATTGTTACCACACCGACTGGTTCTTAGTTTCGCTGTCGTATTTCGTTGAAGGCGAAGGAATGAGCTAAAGTCTTGAAGGGTTGAGAGGTAGGTTGCTTCGGCGACGCCAGGAAAAACCAAGAGAAGAAATCTTTGAAGAGGCCTTGATGGAGACTTTGTCGAAATGCTCTCGAAATGGACAGAATTAACTCTTATATGGGCCAATGAGAAAGCGTGGCAATGCAGAACATTCTAAGCAAACATTCCCGTGGGAAATAAGAATCAATAGTCACGCGTGGTGCGAATTTGCGGAGTTTTTTAGTAGTGAAAATAGACGTCCGAATGAGTCACGACAGCCAGTTGTTCGCGATTCGGTAAATTAACAGTCACAAAACTTGTGATGCCGTATTCCTGTTACTTTCCTTCGCAATTCTTACATCCAAAACTTTTCAACATGAAATCCATCTACGACTACAGTTGCAATTCCCGTATCTCGCCTCTATTTTCAGCTCGCATCCCGCGGAATCCCGCCCGGGAAAGGTAAAATCCCGCATTAGACTAGGCGCATTTTCGAAAAATCAGATACCTGCAGGCATTTTGGGGTAGAGGCTGGTAACATAACTATTCTAAACTAATTTTTCATGCTGAATGCGAATATGACTGTACCAAGACGTATTTTGCAATCTTATCCGTGTAAATGACGTATTTTGTGAATTGCTACAGTCATTTCATGCTAACGGCTTTTTCCTGATGTAATTCCAAAAGTTCACAAACTTAAAAACAATTACCATAGCTGGAAAGAACATATCAAAATCAGTAAAACTGTGAAGTTTGAAGGATATAAGTTGAAAAATCAAGGAGATACGAATTTTCAAAAAACGAAATTTTGTATGAAAATACTTACAGTTATGCAAGAGATACAAATAAATTTCGATTTTTGAAAATTCGTATCTCCTCGTTTTCGTACGTTTTCTTTACGTTCCCTCACATTTTTCTTTGCTTTTTCTTTTATTCTCAGATTTTGGAAAAAATTACTGATCCTCAATTTGCCGAGACACTTCGTTTAAAAATCAACGATAATAAGACGTTTATAAATGTTTCAAATTATGGGGGATATTTTGACAGTCCTGAACACGAAGGCAGTACTACTCACATGTCGTTGATAGCACCTAATGGAGATGCTGTGGCAGTTACAACGACTATTAACTTTTAGTAAGTAAGAATATGTGTATAAAACAACTCAGTTACAATTTAGTGAAATGATGTTTGATCATCATCCATGCACTCTGAGGTCACGTGATCTCAACTCCATAAATCAAGCAGTAGTTAAAAGAAATTCAATAAATGGAAACAGCAGCAAATCGATGTTGGCAAAAACGCATGACATCTTGACACAGGAGAAATCAGTACTGTGAATGAAATATAACTGTGGTTTCCCCTCTACTGAATTTTGGATTCCTTAATTCCAGTTATTTTTGCACAAGAGTTGATCATCTAATACCTTTATACAAACCCTTAGATAACATTTTAAATTTAATTTCGTTTAATTTCCTCGTTCAATAATCGACTGAAGCCTAGTTACATTCATACTCATATCGAGGTACTCACTTGAAGTGCGACCCTAGCGGACCCCTTAATTCCCTCAAATTAACAGTATATATTCCCCACTATGTGTATATATGACGTCTGAAACAACATTTCTTATAGTTTGAGCATGGCGCTGGTGAGTTGCGGCAATTTAAACTTGACATATGCTAATTAATAACAGAAATGAAGAATAATAAATAAATAATTAAGAAATCATTTAATATACAAAAAGGCCTTTGGTGTGAAAGAAACATCTTTTTAACGCATCAATATTTTATTTTGTTTGTATATAAAGGATTTATTGAGTGCGTCCCTGGATATCAGTATGACCGCACTTCTAAAGCGTCAAACAAATATTGCTAACTCCTTGGTAGACGTCATCTAATTAGCATAAATTCGTGATCACGAGTATAGAGCTCAAATGAGAAAATATTGCACTAGTCAACTATTTACATGGAATGCAATCTTCTGAAATGTTCAAATCCAATCAGGCCGGGGTTAAGGGCAATTAAATTCATTTCTTCCCTGATAACACTTCTTGATTAAGGGAGCTCCATGCCCCATTCTTACGTGCATGAGAAAGTTGAAATTGTTGCAGAGCAATAGAGAGTAGTTGCCTGGTTCGTAAGCGCTTTGTTATAATTTCAGTTTCGGCTGTGGATATCGTAGTCCTACTACAGGGATTATCATGAACAGCCAAATGAATGATTTTACTACCGATCCAGAAAAGCTCGTCAAAGACCACTTCACACTGGCTTCTCCTGCTAACTTCATAGAACCCGGAAAACGACCACTTTCTGCGTCTACTCCATCAATCTTTGTTGACAAAAATGGCTGTGTTCGTGTTGTGGCTGGTGCTGCTGGAGGAATGACTATAATAACGTCAACAGCTTTGGTAAGGGGAAGGGTGACGGAGCGACCATAATTAATAATTTATGGTGAACGCAACCTGGGGAGCCCAGGCAAAGGGAGGAGGAGGCGGGTGAAGCCAAGCGAAAGGGATCGCCCTGAGTCTCCAAGGATGTAGTGAACAGTTCTCAACGGACTTGTTCACGTACTACAATTGAATCTTGTCGGGGTACATTATGTCGCTAGCAAACTTTGGCACTCCTCGGAAAAATAACATTTACCTGTACTAGCGGCTCAGCCTTGTGGTTTGAAAGCTTCAATGGTTTTGGCTTAGTTTGGTATATCGCTGATAGGGATCTAAACTGAATGGCTACACTTAGATTAGATCGGCTACACTTAGCCTGACTGATAAATCATTAGTTTATGGGAAGCAAGGGTGGCCGAGCGGTGAGAGCGCCGGTCTGTCACCGCTGTGGTCCCTCGTTCGATCCCCGGACGGGGCATCACATGTGGCTTGAGTTTCTTGTTCGTTCTCTCCCTTGCTTCGAGGGTTTTTTCTCCGGGTTCTCCGGTTTTTCCTCCCTCAGTAAAAACGAACTAGTTTCGATCTAAGCTGTGCTCCGTGATCAGACATGGGTCGTATGGTGGCTGCTACGTGTATGTGTATGTAAATTTGTATGTAAATGTGTGATTGTTCAATTGTTTGTAATGAAAGCGCCCTTGTAAACCTTCGACTCGATCACGTTGAGCTGCGCCCTTTGCAATTCAGCACTTAGCTGCAAGGAAGGGTGATGAGGTAGAGTACAAACACTAAAAGTGTGCAACATAAATAGTACTAAATAGCAGGCTCGTAACATGGTATATGAGATCAGGGATCAAGCCCCAAATCATGGCCCGGATCAGGGATCAGAGGCCAGGGCTCAGGGATCAAATGGGTGGGATCGAGGATCAGGGACATTGGGTCAGGATCAGGGATCAGCTCAGTTTTTTGCACCAAGGATCAGGGATCAAAAATTTCTAAAAAATAGGGCTCAGGGATCAAAATTTCCGTAAAAACCCAGGATCAATGAGACAAAAATATACCATGTTACGAGCCTGAAATAGCACTAAATTATGCTAATTCTATTGTTTTCTATTGTTTAATTACCACTGTTTAGTAGTAAATAGTGCAAAGTTTTGCACACTTTTAGTGTTTGTACTCTACTCCTAATTTATTTATTTATTCATTTTAGTTATCAAGTAGCTAGATTACAGATGAACGAATTGAAATAAATCATGGTTATGAAGGCAAACCTGTTTTTATTTTTTGTTTTTGTTTGTTGGTTTGTTTGTTTGTTCTTTTGTTTTTGTTTTTGTTGTTGCTGTTGTTATTGTTGTATGTTGTTGTTGTTTTTTTCGATATCCTTGACGTATGGGACAAACCTATATCTAGAACTTGCAATGCTCTACCAAGTGCCGCTAGTCGAACAGTGTTATTATACTACTCTCTGTTCTATTTTTTCCCTAGACTCTAATGAATTATCTCTGGTTTGGGCGTACACTACCTCAGTCAGTAGAAGATCCCAGGATCCACCATCAGCTGATTCCCATGACCGCCTTGGTAGAGAAATGCTGTCCAATGCCTCAAGATGTTATTAATGGCCTTAAAAAGCTTGGTCATGAGTTGGAAAACACCTCGAACTTTATTGGTGTTGTGCAAGCTGTTGCTAGGGGTAACGATGGACTATTGTGGGGCAAGTCAGATCCGAGAAAAGGTGGACATTCGGCAGGCGTTTGAGAAAGAAGATGGAGAAACATCTGTGTAAATTATGAGGTCTAGTTTGTTTAGGTTTTTATTGACATCTGCATATCTGTACGTCTCCTAACTAGAACTAAGAGATGAGGTTGAGGTATAAAAGGTAAAGGACCTTATTTTACGTCAGGAACCCGTAATAGTCACCACTCTGACTTAAACTTGAGACCGACGGTGCGCTCATTTTAGCCCCACCCCCTCCTCCCTCTCCTCTTCCTCTCTCTCTCTCTCTCTCTCTCTCTCTCTCTCTCTCTCTGTCTCTCCATCATTAACGTCAGAAACATCAACTAACATTCATATAGATTTTTCCACGATATTTTTATCTGAATTTTCTTGAATTCGAATGCATGATTAATTGTATTACATTAATTTTAAATTCTTAAAGTATCATTTTTTTTATTAATGGAAATTAATATACATATAATGTACATATCACATAGAATATTTCATTGAATGGATTTTCTATATTACCATATTACGGCTTCCTTGTAAAGAAGTGTACCAACTTAAGGAACTACCGTGTTCAAATAAAAGTGATTCATTCATTCATTCATTCATTCATCTGCAGTGTTCCGGTTTAAAGCTAATTAAAACTACACAGAATGGAAAGAAGTCCAAATAAGTGTGTGAGGTGACTGGAAATCGGACTGTACTCTCGCTCGGGACGCCGCACACTAACGAACTAAACCACACTTGCTCCTGTCTAAACAGTTATCATCTAAGGCACTCGAATTAGACGTGTGGGGTTGTGTTGCAGTGAAATTATGACCTGTATCATCAAATATCTCCAAAAACAATAAATAACATATTTCAGTCAGTATAAACCATGCAGTGTACGATATTCTCAATGGTTCCTTTATCCTCATAACACTTCAAAGCGGTGTCTGTTACGTATTATTATTATTATTATTATATAATGATTTTTAGGGCCCCTGCTTTTTCATCAAAACTCCGGGGGGTGGGGACTCCACTGCAAAAGGATCGGGTATGCTCGTCGGAAATTTTAAGAAATACCCCTGAAAGATACCGGAAGTCTATTAAGAAGGGCGTGACTGGACGATTTTTAACCCCTAAGAGATACCAGCGATAACAAGCTAATGAACATTATTATGATAAACATAAAATTGAACGGTCGACACGCTTTTATTGGGCAATTTTTTTCCATTTGAGAACAAAATAATAAGCGATGGGCTCTTTTGATACCCTAAAACTAAAAGATACCAGATCGTTGATTTTTACCCCTAATAGATACGACGAGCATACCCGATCATTTTACAATGGAGACCCCCGCCCCCGGGATCAAAACGAGCCTGCACATATAATATTAATCAGATTGATATAATTGATCTCTCATTCACTAACCCACAACCCTAGCCATGCAGGTTAGTGAATGAATGACAAGAGGATGACAGCTAGCGAGGGTGATTGAAGAGAAACAAACTGCATGATTATATCAGAATTAAACAATACAAAGCATGCAGTGAAGTAGTTTTGATACTTTTTAATGTTGATGCTTTCCATATCAGGTTTAATTATCTTGTTTATCATGTTTTACTTATTAATCTTATTCTTTTCATGCCATTGTATGGTATCTATCACTTTGATTTATGCATCAATTTATCTCTTTTGCTCAAGACTTTATTTTAGATTTGTTCTTAAGAGGTGTAGGGAGGGGACCATAAACTTCGCAGTAATAGAACAACCAGCGACGATCTCTGAAATTAGAGTTATTAGAGTTACAGGTTAATCCATGATCCAACCATTTTTTGATCCATCCATCCATCCATGTATCCATCCATCCATCTATCCATCCGTCCATCCATTCATTCATTCATCCATTCATTCATTCATTCATTCATTCATTCATTCATTCATTCATTCATCAACTTCACTCACTCGTCTGCATGTCCATTCATTCTTCCATTTATCGTCTTCGTTCTTTCATCCATTCATCATTTATATATTAGTTCGTACTGGTTCATTCAATCATTCATTCGTTCTTTCATTCTTATCCAACCACTCAGTCGTGCACAAAACCAAATTCATGTATTTACTTCCATCTTTAGTTTAAAACAGGGCTCCTTTTTAAAATAGATCGCCAAGTCAAATAACTTTTAATATTTTCAATTATTGATTCCTACTTACTCATATGCGTTACGATGGACACTCATTGCTCCAACCAAGTAGCGATCTTTGGCAGTGCGAAAGCTCAAGGGCCCTTTAAATTTGTTAACATAATTCTTGTTCTTGTCGCAGTTATAGGTTAAATAGTATTGGTTATGACAACATTGAAATTTGAATTGCCTATGAATAAAGAAACAACCATGAAACACATATAGCACTGGGTCCCTGTTTCACAAAGCCATCCAGGACTATTAACCATATTTTCCATACATTGGTTCAGCGGTCACATACAAAGCAATTGAAGCGAGGCTCCAGGGTACACAAAGGATTATTCCAATTTGTACCCTGAAGCCTCACTTGGATGCCTTGTGTGTGACCACTGAATCGATGTATGGAAATTGGTGTATTAAACATATTGAATTTCAGTTTTTACAAATAAATTTGCCAAAATAAAAGATATTGCATATTAATTAAGAGGTTCTGGCTTTTGAAAATGAGTAAAATAGTTTTAAATTTTCGGTAAAACCAAACAAGATTTTGGATTTACGAGATTGTAAGTTACGAACACTGAGGAGTAAACTATATTCAAATTGTGAAATAGATATGAAATAATGTATGCGTGCATCTTTCAAATTCCTTTTGAAACACAACTACGTTCTGTAACACAATATATGCTTTGTGGACTGCAGTTCAGTGTACTAAATTTTGTGACTCAAAGTATATATAGGGGAGACGGGAGGGGGCTTATTCAAAAATTGACCATGAAAATTATCAGTACGTGGGGCTTATTCGGTCATTTACGATCATTTACGATAAAAGTGCAAAGGCCATTTGAATCAGTCTACTGGATGTGCTGATCATTTCATAAAAGGAAGAGGAAAAGCGTAGTCATGCAATGAAATTGCGAAAGTATAGCTTGTGAGTCCTACGAAAGTTTTTACACTGACCTCATGTGACTTCACACTGAACAATTAGAGGATATGACAATGAGTTCTGTCTTACCTGTCTTTATGGCGGTTGCTATGTGTGCTGCCAACACCTGTGAGAAAGCCATTATTCTGGCACTTGAAATTGAGAAGATCATCAAAGTGGTTTTCGTACCCTGACCAGTTGCAAGTGATACCTTGTTTCCAGTTACCCATGGCCAGTGCCTTGTTATTTGCGCACTCGAACTTGAACACACGGTCACGATGGCAGCTACTAAACACTGACTGAACATGGGTGATAGATTGTCCTGTTTTCAAATCAATATATTAATAAAGAGATCTAATAATGATAAGCATCGGTAATATATTACTAATATAACTGTCTAATAGCACCTGAAAAAAGCTTTTATTTAACTTGCTTTTTGAATCCTTGTAATTACCATGCACATATATATATGTATGCATGATAATCACAAGAATTCAAAAAGCATACTGATATGACTGATATTTAATAAAAGGATGCATACCTTAAAATTCAGAAAATAAGCCCGAACATAAGCCCCCAACCCCCAAAAAGTTATTATATTAGTTAAATAAAAGCTTTTTTCAGGTGCTTTTAGACAGTTTTATGGCCATTATTAACTATATTTGGAGGAGTCGATCGCAAAGTGCCGATGTCACGCGCCTATATGATTTTGAATTAAACACAATATATTCCCCCTCCGTAGTCCTTTCTCAAGATACAGTAGAGTTTGGTGAATCCTGTACTGTACACGATCATACTATATGTACCGATGACGAATGAATCCTCCGCACTCTTTTTGTTATGATTCGCTACGCTATTCTTAACTTCTTTTGGCTACGATTGTTGCAAAGTTTTCAAACATGGTTCTATTTATATTTAGCATAGTCATAAACATATTGCATGTAATTAATGGTTGTAAGTAAAATATGTGGAAGTCGTCATTAAAATGCAATAACATGCAAGAAAAATGTTCTTGGCAGTTTCCAGTTACCTTTGGTGGGACAAGTGAACGTGAACTCTCCATTCCATTTATTTACGTAGGAAATCCTAGACGTATCAGGAGTTTGGCAGGGCGGTGGCGGCGGCGGGGATCGTCTTCGTCGGCGCGATGATCGTCGACGACGCCAGGACCAGTCGGGCCGACGCCAACTCGAGGAGCAGAATGCAAGAAGATTCAAAAAGATGAGGAACATGAAAAGAACTGCTAACTTCATCGTGGTAGGATGGTTCTGGTAGAGGTTTTAGAAAATAAAATAAAATAAAACGGAGAAAAAAGAAAAACAAAAGAATGAAAGTGAAGACGCCAAGAGAAAGGGGAAAATAGACAAGGAAGGAAAGGAGACAACGAGGAAAATGACAATGATTCAACTAACTTGCTACTAATATCCAATTCAATGTGGGGAAAATACAATGTATGATTGACATCTGATAGCCTTATTTGTATTTTCAATTTTAAAAATTATATACATTACTTGTATTTTCGATTTTAAAAATATGTTTTCAACAAGTAGCGTTTATTTCACAATTCGGTGATGATAGCCGGCGCGGCGGCAGTATGAACGCTTCTAAGAGCAAATGAAAAGTGGAAGGAAATATGAACGAGAAAAATGAGAAGATATGAGAGAAAGAGAAAACGTATTCATGAATTACGGTATGCGCATTTTACCTTGTCTGCTGAAGCCCAGATCAAATCCAAACTTGTATACGGGATATCATACACAGCTGAAAGGTGTAAAGTACCTTGTATCTATCAAGCTCGTTATTAAGTACCCTTTGCGTCTCAATTGAGGAGGAGCTTCAAAGACAACTCATTTGGCAACATTTGTCAGTCATTTCAATAGTGTCTATCATTTTCGTTTCACGAATCTTCTTGCAAAACGTCATTGTTAGAATAAATCTCTGCGGGCGGAATTGAAGCTCTGATTGACTTACCTATAGGTACCCCAATTAGCCGAAGGGGAGAGGAGGTGGGGTGAACAGACCGTAGGACCACATCACGAAATGTTTTTTAATTCCGCTACCTTTTTTATGGTAATGAAGATTTAATCAGTAAAGAATAATAAAGTTGGTAACTATAGTTACTAGAGGGCACCTATAGCAAGGCTGTTAGTTGTTCAAAAGTGGGTTAGTATAGTGTAAAACTAAAGAAAATCATTGATTATTAACCCTCGGCTTACGCTGCCTTCCAACGACCGATTCATTTTTGTGGCGTTATTTTAGAAATCGATGCGGACGTCACACTGTGTATGGATTAATAGTTGTTGTTTTTTTCTTTATTTATACCTAAATTATTGACCCAAAGACGAACAGGCAGGACATTTCGTAGAACTAAATTTGCTCTTAAAAAGAGGGAAATTAGGATAAAACGAAGGAAGGTGGTAGGAAGGTGAATTGAAGAAAGAATTAGGAAGGAGTTCGAAGAAAAGAAGGGAGGGAGGGAGGGAGGGAGGGAGGGAGGGAGGGAGGGAGGGAGGAGGGAAGGAAGGACAAAAGCGGGCAAATCGCGAAGGAACAATTGGTACTGATGAGTAAAACTTGAGGGCAAATATTTAAGCTAGCTATCCTTCTTGTGAAATCTTTTCCTTTTGTTTTTTCAACCCTAAACATTTTCGGAGGTATCCATTTAATGAGAGTAGTTACCGAATATATTTTGAGGAACTCCATCGAACAATATGTGCATGATCGATCGTTCGAAATATAACCAGGCAGACATTGTATAAAAAGAGTGAAGTATCAGGAGCCCATTAGTAATGGTTCCTTGAAGTATATAATCTCGTTTTAGTTAAAAGGCTAATTAGCTAATTATTCGGAATAATTATATTCACTCGTAATAACGATTTCTAGGCCGCTTACTATTATTAATACTACTTCCTCTTAGTGATACGCTCTGTTGTTGGTCTACCAAACAGTTATAATTCACGAATATTCCAGTTGAACATCATTTAAATACAGAAGGCCGAAAGACTTCTGAGAGTTGCTTTGTTCTTTCCGTTATTTACTTTTATTCTATACTTATCATCTGATTATTTTTTCCTCATCGAAAGAGAAGGAAAAGAAAGTCCCTTTTTAGAATGCTATGCGAATTACTGTGTACGATAGTTCGTAATTTATAATTAATGTTCTTACTAAACATGTTTCGCGGCAATTCGATTGCCTTCATCAGTAGTAAGGAGAAATGGAAAATGTATGCAAATGAAAAGAAATGGAAAATCTAAACTTTTCAGAATGAGAGCAGAAATATTTAATAGCTGATGTACAATCTAAATTCATTTTAGGGTGGCTTTCAAGTTTTGTTGACAGTATTTATTGATTAGCCGCTCTTCCAGTTTTCATTTTAATTGATCCAGACTTATTAAATCCCACTCATTTACACCAACAATTTAAACATGGTTTAACTAAACAAGGTTACAAACATTACTTGTTCAATTTTTTGATCATATCATTCTGGGATAAGTTGTTCAATTTGTCGAAATCAATGAAACTAGATGGAAGCATGGCCCATCAAAAAAACTACTTCGAGCCACTTTAATGTGCTGAAATCTCTCTCTTTTTCTCTTTCCTTTCGTTAATTTTTTTCTCTTTTGTGTTTGTTAAGTTTTTTCATCTGGTAAGTTCATGTAATCGGTCTAAAAATATCTTTTGTGTAGAATTATTATTAAAAAATAACGGTGTAAGGTCAATGTAAATAAACTGTTAACATTTCCATTCCTGATAACCAAGGGAAACTTCTCACAATCTTTGTGGAATAACCGAACTGTTTTAGCTATAGCGTATGTAAATATCACCTTTTTCGTTGTAACTTAGTGGTAGTTTTTGATTTAAATTCAAACAGATCGTTTTTAATGTATTTCTAATTTAATGCACAATTTCACAAATCTGTAGAACTAACTACTGCTATCTCGCACACCTCATCACATTTTGCTAGCGCTGCGCTGCAAAGTGCAGAATATTGTACAAATATAGCTTATGATAATATTAGGTACACAGGCTTATCTAATTCACAAATTGTATATACATTCTATTCACAGTGAAAGTTTTCATCACTTCTTTTTAAATAAATAAATATCCACTAGCTACAGTCCAAAACATTGAGAAGCTTTGGAAGTGAAAAAGGGGAAGAAGAAAGAGCTAGTGTAGAATACACGTTGTAGTATAGTTTTAATCCTGCATGGTCCAAAATGTTTATTTTTTTTTTCTGTACTCATGAGTTTTTCATGAATTTTTCTGTACTCATGACTACAGTATTTTTGTAATTGTGCAACTCTTGGACTATTTATCATCTAGGACAAGACAACTTTAGAACTAGGTTAAGCGTGCAAGCACAAAAATATAATTTGCACCAGAGCTAAATCCACACACTTGGGGTTAAGAATTGGCAGTGGTTTTAGGACACTCTCCATCAATCTCCATCAAAAATTCCTTTGAATTAACCTATCGTCTTACAAATTCTGTCCTCCTTATCTAGAGTGGGTTTTCAAGTGGCTAATGAGCTCTTGTATTGTTATAAATGCCATACCGCAAATATCACAATCTCTAGAGTGTGTCCTAAGGTGTTGAGTAAGATATCGTTTTTGTACAAATGCTTTATCACACAATTCACACTCAAATGTTCTTTGCCCTCCATGTACTAGCAAATGTTCAACAAGATGTTGCTTTCTCTTGTAAGCCTTTTCACAAAAGCTACATACATGCTGGTCTTTCTCCAGTGTGTGTTCTCAAGTGTTCCACAAGAGCATTTCTTTTAGCAAATCCCTTTACACAAAATTGACATTGATGTAATTTCCGTCCAGTGTGGGTTTGGTGATGTTCTTTAAGTTCTTGTTTTGTCACAAATCCCTTGTGACAAACAGAGCACTTGTGGGGTTTCTCACCCAAATGCCTCATAATATGCTCTCTCAGCTTCAGAGCCCTTGCAAATGATTTTTTGCAATGCTGACACTGGAAAGGCTTCTCCTTTGTATGAGTTCTGATGTGAACTTGAAGAATTGACAAATATCCACAATCTTTGTTGCAGTAAGGACAAATCTGTGGTTTCTTATTAGTTTCTTTTGTACTCTGCCTCTTACTTTTAACTTTTCCTATTTGACGACTTGATTGTTCAACAACATGGACTGTTGTTCCATCTTGCTCAGCATTTAAATTTGCTTCCATGTTCTTTATATTTGCTGGTTCTTTCTTCAAAATTGCTTCATCTTGTTTTAATGTGCTTTTGTTTATGATCATAAGATTTTCTTCTTCTAAAGCTGAAGGTTGTCCGTCATTACAAACAGAAGATTCTTCCTATTTCAACAGGGCATTTTGTTACCAAACCTTTCTCAACAAAGCTTGTTGGCTTTTTTTCATATGTCTCACATGCAACACTTTCATCAGCAATTTCTACAGCTCCAATGTCATCACTTTTTACAGCTTCATCCATTTGATCTTCATCCTGTTTGACCTTTGCATAAATAGCTTGTACACTCTCTACACATTCACTTATATCCATGTCTGGTAGTGGGATAGGATTTAGGTCAACACTTTCTGTATTACGTATGCAGTATGTAACATTGTCAAATGATAAATACTGAGTACTTGACGGTGAAGGTTTGCAGAGGGCTTTAGAAGTCTTTGCAATCTGACAAAGTTCCAAAGCCCTAATAAATAGAGCAGTCAATTCTTCATTGCTATCAACGCCATTTATATCAGTTTCTATGGCAACAGTGTTGTAAGTCTTCATGCTGTACTCAATGATCTTTTACTCTGTTGTAACTTTGTTGCTTGTGTGGATAAGACTGCCTGGTACATACAACAAGATATAGCATTTATTTAGTAACAATATATAGACTTCTTAAAAATGATGCGAGTTATTTGTAAAGATGAGTATATATATAAACAATGTTGATGTGTTAAGTGCCAACAAGAAATTCAATGGCTGGATCACAAAAACCCATGGTAAAAATGGTTGGCACATTCTTGATTTCACCCAAACTCCAGTCACTAGAGTCATCCCTTGCTTGAATGTGTAAGTGGACCAAGTGTAATTAAAAATTGGTGATAATAATCAAACAATATTCCTCTAACAAAAAAAAAAAAGAATTAAAAAATGAGAAATTAATTCCATAAGCTATAACCACAGTTTTATTCTGACCTGGGTTAATCAAACTAGAGATTATCAATTTGTTATTAGGCCTGGTTCAGACCCTATTTGATAGTTTAAACATGTAATTTCCATGTCGTACTGTTGTTTATTTTTTGGTATATGTGTTGATCAATTTAGAAATTTGGAGTTCTGAGGCATTAGCTACATGTGTAGAGCTTGTGTCTGATTCAAATGCACATGTATTTATCCCAGACTATAGAAAATACAACCAATCAGAAAGCAGGAAAGTTGTTGTATACTCAGCAGTATTCAACTGTCTCTAAATATGGTGTGGGATAAAATAGTTATACAATGGTTTCTTGTGGCATACCATGGATATCCCACTCGTCACTTGTATTTTCTTTGTATACACACTCACCTAAAGGCTTGTTGTGTACACAAGAATAATACAAGTGACGCGTGGGATTTCCATGGTATGCCGACTTTAAAGCACTTGTATAACTAGTATATAGTCTACTGATATATATATATCTTCAAGTGTCATAATTAGGACAAAAATGAATGCTGGTTTAGTGACATTTTTCTCTCCCTAAAGAACTAATAATAAGTGTGAAACATCTTTATGTATAAAACAAGAATTAAAAAAAGATTTGGATTTTGAAATCAGCCATTTAAAAACAAGTTCTGATCTTAATAAATCATTAGCACATTATTGAAAAACCATTCATTTGAATCTTTGTCTTGGCTATGCTTGAATGATTCATGACTGGACAACCGATTTTGGAATAGGCGAGTCAGTACATGTAAGTTTTATTATAAAACTCTTTATGTTGAGTCCACACTCGCTTGTTTTGATGTTTTTCTCAAATCTTAATGCTCTTGGGAAATAGTGTTCGTAGTTTAAAGTAAATTTATCCCGTATCTCGTATCAAAGGACATTCACACAAAGAGTTCAGTTGTCAAGCACATTCGATGTCCGCGCCCTAGTTCCACACATTTTGCCAAGTTGTTATTCTGTTGGGAAACTTAACACGTCAATGGAGATGTGTAAAATTCAGAATAAAGATCGCAGAGCTAGGGACCAGTGAGTTGAACAATAAACGCTTGCTTGGCGTATTGAATATCAATTATTTGAAACAAGGCTCGCTACATGTTTACGCGTCTTCGGGTTAAATCATTCATTTTCCAGATAGCACGAGGACGGGAAAGCATGGAATACAGATCGAATATTCATCAGTTTACTGATCTGATTGTTATTTTTCTTACCTTGATTTAGAATAATACTTTAGGACAACGAAACGCTGCCAAATAAAGCGTTTTTCAATGAATACAAACACAGTACTTAGAGCAAACAATGGTAAACATAATGTGGCGTCCATTCAGACCCAAGTGCACACGGACACAGGACTCCCAACCGGCAAGACAAAGAATAGGAAGTGACGTGCCGTCGAGTCCTCGGAGACCCAGGGCGTCAGGGAGGGGGAGGGGAGCGGAGGGGAAAGGAAAGACGGTGACGTGCTTACAGCTCCGGTTCCGTAAAAATCCCGCACGGGCGTAAAAAATGTTAGTTCTCAAGTATATTAAGGCTTGGGTTTTGATCGATTTGTATGAATTTTAGGTTTTATGAATCTCACGACTTATCCAATGTGGAAATCTCCATATTTTGGTAATTTTCAGTTAGTATCCATCGACTGAAATTTTTTCCACGAGTGTTGACTTTTGTTGGAGTGTCACGTGACTTGCTGGACCATGTTTTTCACTGCAAAATTTCAATTAGAAATGGGGTACACAACAACCATTTCAATATTCATGAATTGCATGTTTTCTTGTTTCTTTCGGAGAGGGCTTTCCAAATCAGCCTTTTCTGTTTGGAAAAATAGCTCACATAAAGAGTTATTGAAGAAAAAAGGTCACGTGACGTAATTTGCATATTAGTTTTTCTCAAATATCTTCTTTCCCAACATCGATGGACAACATGCAAAGGCTAATTCATATATGTACCCTAAATACCTTTAAACGATGTGAGTTTCAGCTTCATTCAATGAGGCTCTGTACTCCCCATTTTCAAAAAACCGTTTTTGCTGCCTTAAAGTCACGTGACCAAGAAAATGCAAAATACTTGGTCTCAATCTGTCACACTTTTTGATCTACAGCTCCCATAAAAATATTGATGCAATATCTCTAAAAGCAAGAGAATTATTTAAGAAACAAAATTCTGGCTAATTGGCAGACAACCCAAGCCTTAATATACTTGAGAAATTGTAAAACTCTGGGAAAGTCGGGAAAGACTTTTCATTTTGAAAGTTCCAAGAACAATTGTGAAAGCTTTTGTGAGTTTTATTTCATGACCTTGTACCGAACCGAATGGAGTCATGAACCACAGCCAATGTACAAAACAAATTGGCCCGTCGCTTTGGGTGGTTCGAAAGTTTGAACGAACTCCCCTCCCTTCCCACAGAAAATAGCCGCTCAGCTTAGGCGACTAGTACGTTCTCTCAAGAAACTACAGTCATATGCATTTCTCTCTAAATGAACCTTTGAATGCCGGCGAATTATGGTTTTGTCAAAACCCCGACCTTCAGCTATTTATTTTAACGATTTTTCAGTTTTAACAACTGAAGCATTTTCCACCATTTCTATTTATGCCTTCATAATCTTTTTCTTTTTCTGTTTTCTCTCTCTCTCTCTCTTAAATAACAACTAATTTTAATTTTGAGACAGGAAAAATATAATAAAATAAAAAATAAAAAATAAAAAGCAAGGTACTAGCCGGTTTCGAACCCGGCTCTTACATCTGCTCACTTGCTTCACAGTCCAAGGGTTTTCCAACTGCGCCACGGGATCACGTAATTTGCACAACAATAGATAACCAATTAAAGGATACACTAGGTTTTTTTGTCCTCCAAATCCCTCAGTAGACCAGTTAGCCTAGTGGTATGGTTCAGTCTTCTATGGCCTAGGATCCGACTGTTTCCTCCCTCTTTGACTGCGAAAGCTCGCTGTGTTCTACCGGATAGCGCGGAAGGGGTCGAAATCTCCATCCTATACGTAACATGCGATGATTCAGCGATTTGTCTGGATGCATGGCCCGATTTTTTGGGTTTTGCATAAGATTAGCATACTAATTTCTTTGGATAACAGGTTCGAGTCCTGCCTGCGCCAACAATTAACTTTTCTTTTTTTCCTTTTTTTCTGTTTTTAATAGATTCTATTTCTCTTATCTAGTTTTTCTTAGCTTAAAATTCTGGTCTTCAATGAAGAAAACTATATAAACTCCTTACATTAGTTTGATGCTTTCAACTGATTTTGCGTAATTTTGAAAAATAAACTCCCCGAAACAAGAGTTATCTAAAAAAATTCATTTCACTTTCCAAAAGCCATGCAGCTGGACCTCTGATACTTATACAGGTCATTTAAGCACTCCCTAATTCCAGCCGAATATGGTGGAAATCGAACCTCCCTTATCAATACCTTTGTGACGGGCCTGACAAAAGCATTCATATCATTCAGACAATCAGCCAATGAAAACGCTAAGATCAGCTCACTGACAGTCAAGCAAAATAAACGAAGGTAAAACAAAAAGTCCTGGACGGTCAAGACTGAATTGAACATCCATGTTTGCTTCATTTGTCAGTCCCTGTAACGTTTGTCGTGTTTCATAACCAATCCTCCTATTAACATTGGTTCTGGTTTACAAACAAAACTGACATCCGAAACAGATGCCGTAATGTAGCGTTTACTGTGCGAAGATGTCTGCGTGCCTTGCCTCGCTGTGTCAGGAATATGCAGAGCTGTCGGACGGGTTGGTTGTTGTGCAAAGAGTAACCAACGAAATAACGAAGGAAGGATTAACCATAGACTGTGACTTTGCGTTAGTCACGAACTGCAGTTAATCCTTTGGACGCGATCCGTGTTCGATCGCACAGCCATTGTGCTGCCAGGGTGCGTTTATGCGAACTAAGAAGCTTTGAAATTACTCATCGTCAGGCGGAAATCACTTACCAAGAAAACCTGCCGCGATATCTTGAAGAACTGAGAAAAAACAACAACCCTGAACTAAATTTATAAACCCCAATTGTAATGACCAGAATTTCGCAGTGCTGGATGATAACTGTGAAGCTTATGGAATGGGAGGGAATGACCATTTCGTTCCGAAAGCTGCCGTTGTAAGAAAAGGAGTGAAGATCAGTGGTAGAGAAGACGCTGATAATATCGGTATCATTAACACTTTCGAGGGAATCTGATCTTATCTAAGGGAGGGGGGGGGGGGGGGAGGGGCATCATCAAGACAGGCCCAGGAGATGGTAAATCGATACCATCGAGATGATACAATCGTGGTAAATAACGACGAAGTGGAAGTCACTAATGGTGACAATACGCTTATGGAAAAAGGAAACAGACGTGATGACATAAGCTTAGAAACTGGAGCTGATTTGGTCATTGTTGAGAAGGATGGTGGCGCGCGGCAGCATAAATGATATCTCAGCCTTTGGCTCATTCCTCAAGCCAAAAGCCCAAACGCATAGTGTACAAAGGCGAAAGGACGACAACAGAGGGAAATGTCCTCATCATTATATTGGTTGTCCTGTACTCAGTTTGATTTGCTGACGATATGAAAGTATAAGCAACCTCGAGGTCATAATGGTGTGCCACCAAGTATATCCTTATAATTTATTATAATTTTCTTGCACACTTAAAACCACTTACAGGTCAAGTCTGGAATCTCTGTCTTGACTCTGACTACCAGTGACCTTACAAGCACGAATATCTTACGCACTTGTAGCTATTTTCCCGCCTTTTTCGTGACGCTCGCGTCCCATAGCAGTCATGTGCAGTCGTTTGATTACTGCTGACCAATCTTTTTAACGCTGTGAACCTACGAACTAGTTTTCGAAATAGAAGGGACCCCGAACATTCGAAAGACTAGAAAAAAGCGAGGATCAAATGAATACATTTAAACGTTAAATTAATTAAGTCTTGGTACGTAGTTTTCATAATTTCCCAAGATAATACCTGTTTATTTAACTACGGTTTTTACAAACTTATTACGTTTCACCGAGCTTTCGAATGAGTCGTTCATCGAATGAGTCATCCATCATCAGATCGAAACCTAGTTGAAGCAAATATCCTGTGAAACCTTTAAATTGTTAAAACTTTGCGCAAGTTAATACGTTGAGTAATTTGGGAATCTACATGTAAACAATGACTCAGCTGAAATTCGCTTATAGGTAATTATACTTAAATAAGTTAAGATAACCGGAAATATGGCCGTGTTTACACTTTATGATTTCCTTGTATTTAAGTATATTTCAGAAATATTTAAGAAAATTTAACATTGTTTCAAACCCTCTATTATATCATATTTGTAGTATTGTATTGAATTGCATTGCGTTGCATTGGATTGGAATGGAACGGATGGGATTGGGTTAGATTGAAATGTATTGCATTGAATTACATTAATTGGATTGGATTGCATTGAATTGACATTAATTGGATTGGATTGCATTGTATTGCTAATTCTATTGCTTTCAGTTACTAAATTTATACTATTTAAAACTAGAGTACAAACACTAAAAGTGTGCAATACTTTGCACTATTTAGTACTACATAGTACTAATTAAACAATAGAAAACAAAAGAATTTGCATAATTTAGCACTATTTATGTTGCACACTTTTAGTGTCTGTACTCTATTTATGTTTCACGCTAGCTATAGTAGTGTTAGAGTGACTTTCATCGGACTGTGAAATACTGACTAGCTATTAGTGCGTATATAGGAATGAATGGAAATCTTTAAGGTGGCTCGATCGAGTTTTTAGTGGCTATACTAAAACCTCTACATTTTACAGTCGGATTGTTGATGCATGATGTAGTTTTTTTTTTGTTTCAGTTTGTCATTTTTCGTGAAAAACGATTGATTAATTGATTAAAATTGTAAAAAGGGAAATTCTTTCTCCATGCTGCCACAGTATCACAGAGTTCTATATAACATACATCGTCATAAACTTTAATCGAATTTACCATAAGACTGCTCATGAACAAAATAAGACTGCTCATGAACAAATAATTTGCATTCAAATATGAAAAAAAAAACCCCTCTCGATCGAGCCACATTAATCTCTTATAAAAAGAGAGCACTACCATTATTACTAAGGTTTCTAGCCTTGGTGGCCGTTTTTAACTCCAACGAAGCTCTATGTTTTGGACTGGTCAACGACCTTTCGATATAATTAAGTCAAGAGCGATTAGGTATAATCAACCGCACTTGAATTCGTTACTCAGCGATCACCAACTCTTCTTTTTATCGGGTGAACCCAGTGGAATCTGAACTGCTGATATAACTGAATTTACACTTCAGTGCATTTTGTACCTGTCGATCAATCAACCAGTCAATCAATCAGTCAATCAATCAATCAATCAATCAATCAATCAATCAATCATATCAATCAATCAATCAATCAATCAATCAATCAATCAATCAATCAATCAATCGATCGATCGATCGATTGTTATATGAATATAAACAATAGATCAAGAAATGAATGAATTCCTTTAATACATGACTGAATAAACGATTTCGAAACTGAATGAATGAATGAATGAATGAATGAATGAATGAATGAATGAATGAATGAATGAATGAATGAATGAGTAAATTAATGATAAGAAACTTTGCGGATTATGACACATAAATAAATAAATAAATGGATGGATCAGGGATGGATCAGGGATGGAGGAAGGAAGGAAGGAAGGAAGGAAGGAAGGAAGGAACGAACGAAAGAACGAACCGGGAGGAATATCTCGCGGATCTTACCTGGCTGTTCAAGAGACAATGGAAAACGAAAATCATCAGACCCTGTAATGAATTGAAGATGGCGAAAATGTACTTGAAGGTTAAAGTTGCTGAATTGAACGCCAACAAACCAAATAACCACGTGATCCCAAGCAGAGGAAGAAGAACTGCGGTTGCCTTGACACTCATGCGTAGTTTCTCATCACGTGACTTATTTTGCAAGTGACGAGTGCTCAACATTCGACGTACAACCAAGATATAAATCACCGTGTTTATCTAGAACAAGAATATATTGTTGAAAATGAAACTAGATTTCTTAGATAGAGTAAAAAACAACTAAAACTCGAGTTAAAAGGGTGTCAAGGTTGGCGTAGCGGTTCACCGCGCGCCTTTCACAGCCGTGGTCCGGGATTCGATTCCCGGCTCGGGCCATACGTGAATTGAGTTTGTTTGATGTGTTGTTCTCTACCATGCCACGAGGTTTTTTCTCCGGGTTCTCCGGGTTTTTTTTGCCTCCCTCAGCAAAAATCAACATGTGAGTTGAGTGATGTATGTAGAGTATATCGAATGTAGTGGTAGTGAGTGTGGAGTGATTGACACTGAAAAGCCCCTTCAGGGGAGTGTCAATTAAAATATTTATTTTATTTATTAGTAAAAAAGATATAGGCAAATGCATCACAACGTACGTCCGAAAAATGATATGACTTATGTGCGTAATATATTCGTAATATCCAAAACTACAGAAAGACATTACCAAGAGCACGATGATAGCTGGTGCAATGCAAGCCCAGACAAGCCCATTTTCAGCTGCAAGCCAACACGCAGTAGGATTTTCATGGAAACCATATCCTTGCCCGCGAGTAGCAGCCAATGAAATACCGACAATAAGAAGTGGAAATCCTGTAACAACGAAGCAGCGTCGATAGAGTTAATTCACTGTATATAAATTATATGATATAGTAGTTAAGAAAAGGAGAAGGAGAAAGGAAGAAAAAGAAGAAGAAGAAGAAGAAAAAGAAGAAGAAGAAGAAGCCAGTGAGAGAAGACAATTGAGCTTAATTTCTCTTAATTACTGATGTAAAAAACTCACCCCATCCAAACAGTAAGAAAGACGTGACTTTTTGTTCGAGTTCTACACGGACAATCTTGATTACCATGAAGTAAAGAAACATTCCTTCACATAGCATCCAGCAGAACACCGCCAATAGAAAGTAATGCAGCAACACAGCCATGATTAGACATCCAGCCTTAATTGATGTGAAACATAATACATGAATTAATGAGGGATTATTGAAAAACACTCGTTTTCGGACCGTGCGGTCGTTCACTTTCAATATTACCGCATAAACTGGTGCGTTTCAATCATTTCTTTGAGAACTCATAAAGAAATGCATGGTAGCCATATAGTGGATGAACGACCAACAGCCTGCTCGAGAAAACTCCTTTTTTTAAAGTTCATCCAAGATGGCAGCCGTGACTTCACTTGAAACCCACCAATAATACCAAGACATGATGAGTATAGTCAAGTGATTTTCATGTTGATATTCATGCATTTTTACAGCAGTTCTAGTAAATGTTACTTAGCTAGATTCCCCTAGGTCTGTCAGTTGTCCGACAAACGGTGTTAAAATGACTGCCTACCTCAGTTTCTCGTGCGGTTTCCTCTGCTATGACAAGAATACAAACCACCGCAACAGCCACACATATGTTCATTAGGACGATGGTGCGTGGTGTTTTGAGAGTTTTCCAGAAATACATCATTACAAAGATAGTCAACAGGACGCCAATCAACGAGATGACACAACCTATGGTTGAAATATACTGCAGAGCTTTACGATGGTCTTCTGTGATCTAAAACGTGATCATAATATACATGTGAGATTAAGATAATATTGTTGTGTTCAAAGTTATCATTGTGTAACGAGATCGAAACGGAAGCGCGACGACAATTTTTAGCAAAGCGCTGTTGTGGCAACATGTCGATGTTTTTCAAAACCTCGCAGCATTATTGACATCAAGTTCTTCGTGCCACGCTACACGACACCATTTTTTACGTAATAATGCCTTGCGTTAAACGTTGTCTAGTGTTACGTGACAGCATTTGAGTCACACATCTCACTTTGGCCCATCTCTATTTGTTTATTTGTTTGTTTGTTTGTTTGCTTGTTTGTTGTTACAAAAAGCGTCATTCCAAAACTTCTCTCTTCAGAAAGATTCAAAATGCTTCTGCATTGCGTGTTAACCGTGATGACTTCGAGACGTCACGTACAGGTTACTCGTTTTCACGTCCTCTTCGGAACGTCTCAGGTCACTTTGCGCGCGGCGACGTTAACGGTCAGCTTAATTATTTTATACAGTGCACGCGGTGTCACCATCCACGTCACATATCCCCCTTCTTTCGATCTTATATCTAAAAATATAACTTTTACAGTACCGGACTTCCACTGGGGTCCATTATTGCAGCAAACACCGTCAAATGGTCACATTCACAAGTGGTCACGTGTTTGTCTGATTCACTAGCTACCACGTTACAACCTTCTGTCCTCCATGTATTTGGTAATCCTTCTTTCCAAAACACACATCTTCGTGGTGGAACTGGTTCAAGGACCTAAAGACGAATACTAATACATTTAGGTGCGTTACTTTTGATAGGCAGCAAAATCGTTAAACATTTTGAGCATTATTGTACGTTGCGCTATTAATTACCACTCCGCGCGCAACAAAGTTGATTTGTGGTTCAGAAAACAATAAATGCAGTAGATAAATCGTAACATGCAATACGTGCTAGGCTTGTTCGCACAGGCGCAACCGCACTAGACTAGGGCTTGGCAGAATTATGCCGAGCAAATGTTGTTGTTATTTGTTGACGATGTTTGCTTTTTCAATGATTTTGTTGACAGAGCCCGCCATCTTGCTGGTCAGGTGTAGGCCATAGTCGTCACACTTCGCGCGCAATAAATTTTCTTCTTTAAAAAAAAAGTAGAAAGGGTTTTACCTGTGTAACGACAGTGAAAATTTCTTGCTCGCTGAGTGGTAATACAAGCGACACTTGCAAGCAAAAATATTGCTCGCAAGAATGTGTACCAATTTGTTGCCTCATTAGGGAGAAACGTTTAATCTAAAATTCTATTAATTTTACCTTCTCATTTTTTACTACAATTTGCACTTTGTTCTTGAGTTTTTCAGTGGGTGATGGGCGCACAAGACTAGTGATTATTGTGGTATTGGGTGTTAAAAGATCGTCTTTCTGTTCTTGTGTGCTGTTGGTGTCGTTTTTAAGTCGCATTACTTCATTCAGTGTTTTGTATACCAGACTAACAACTTGGTGGTCTGACCCTGATTCATTAGCGAAAACTTCAGCTGGTAGAAACAAAGAGCTTTTGAATTCTTTGTAATCGAACTTTAGACCAATTGTTTTTGCCTGTTTGTAAAAATATTAAGAAGTAAGTAATTCTGCAAAGTGAGCAGAAAGCCTCTTTAAGATAACACTTTGATTTCCCGCCAAAACTTTCACGTGACCGCGTCGCCACTACACCTACGCGGACCCAAACGCGTTGATGAAAACGTAATAAAAGCATATGTTTGCGGGACGATAAAAAGTACAAATTTGGTTCGATTCTGCGAGATATCAGGGCGTCTTCGCCATATATTGGCACGAGTACTCTTGTAGACGATTATGAGTTTTCGATTATGATGTGCGATTATATTATAAGCATCCATGACGTCACATCCTAATTGATCTACACAGTTATCCTAATACATATCTTCATGAAATTCTGTCAAAATTAAATTGCATTCTTAAAAATAGCAAATAGTCCATAATACCTTATCTTGCAAACTGATTCTGTCGAGTCTCATGACGATGTTTGCTTTTTCAATGATTTTGTTAGCAGAGCCCGCCATCTTACTGGTCAGGTGTAGACCATAGTGATCAAGAACAGAAACCAGTCGATTCCACAAAGTCTTTTTGTCCTGATGAAATATAATACTTCAATATTAATACTGGGGTATATAAGAACAACATAACCAGGAGACCCATGTCTCGTGAAGTGACGTTTCCCATTCTTTTGAGCTATTTTCAGAGCTGCTCTTCGATTGCTAGCCGGCACTTCCGTGCGCTAAAAATATATTTAAAATAGTTTCCATGCTTTCGCTTCCAGCACGAAATACTAATAGCTTCAGTCTAAAAATAGGTCGAAAGATGGGCAACACGCACGTAGAATTTAGCTGCTGAAGACTCTACGCACGCATAAAATCTGAGTTTCTGGTTTTGCTTTTGCTACTGCTGTCAACTGAAAACTGTTTCGTTTTGTTACCTTTTCCATTTGGTCTTCGTACTGTATCCAACGTTGTTTATTTATAGGCTCAAGAATATTGCTGCAGATTTGAAGGAAATTCTGTTGGTCTTGATCAGAAGTGATTCCATTGTTAACCTGGCTGTAATTTATCAGGTTGGACAAAATCTCCACTGTGTTGTCAATATCTCCACCATGTAAACCTTCTTCATCGGTTGTGTTTGTTATTGTAGCATTTTCCAGTAGTTGCAATACTTTAGTGGCGTTATAAGATGGTGTATAGTCGCCCAACATTATTGCTTCTGCCTACAACGAGTAAAAATCACACGTTTAAATCACGTTCTTCAAGATATGCCTGCAAGCGACTTACTCTGGGTAACAGAGGCCTGCTGGTTGCTATGGTATTAGCAAGTAAATTTCAATGACGATTTTCTGTTTTTTGGAGTAAAGGCGCAAAAGCAGGAAACTAGATACTGGCACCCAGTTCTCTGCTCGTTTTATTGCTTTTAAACTGTTTTTAATTTCGTTTTAAAACTGCTTTCAAATGCAACCCATGAGAGCTCAAAGTTTTTTGAAATAAATGAACTAGCCCAGAACGAGTTCAAGTGTTACTGTAAAACAGAATCCAAATGAGGAGGGTGCGCATGCGCGCGGAGTTTCAGTCTCCTGATTATACTTTCTTAATTGGCACGTGAATACCTGCAAAAGGAGATGCTTGAATTTAACATTAGTGCAGTTGCCAAGGTCAGGGTCACTCCATTTAGGTTTAGATCCCTCAATAGTACATCGCCTGGTTGCATGGCCTGAAATTAATTCAACAGTACTGATCTTGAGATATGTCTGCGAGTATCCATTCATACCTGGAGATCACGCTAACTTTTGTTCGCACTTGGCCTGCGTAGTCACATAGTACGTATGCATATAAATGTATGCATAAACGTTTTAACTGACAAATGTTTAGGGAAAATAGATTCTTTTCCATTATTTTCTTTCCGACATACTATTTCATTTAATATGCAAAAGAGAAAATCAACTTGGTTTAATATGGCTGTAGATTCTTTTTCTGCAAAATCAAGCTAAAAACTGAAATATTTTGACCTGTTGAGTTTCCAGGGCATTGCTTGATGTCAGTCATCCCTTCCGCTGTCGTAGACCATTGGACATTACTTGCTGTTTGTTGAGGACACTTTGGAAAATCTAAAAACAGAAAAGCTCTTCACTGATCTGTCTTGATATTAAACAAATTTCACCTTCAGGAGAAAGTCTCCCTTCTCCCTCCACCTTCCCCTCCCTAGAGGTCAGAGGCTGTAATACCATCAATTCAAATACCAACTTACCTGACTTGACAATCGTTAATTTTGCGAGTGGACTTCTTGACACCGGAGTTTTTAGATCATTTAAGACTAGAATACACTGGTAAATGTTCGTCTGGTTTTTTTCTCCATTACTGATGCTAAGATTATTGAAAGCGTTGTTGTTTTCACTGATCGGTGTTACATCGGGTCCTACTTTGACCATGAAAAGTTTCATCGAACTTGTATCTCCGCTGACCACTTGGCAGGAAATATTTGCAGACTCACCTGATAAGCAATATTCAATAGATTTCAGCTTGCCATCTACTGATGGAGGCATATAATACACTGAAATAATTTCATTACCTTCAAGCTTTGTCACGGCCATGGGTGTAATTGCTATCACGGGCTTTACCTTAACAGCTTGATATCGCGATGACACGGCATGATTTGAATTCCTAGACGAATAATTTAAAGCTTGATTAAAGTTCCTTATAACTTAAAACAGCTCAAATTGGAACTTAGACTTACGATACAACCTCCTTGCAACGCTGTGTGTAACAGTAATGGGTGCGTTCTCCCATACAATTGTTGCGCATAGCATTTGAAGAAGTAGCATTGCACCATAGGAATGACCATGACTGTGCCTTCCAGTTTCTCATTTGATCTTGTCATAATAATTAACTTTGGGAACATAGGCCCTGCATGACTCTATTTTCAAGACAATTGCGCGCTGTAAGTTGCAGGAAGAGTTGAATCATGTGATACCTCAAATTCCATCTTGTTGCGCGCAACGTTACGAGTATGTTGCATTTTGTGTCTGTGCCTTCTGTTGTCGTACAATACGTTAATCATGGAAAAATAATTAAGGTCCCTACACATGATGTAACTAGCTTTTCTGGCAACGTCGCACACAATAAGATTGACATGTCAAACGATGCTAATTTGTCTAAATATTTCGTGCAATTACGCTTTTGGGGCCAACATTGCATGCAAAAAATTGCATCATGGATCAGCCCCTCTATAGTCCTTGGCTTACTTGAGAATACAGCGGTAGTCTCCTCCATCGGAAGAATTAATTTTGCGAACCGTCAAGGAGTCAGAGATCATCTTATGGCGAGCGTCAGGTGCTACAATTACTTCGTCTTTGAGCCAATAAAATGTTGATGTTTGTAGGTTGAATGGCAGAGAGCAAACTAGTGTAATAGTATCATCAACGGATGGGTTTGGATCTGTGATGTTTATTACAGGAATTGGAAGGCCTGTCAAGAAGAAGAAAAGACCCTTTTGAACAAGTCCAATTATATAAAGAGAGAAAGGAATATACCAAAAGTTAAACAGACCACAAAAACGAAACAGTCCAATTAAAGGAGAAAGCGCTAACAGAACTAGAAATTCCACGCAAGAAACAGTCTAACAAGGCCTGGACACACGATGCAACTTTAATTTTCTGGCAACATTTTCTATAACACTGCGCGTGCGCAATTACACTTTTTACAACACTTGATACTAATCTCGCAATCTGATTGGTTGATTAGTGTGTGTCAATAGGAGGACAGACACACTGCTGACACGTTTCAGCGCGCGCGCTCGTTCTGTTGCCCCATTTGAAAAGGATTTTTTAACTTTTATCTCAAATAATTGTTGTAAAAAACGCAACACTGCAGAGATGAACACACTTAACAAATTGAAGATGGTTTTGAGTTGTCTGTCCTCTTATTGACACACTCTTGACGTCATAAAATGTTCAAAACTCAAGTGGAATCACGAGCGCAGCGAGTGGTTTCACTGCAAAGTTTTGAACATTTTATGACGTCAAGAGTGTGTCAATAAGAGGACAGACAACTCAAAACCATCTTCAATTTGTTAAGTGTGTTCATCTCTGCAGTGTTGCGCGCAACAGTTGCAGGTTTAAGATCGAGTTCTACGTCTTCAGCTTTTTCTGTGGCGTGCAACATTGCAGAGATACATGAGCACACGATGCAATTATTATGTAGTGCGCAATTTTGCAGAAAAAAATTGCGCGTGTCCAGGCCTTAATACCCACTTGTACCATTTTACAGACAAAGTTCTTCAAATTAATAAAAAGCATTAAAAAAATCATTTTTCGCTTAAGAGATAAAGAATTTACCAAATAGAACCAAACGACATTTCACTTACGCCTGAGGACCTTAACCACGAAGTTATACGTCGCCTTCACTTTATGCCCATATGTGTATATGCGGCATTGGTATTGACCAGCATCCCTCATTGTTATAGGGCTAAAATGAAGTGTAGCTCGCAGCGTTTTGCCGCCATCTATAAACAACATGAAAGAATAAATTAATCGTGTGTGTATAGCTGGTAATTAATTCAGATAAATTTCTACAAACGTCTAATTGACTAAACCTTTTTAATTCAAATCAATCAGACAAATAGAAATGCGGTCTTTTCTCGCTTGTCTTGAGACCTTTCTACCAAAGTGCCGAAGTAGACTATGCGCAGATTTAGCATGCGGTCATCATACATGCTGAGGCCCTAAAGTCTCCTTAAGGCGACTTTGTGTGACGGTATAACACGATTAAGGATGGGATTTGAATCGGCGGATGTAGAACCGTAAAGCTCTCGATCTAAAGAAGGCCGCGCACCAACCAACTTATAGCCACTGATGTGTGTTACCTACCTTCCCTTTGGATTTCATAGTACATACGTCTGCCAGGTCGATCAACAATGGGCGTGATGCCTCCATGACTGTTTACTTTGACAAATTCAACCGTGGATGGTTTAACAACATACGTACGGAACGTAAACTGTGCTTTCTCATTCACTAAAACGTGTACTACTTGCTTTGGGAAAGTTGCAGGGGCAACTGGAGGACAAGAAAAATAAAACAGCTTTTGTAGTTCTAGAATCTGTTACAGCATTATGAAGTTTTCGTCTATTTCAACTGTTAAAGTACCTTTCAAGCCAAACTAATTATTTTTCCTGTGGTTATATAGCTTATTAGTTAAAATATAGATGATATGATGATGATGATGATGATGATGATGATGATGATGATGATGATGATGATTCCAAAGTTTGAGATATCTTGGGTAAGACTTGACAATTTTACAAACCCTCAAAAATTGTGCCATTTGCCGTCAAAATTGGTCAGGGAAATTCCTCCCCGTTGATATTCTGCAACCGAAATGACGTCATTCATGCAACAGATGGCACAGCTTTCAGGGGGTAAAAAATGAGTCATTTTAACCATAGATGCCTCAGATGTTGGAGTCTTGTATTTCAGGTAGTAAATTTCATAAAATAAATTTTCACTCCGTAGACAAGGAAGCCCTTGACAAGTTTAAGATGGCACTTTTGTGGTATGTTGTCATCTTCTTTACCATAGCTGTCATTGTTTTGAATCTGAATCGAGTAGATCCACTTATTTAACAGTTTTGTTGGTGAGATGACAAATACTGTGGTAAATATGATGACACACCACAACAGCTTTGCACATTAAACAAAAATATAAAAAAGCCCCTCCCCACCCCCCCAGCCAAGAAAGAAAAGAACAAGCAATTCAATGCGTGTGTGCGGCGTATCCTACTATATTCGACAGTCCGAGAGTCTCCAAGACAATCTGAATTTAAAAGGTTGTTGTTCAAATCGGTTATTTCCTTATAAAATGAAAGGACGGAAGGCGTTAAGCAATTAGTAAGAGGTAAATTGAGAGGGCTAACAGCTGTTTAGTGGTAAAACCATTTAGAAGATATTCATTTTATGTTAAACTTGAAATAACTGCATCAAAATTCTTGCCTATCTGTTTTTCCCGGAATTCATCAAAAGTTTAATTAGATTTTGATTGTACAATATCACAAAGATTTGAATTTTTTCAGTAGCTTTTAAAAAAACATTAATTGAATATGGAGTGTAGATTTTGGACAAAAAGCCACCAACTGGTTGTAAAATAAAGCTAACGGCAGCTTTTTGTTGTGGTATGTTTGTTTGTTTTGAAATTGAACTCTCGGCACACAATATGTCTTCGTGTGTCCGTGAAAAAAAAAAAAGGAAAAAAAAGGAAAAAAAAAAAGGAAAAAAGGAATATAGGTGTTTGTTGAGAGTTGTATAGTATCAAATTGCCATAAAAATCAATTAAAATAAAAAGAACATGCACGACATTTCATTCCCGAGCAACTTTCTACCGTCCTATATTCCTGTGTTTTTTTCGTAACATTTATTTTCCTTCAAATTCAATTCACTTTTGTGAAACTTCATTCAGACGTATTTTTCAGCGATGGTTCTTTTCTCTCAGTACTAGTTTTAACAAATCATGCTTACGGTGGTACAATACTGGTTAGTGTGAAATTCGTGAAACTATCTGAACACAACGACTGTTTCAGAAAGGCTCGCTGATATACCTTTAGCATATAAACATATATACTTTATTTAGTCCCGTGTATTATTATTATGCTTTTACATTTCAAATAAAGATGAATTAAATCTAAAATTAAGGTGCAGGCTATCTAGAATGACCTCCGATTGGCTAGCCTAGCTATGTAGAGCTCAAGTAGTTGTCAGTTATCGTCATTTAAAAACAGGATTTATACGATTTAAACGCACTACGCGGTTTTCACGTCAGTTAGATTCACGAAATGAAAATCTCCAAAATTTACGGAGATTCAAGCTTTTAGGACTTCTAGTTCTTATTTTCAATAAAACTGGCACGATGTCGCAAAACCGGGTTTTGATTTTACGATCATACTAAGGAAATAGACTTACCTTTACAAAACAAGCAGAAATAAATGCCAAAGCACAAAAGACGAAGGACTTTAGCTGGTCTATGATCAGCCATTATCTTCCTTAACCACGCAACAACAATAATATTTCTTTGGATAATTGCTTGGTGGGATAATAATAACAGCTATACCGTTGAACGTTCAGACGCAAATAGTGCCCAATTCGATGCAAAGCTGTTTACCCTGCAGTGAAATGGTGCATATGTTCCTAGCTGCGTTTGCACCTATTCAATTCTAATATTACAGAAGAAATACAAAACCATCATCTCCAACTTGTGCGTACAACACTGTCACTACAGTTAATGTTAAAACAGGATTTATACGATCTAAACGTATTATGCGGTTTCCAGTTGAATTCGCCAAATGGAATCGCCGAAAATCTATCCTCAAAAAATTCCTTTTGTTCAAATTCCTAATTATGAGTTCTAGCTTTTGTTCTCGGCAATACTAAAGATATCTCATACGATATCCAAAACTGTGACAAATAAATTTGAGATATAATTTTTTTCAACATAACGTTAATTCTTTTGTTCACTTTTTATCCAAAAGCATCCATCCCTTGTGGTTTGAAAAGACGGTAGTGTGGCTTTTTGTTGACGTGATCAACACAAAGGATTACTAGCTTCACAGGAATTTATAGTTTATTTGGTAAATGGATAGGTGGATGAGACTTTAGTGAATATTCGAATGGGTATAAATTGTAATTACATACGTACTAGATATATAATGAAACCGACAGTCCGATAATAGAACTACCAGTTTTTTGTAATTCTCAAAGTTGCATGTGCGCACCAAATGGTATCGCGTAGCAAAGAAATGGCGTTGGATGCGGCTTTGCGTTTTAGACTTGATCCTGTCGACGTGATTACACTGAACAAGCACAGAACCTTGGCTCCACTATCAACTTTGTAAGAATTCGAAAGTTGCAGTTGTGTGGCGCTTCCTGAAAATCTGTAGGTAGGCAGCTACAAGAGCCAAATAGTTTCCCGTTTGTCTCGACTTAATTTAATTAATGAGTACTTAATTTATACGCAACAATTATAATCATATTTCAAACGAAGCAGTTAGCAACTGAAATTTTTTTGTTAAACTTTTGCATACAAGCACTCAGCAAGCGCAGTGAGGTTTTCAAGTTCATGGTCAAGGTCATTGAACTTTTGAAAGCAGCTTAAGAATCTGAAAATATTGTCTGTCACCATCTGTTTGAGCTTAAACTAACTGTGGAAATAAACCTATATCACGCCAACGTGAAATCATCAGATATTTGATTTAATGGAAAAGAAATTTGCCAAGAAATTTGTCACACCAATATTTTTCTATATTTGGGTCATACCTGACAACTCTCCTGGATTATCTTAGCCTCGTACGCAAGCTAGTAAAGTAATTCAGTAAATAATTTTACTGGACCGATCAGTAAAAACGTAGGAGGCTGCGTAGGAGGCTAGGATTATCTGGGAGTTGCCAGGTTTTGGACCTCATCCCTGTTTACTAGCTATATACAGCTCTAAACTGGCCAGAACAATCACTAATCTAAATGAAAAATCCTTTCAAAATTCGGTTAATTTCCAAGCAGATCGACCTTTCGCTGTTTTTCACAGACAAGTTGTAAGGCTGCCATGTTTGTTTCTAATCAGGGGACTCTCGGGCACATTGCATCAAAAGCAGTGTTGTTTTTTTTTTTTGGGGGGGGGACAGTTGCAGATTATCTCTTTATCAAGGCCCAAAGTACTATAATACTCTTGACAAAGAAATTAGAAATTGTACTTCACTGTCTTCTTTTAAGAAAAAATTGAAACTCTCACTTATTCAAAAATACTAGATATTACCACAAAGTATAAACAGATAGATATATTATATTATATGAGCTCAACAATTTATGGAAATATATTAACTCTAGTTTTTCTCTTCATCAAATTTAATACCAGAACGCTATAATATGGTAGATCGTTTGTTGTTTAAAGTTAACGAAGAGATTTAAGCTTGATAAGCCTCGTGGTTTCATTAAATCTCCTCGCCATTCAGTTCTTTCGCTCTTATCTCTAATCTCTCCTTTGTTTCTTACATTCACATATTTTTTTCTCTGTGTGTAAACTTAAATATTTATGATTTAAATGTAAATAGAAATATTACCTTTTTTGTAATTATTATAATGGCAAATAAAAAAATGTCAAATGTCAAAATGTCAAATTGTGAAGGATTGCCAATCAAGGTCAATTGACAGGCGCAGTATTCATTGATTTCCCTAAGGCTTTATATTGTTAGTAAGTTATCTGCCTTGGGAATTGTTGATCGTGAACATGAATGGTTCGAAAACTACCTTTACGGTAGACCTCAGGCGGTTAAATTTCAAGTAGTGTTGTCAGACTCTGAGCCTATTGTTACTGCATGGCGTGCCACAGGGCTCAATACTCGGTCCTCTCTTGTTTATCCTTCATGTGAACGATCTAGCCAATGCTTTTTGCCAGTGTAGTATTCTTATGTACGCAGACGACACTGTTGTGTTCTGCTCTGGGTCAATTACTTCTATAATCGAAGAAAAGATAAATGCTGATCTTGAATTAGTAGGTTTGTGGCTTGGCGACAATAGTATAGACTATAGGCGCATTTTCGAAAAATCAGACACCTGGAGGCATTTTGGGGTAGAAGCTGGTAACATAACTGCGGTAATCTAAACTGATTTTTCATGCTGAATCCGAATATGACAGTTACCAAGACGTATTCTGCAATCTTATACGTGTCAATGACGTATTTTGTGAATTGCTACAGTCATTTCACACTAACGGCTTTTTCATGTAATTTCAAAAGTTCCCAAACTTGTGTACTTGAATATGCTCACTGAAACCTGCTTTACATTTAGCAAGTGACTTTCCAGTTCTTATTTTTGAACAAACATTTTGTCGCAACTGGAAGAACAATTGTATTGTTTATCTGCTGAATGCCTTCTGATGTGTTCTTTAAGATGATCACTTTGGTATGAGCTATCACGAGCGTTATCACCTTTTTCATGTATTTCCATTTGTTTATTAAAAACCGCTTGTGTTTTACAAAACTTGTTGAGGACATATATTTCTTCTTTTTGTTCTCCACTAGAGCTCACTGACTCTTTTCCATCACTTTCATTATCAAGTACACTTTGGTCAATAGTTTCATCATCAAAGTCATCACTATTTACAGATTCATCCATTCCAGTTTCATCTTCTTCTCTCAAATGATAGTTTTATACAGGCATTACAAAACAGGAAATTCTTCTAATTAGAAGAATTTTCTGTTTTGTAATGCCTGTAAGTTCTTGCGAATGCTATACACTTCTTGTCCACCGATTGTCAAAATAAATCGGTTGCGTACTGAAAAATACTGACAAAATGCAAGCCAATCGAATCGAATGTTACGCGAGCTTTAAAATGTACTGTACGGTAGCTAAAAACGAGCTAGCAACAAAATCACTCAACTTGTCTCGCAACATCGTTGCGAAAAGACTAGTTGAAGAGCGATATGCTGCGCGTTTTTCCACCCTAAAACAAACTTGTCTCGCAACAAAACTAGTTTGCTACAAGTTGAAAAAGTCTGTTGCCGCAAGTAGACAGTCGCTCAACCTTTTGCAACAAAATTTCACCATGTTGCGCGTTAGTATTACCACCCCAAAATCAACTTGTCTCGCAGCAAACTGCAAAATGGCTTCCTTCCGTGATTAATCCAATCAGAAAGCATGCAGGATTCACTCAACTTGCAGCAAACTATTTTGTTGCGAGACAAGTTTAATTTGCTTAGCATTGCTCTTCAACTCGCTTCGCAACGAGACAAGTTGAGTGATTTTGTTCATGTGGTCGTATTACCGTACCTTAAAATGAGTAACACTATTAGTGGGATTTTGTCTTATAAAAATTAAAGGTCAAACACTAAGTATCATCGATGAATAACATAGAGGATATTACATGGGCGCGCGGAGATGCGAATTTTATCTTCGAGAGTTGATGAGATCTTTCACGAGTGAGCGCAGCGAACTCGTGAGAGATTATCAACACGAGAAGATGAAATTCGAGTATCTCTAAGCGCACATGTAATATTCTGTTTAATATATAATCAACGATGAACTAGAATGTGCCGTCGCCGTGAAGCTCCCGATCAACATAGAGATGGTAACAGTGTTATCTTCACATGTGAAATAACATGTTATCTTCACATGTGAAGATATAACTTTTTCGAAACAGAGAAAAATAGATAATTCATCGATGATTATATATTAAACACCTGTCTTACATTAGGATTCTTCTAGTTTATCGCTGGTCCCCTGCTCCATTTTTCGCTAAAAGGTGACTCAAACACTCATGAAAGCTTCGAAATATGTTCTTAGTACATTCAAATAAAACTTGTTGCTAGAAAAAGTTTTTGTCATAATGCAATGACGTCATAATATCGATGTTTTACGTCAGAAATGTCACAAAAAACCTCTTCATGATGATGTTATCCTGTATACAAAATTTGGTCCAAAAACTCTTTTTGAAAGAGAAGTTATGACGATATACCTTTTACCCACGTTTTGATGGACCCGTTTTGGGGGAGGGGGTGGTTCGTGGTTGACCCCTGCATACATGCAATTGTCATGACAACAAGACTTATTCCACATATTTCAAATAATGCATAAAATAGCTGTTTTTCACCAGTGAATTAAACTATTTTTAAAAAGATGAAGAACAGAGGTACTTGATCGATACTTATAATACATTTATAAATTATAAATAAATACAGGTTATTAGGTTGTGTTGTATTATATTTAGGATGATAAAGGGGGTTCCTGGGCACCCAATGAACCCCTTCTGAACCTGCCCCTGGCATGAATCATTTTGAGCTGTGTAGGTCAAAAATGGTCATGTTGCTTTTGGGGGGAGTCTTACCTTCCACAGTATCTCCTGCTGACGAACCAGCTATGACTGTCATAGCTGGTTCATCAGCAGGAGATACTGTGGAAGGTAAGACTCCCCCCAAAAGCAACATGACCATATCGAACTCCGCTATTGCTAAAATCAAGAACGTTTGTAAGAAGAGTAGGTCAAAAATGTATCTAAATAAAAGTAATGTAAAAAGCTCTACTGGAATTAGATTTCTTATGCTAAGAAGAACGCTCTCTCAAATGTGGTTCCATTCATACATCTTTTTAACAGTTCATTATCTCTGGTTCACCTTTTGACAGTTATAGATAGACCTTATTTGATTGCCACAATGGACAATATACTCATATTTTTTTCAGACAGAGAAAGCAAGAGCACTAAAAAAAATAACAATGCTATCTGATAAAGAACGTCATCAAAATTTTTCCAAGAGAGCTTCAATCATCACTTTTTATTTATACATAGTACTGAAGGCCTCAGTCTCGTTTTGGTGCATTGTCAAAATTTTGAATTCTCCCATCTTGTCAAGATTTTTACTTAAACAAAAAATAATTTTTAAACTAATAAATAATGATTTAGTAAAACGTTTGACGATAAAAATCTGTGATAAAATATTTGAAATCATTATGACGTTTCGACGTTACCTGAATGTCATTATCAAGTGAATAAATTTTCATTTTTTATTCACTTGATAATGACGTTCAGGTAACGTCGAAACGTCGCAATGATTTCAAATATTTTATCACAGATTTTTATCATCAATTTTTAAACTATGTTTAAATCAGCAATGGTCATTATGAATTCAGTCAATGTTTGACATACATGTTTAGAAATATGATTCATTGTTCAGAATGCTAATATTAATCAAGACATGGAAGAAAGAATCATATTTCCAAAGAGGATTCCAATAAAAAACACTGAGGCAAGACAATGGGGTCTATTGCCTACCTCAAAATAAAACATCATGTTCATGAAAATGCTTTTTTAAAGCATATTTAAAGCGAAATGTTTTCTCACAATACTGACATTTATGAGTTTTTCCAGCAGTGTGTCTTTTTATGTGTACTTCCAGTGTGCGTTTTCTTGCAAAGCTCTTCCCACATATATTACATTTATGAGTTCGTTCTCCCGTGTGTATTAGCATGTGGTTTATAAGTAAAGTCTTCCTAACAAATGCTCTTGCACAAACTTCACAGTTATATGGTCTTCCCGCAGTATGCTCCTTTTCATGTTCAGAAAAATCAGCACTGCTGTCAAATCCCTTATGGCAATAGCAGCACTTAAAAGGCTTTTTGGTACAACACCTCTTGGTGTGTACAGCAAGACAAGCAGCTGTTGTATATGGCTTTTCGCAATGTTGACACTTAAATGGTTTCTCTTTTGTATGAGTTCTAACGTGACTTTCAAAAGCTGAGGCATTCTGACAAACTTTGTAACAAAAAGAGCAAGTGAGTTGTTCTTCACTAATTTCTTCGAATTCCTCAGCTGGCTCTTCACTTGAAGCATTTCCTTGGTAAGCCATTGGTCCTTGCTGCATACTTACTTCACAGTTCCCATTTTCAAAGCCTGAAATCTCTTCCCTAATAGTCTCAGAAACTTCTTCTTCTAACTCCATAGCCTCATGGTCTCTACTTTGGTTATCTTTTGTGGGCAAAGGACTTAGTATCATTATCTCCCATATACTCAGTCATTTGGTTTTCCTTCTCTGCTTCACAGTCTTGGTCTACAATGCTTTCCTTACTAATGCCAGTTACATTCTTTTCTTCATGTGTTTGATTTTCATCCATCTTTCTCTTTTTCAGCTTCATTTTCTTGATTGATTTCTGTACAAACAGCTTCTACACTTTCAAAAAATGCATTAAAATCTATTTTGGGCAATGCTGCAGGCTTGGCAAATACAATTTCTGCATCTTGTATGCAATCTGTTGCATCTGACAGTGAATACTGAGTATCTGAAGATGTATATCCACTGCATGCTTTAGAAGTTTTATCAGCCTGACAAAGCTTCCATGCTCTAGCAAAAAGAGCAGTCAATTCTTCATTGTTGTCAACACCACTGATGTCAGTTTCTATGGCAACAGTGTTATAAGTGTTCATATTGCATTCAATGAACCACCTAAGACAAAGAAAACAAATGTTTATAAAATACTGGTTTTCAGAGAGCCAATATTCTATTCTATCATGAGATGGTATATTATTCAAGTCTAGTTGACTGAACTTGCAAATAAACTTTGTGTTCCATTCTAAGCTGCCTTCCAACATGTTCCAAGAATAGACCATTTTACATGCAGTTACATCTTGGTCAACCACAGCCTCGACTGCATGTAATATATTCTTTTCAGTTTGATAACAGCTCGTGAAAAGGCAAGAAATGCACAAATATGAACCAGGGAGGTGTAAATGAACAAAGAACAAACCTGTCGAAATCGAAAGTATTTGCTTTGTTTATTTACTTCTTCCTGTGCATTCACTGCCTTTTCACGGGCTCCCTGGGTGTAGGGCAAGTAGAAAATTACAAAATCCATCCCCACCCCAGGGGAGAGAAGGAAAAGTGAACAAAATGAAAACAAATAGATATTTAAACAAGCTTTAATCTAAACGTCTTTGCATAGAAAGCAAATAAATTCTTTCATTTTCTGTGCCCTTTTCTTTGTGATTTTAACGCATGGACCATGGTACCAGTCATTGCACTGCGGTCATGTTCTACAAGAACCTGCAATAGCACATTACTTGAATTAAAATATATAATGAAAACATGTGAAAATTTAATCTTGTACTATTAAAAATGACATCAAAAATCAGGAAAATTTATTGCAACAGATAAAACATAACAAACAGATAATGACTAGGGTTAAGGCTAGCATGCTTGGCAGGGCTTAAAAACTGGCAGTATAAAAATAATTTCAATCCATTTTAATCTCCAAGATTTATTATCCATAAAGATATCTTGTTTTTAAAATCGTGTTTTTTCAATCTTAGACAATAAAATTACTAACTAGAATTAGTATTTTGAATATATATTGCCTATAAAATATTCTATTAACTTAAGCAATGAAGGAACTCTGTGTTGACTTCGTGTCAGGATGGCTTTCAAGAGTCAGAAGAACTTTGAAGCAAATAAATTTACTCATGCACAAACCCTTGAAATTTAAATTGAATTATTAATATACTCATCTTGTTTTGTTGAAAAACATCACTAAATAGGGATGAAAATATTATAAAATGTGTAAAATATTAACTCACCTTGCGGTCAGCCATCTTTGATAGTGAAGGAATTATTTAAGAGATACCGCTGACCACTCACAAATCCTCAGGGGTAGTCCCGTGGGTTCTTGGTGTCATAGATCTAAAGTAAGAAAAATACCCGCCCCCAGGGGGAATGATTCCCTTACAAATCGTGACAAATCCCCCTCACATCCCCCTGGGTCCCCGGGGGTCGACCCCAGGGGGAAGCCGCTGATACACGCATTACCGAACTCCAAAGAATATAACTTATTACGCACAGTCGAGGTCGTGGTTGACCAAGATGTAACTGTAAAACAGTATGTGGTCTATTAGAGCAACAGGTCTCTCATAAAACGTCAGCTTAACAAATACTTAACAGAATATTCCGATCTCTACACAATTTACTTGATTCTTATTCTTCTTACCTGAGATTTATTACGAAAAGAAACTTTCACAAACTTCGCTTTGCAAATTATGGCGTCTACTATCTGACCCAGTCTACACCGACACAGGAATCCCACCCGATGGAAATTGCTGCTGTCCAGCTGTAGCTTCTGCGGGTTCTTTTTACAGTATGGTCAGTATGCGATTCTGCGACATTCTGCGACCCGTTCTGCATTGTGTGATAGGAACACATGTGGAAAGTTTTCTTTTGTAAAATATTGGGTGCGTGCCAGCCAAGAAAGCATCAATGCTCTCTTGGTGCCGGTGCGCTGCGCGCCCAAAATAGGTAACGTGATCATTGCGTGACATGTGCGAACGATAAAATGAAAACGTTTTCGTGTATTTGTATGATGCAATGGATTCTTCCCTCTGGTTTTTTTTTTTTTTTTGCCTTCCTTTCTTTTTCTTTTCTTTTTTCTTTTGCTTCCGTACACTGCTTGGCGAGGAGGACTAGGTGCTAATGTGTTCGTGTCGTCCATGATCATTTGTGAAAATTGTGCAGCAAACAAGCTGTTTTGAGGTAAGAATCACTTTTTTTTAAAAAAATCGTTTGAATCATGTCAGTCAAAACATTGTTTATTTTGTGTTACCAGATACTATTTAGCTCTTGTACAACGGATGAAAGGCCTTTAGCGTTTTGAAAGATTGATTTCTCTGCATGTCCGCCCGGTTGGAATTTGGTCTTTTGGCTGTCACTCGTTGTAGTCAGAGGTAAAATCATGTCAAAAAAGGGACAAACATGTGTAAAGTTTGATATTTTTCAGAGGAATGTTTTTGATAAAGTTGTAATTTTTAGCTAACAATGAGAGAGGAATATGTATGCAATCACCTTTAACTCGATCTACTCGGTCTCAGATTTCTGGGGGTGGGGAGCGAATGTCTGTCATTCTTCTAATCATAAATTCCTTGCAATAATTAATACTACTTTTTGCGAAATTCTAGACAGAGTTCATCCCAAAGCAAGAGAAGAACCACAGAGTAAATTAGGATCATTCAGTGCAGTATGAAGACCTATAACACTGTTGCCATAGAAACTGACATCAATGGTGTTGATAGCAATGAAGAACTCATTGCTTTATTTGCTAAAGCTTGGGAACTTTGTCAGTATTCTAAAACCTTTCAAGAAAATGTTAATTCTTCATCTTTGAATAGTCAGTGTTTTTCATCTGAAGATGTTGATTATAGAGTATTGCATACTCAAAGTGATGACTTGAAGCCTATTCCTTTGCCAGAAATTGATTTCCAGGAATGCATACATAATATGCAGCTCACGTTGACACAAATTAAGCAAGAGAGAGAAGAGGAGATTGAGGAAGATGTAACAATAGATTGTGCTGAAGTTGAAGAAACTGATGACATTGAAATTGGATCTAATGAGAAGAATTTGAGCTGTCTCAGAAAAAGTGAGACAATATACTCCACTGAAAAAGAAGTCCAAAGTTCTGCATTTAGTGAGGAATATGTAAACCAGGAAGTATTTGATAATAATGTAATAACACATGAAGAGGAAAATTCAGCTGTAGTAGAAGAAAATGGTATAGATAATAGTGAAAGCACAGTAAAACATACTGAAACAGATATGAAATGTCCACATTGCACTAAAGTGTACTCAAGACCAAAAGCCTTTAAGAAGCATTTAGCGAAGCACAATGAAGAAGGTTATATTTGTCCATACTGTCAAAGAGACTGTACTTGTATGTCAGCCCTAGAAATTCATGTTAGATGTCATACAAAAGAAAGGCCATTTCCTTGTCAGCATTGTGATAAAACATTTGCTACAGCTCCTAGACTAAAAGAACATACAATGAGACATTTAGGAAATAAACCACATGAGTGTTCTGTTTGTTTCAAGGGATTTGTATCAAAAAATGAACTCAATGATCATTTGCGGATTCATACTGGAGAAAGGCCACATAAATGTCAACTTTGCGACAAAGCATTCATAGCAAAATATAAACTTGTGCTACACATGCGAAAACACACTGGAGAAAGGCCCCATAAATGTGAATTTTGCACAAAGACATTTATGAGAAAGCAGCACCTTTCTGAACATCTAAAAACACACAGTATAGAACGACCCTATGTATGTCAATATTGCAAGATGTCATTTGTTAGCAAATGGAATTTCAACAAGCATGTAGACAGACATACTGGAGAAAAACCATACGAACCTTCCCACAAAGGCAACAGTCCTTACAAGTGTGAATTTTGTAATGTTGTTTTTGGAAGCAGCAGAACTCTTAATAAGCATTTAGAGCAACCACATCAAATGTAAAATCAGAAATATATCTTGGTTTATTTTTAATTTTTAATACAATTTTCTAAATTTATCTGACTGACTTTTGCTGAACTATCTGTAAATAATACTGTGTAGGGGTGTAGCGAGGCCTGATGCAAAAGGGGGGGGGGAAACATTTTTTTAGACCTTTTCAAGAACTTCAATAGGCCCTCTGCAGTTAGAGGTCATGTGACCTCATCACCCCTAAATCAAGCAGCATCATTAAAATGAAATCTAGAAATGAAAAGAGCACCTTGAAATTAGTAAAAAGCATAAATTTTCAGGTCATGAGATGTCATACAAGCATAATGACAGCTTGCTTCAAGTTCGGATGTTTTCTTAAGATTCGTTTGGAAGAAAGCACTGGAGAGCATGGCCTTGCTCTCTAGGTGCATTTTTCCAAACAAATCTTAAGAAATTATCTAACATATTATATTTGCTGTCATCTTTCATGTTGTTTCTTTATTGAGCTAAAACTTTGCACTTTTTCGAGGTACTCTCTCCATTTCTGGATTTCAGCTTAACAAAGCTGCTTGATTTAAGGGAGATAAGGTCATGTGACCTCTAGCTGCAAAGGGCCTATTGCAGTCGAATATGAAAAGGTTAAATTTCAAGGTCAAGTTCCTGCCAAAATAGGCTAACTTCTCAAGGAGGAATGATTTGGGACAAAAGCTTGTGGGAATTTGTTCAGCATTGAGAAAAAAAACAAACTTTAATTGACCACCAAAGGTCATCTCATTTGCATTTTGAAATTTCAAACCTTCATATCTCAGAAAATATACGGCCGATAGACGAAATTTATTTGAAGAGTAATTTTCAACACACAAAGATTCAAAATATATACTAATCAAAAAGTCCTTGCCAAAGTTCTGATTTTTCTTTTTTTTTTTGTCTGTGTGTTTGTCGTTTCTCAACACGAGGTCATTTGAGACATCAAAAAAACCAAAATTTTACTGAGGCAACTGCCTAGACCTCGCTTGCCTCATGGAAGCTATGGCCCTGTTTTGCCCAAGTGCAGATTATACTTGAGATAACATTGATATTTAAATATTGTGAATTAAATTAAAAGTAACATCATTGACATCACCCTTCAGATGAAGGCTCAAGCCCAAAATTTTAGGGGGGGGGGGGCAACTTAAGAAGCAGGCCTCTTACCTGGGTTGAGGGGAGAGATTTGTGCACACATACATGTGTGGGGTGGTGGTGGTGGTGTGTGAGGGGCATTGCAGGGTGGTTGGGTTTTTCAAACATAATATTGTGAAAACCAGACCTTAGTGTCAATTGAGGCTGACAGGGTTTTCGTCACGATTTTGAGGCATTTATAAGCCGCGTTGCCTTGATAGTTGGGATTCCTGTGGCAGGGGACTGGTTCAGAAAGACGCCATATTTTATTTGTACGCAAGTTCCTGGCCGCGTCAACGCCTAGACTGAGACCAGACGATTACAAGTCAAAGTTTATTCAGTTTTGCTTTATATTTGCCGTAATTGTTTAAATCAAGTAAGTCTAACTTGGCTAACGATTATATAATACTTTGTAACTGGAAACTCTAGAACTTTGTCCATATTTTGACTGGACAAATTAGTCCAGTAACTTAAGTTAATATGCTTAAGCTTAAATGTAAGCTTACGTGTCCTTATTTTTCCACTAATTAAAGCCCCGTTCAAACGATCCAAAATTGTTGGACAAACATCACTCAACAATGTTGTATCGTTTGATACCTTGTTGACGATGCTGGATGAAGTTTGATTTGGGTCAAACTTTTCATCCAACATCGTCCAGCATTTCTATTGTTTTCGTGATCGACGAACCATATCACTGACATGTTGCACTTCTATTGGATTTATGTGAATGAAATTGTTAATTCCAAATTCTACACTTTGGTCTACTAAACGATACTAATCGTTGTGCTTTGTCTTTGAAAAATGCCACTAGTACAAGTACTGCTATGAATTTTCTGTATGTTTAAAAAACACATGCATGTTTTTAGGAATCTATTAGTGCTCTAAATTTGACTCCTGGCATACAACGTTGGATTCGCTTGAACACCCTCATCCAATATGATTCAACATGATCGTCCAACAATGTTTGATTTGTTTGAACACCCTGTTCCCTGGATCTAACTAGGGAAACCCTGGGAATCTGTTCTATTTTTACAAGTTTGGGTATTACAGATCTCCCAAGTAAAATAGAACAGATTCCCAGGTTAGACCCAGAAAACCCCCAAGTTGGGAATTGACATATTTTTCCTGTGAATGTTGGATGATATTTGGACCAATGTTGGATTTGTTTATTAAATGGGCCTTAAAGGTGGCGAAATACGAGACACAAAAATCCTCAACTTGTTGTGCAACATTGTTGCGTTGCAGGTTTTTGATCGATGTTGTGCGTTTTTCACCTCGTGAAAAATTTTTTGTTGCGTGACAAGTTGAGATCGCGAGGTGAAAAATGCGCAACATTGATAAAAAACCTGCAATGCAACAATATTGCACGACAAGTTGAGGGTTTTTGTGTCTCGTATTTTGCCGCCTTAACACAAAAAGCTGCTTACCTTTCTTTCTTGTTAGAGGAGAAAATAACTAAACCTCTACCAAGCAGGGTAAATATATCACTGATACTTATTTATTGCAATAATTGTTTGGACAGGCAACAGAATTACTCTATTGAATGCAGTATGAAGACTTATAACACTGTTGCCATAGAAACTGATATCAATGGGGTTGATAGCAATGAAGAACTGGCTGCTCTATTTGCTAGAGCTTGGGGACTTTGTCAAACTGCAGAAGCATTCCAAGAAATCTCACCTTCAAAAACACGATGTTTATCACCTGAAAATGTAACAGTAAAAGAAGAAAGTGTTGACCTAAAGCCCATATCCTTGCCAGAGATAGATATCAATGAATTTCTAGAAAGTGTCAAAGCTGCTTGTATGCAAATGAGAGAAGAAGATGAAACTGAAATGGATGAATCTGTAAATAGTGACGACATTGAAGATAAAGAAACTGTTGACCAAAGTGTTCTTGATAATGAAAGAGATGGAAAGGAATCAACAAGTTCCACTGAAGAAGAATAAGAATACTGTCTTCAATGAGGTGTGTACATCCCAAGAGGTTCAAAATAAAGAGATTGCAATGCAAGAAGAAAGTATTGAAGCCTATCAGGGTAGTTTACAAATGAATGATACATCACAGAGAAAAAAGAAAAAGCATATTTGTCCTTTCTGTAACAAAGTTGTGAAGAGTATTGCTTGCTTTAATATTCATCTTACAACTCATACAAAGGAAAGATTCTTCCAGTGTCCAGCACTGTGATAAGTTGTTTACAACAAATAAAGGTCTGAGAATTCATATCAACAGACTGCACTTGGTTGATAAGCCATATAAGAATAAGTGTTCTGTCTGTGACAAGGTATTTGTATCAAGGAAACAACTTGGAAAGCACTTGTCAACACACTCAGAAGAAAGACCTACATAAATGCAAACACTGTGGTAAGGGATTCAAGATCGAACAGAGTCTTAAAGAGCATATCCAAGCTCACACTGGAGAAAAGACTTATGAATGTCAGAGATGTAACAAGGCATTTACAAGCAAATGCAGCCTGATGCAGCATCTCCAACTGACACACTTTGGGGAAAGATCACATAAATGCAAATATTGTGGTAACATGTTCAAAACCAAAACCATTCTAAAAGACCATCTTCAACTACACACTGGAGACAGACCACATAAATGTGAGTTTTGCAGCAAGGCATTTGTAAGCAAACATAGACTTAAACAGCACGTCAAAACACACTCTGGAGAAAGACCACATAAATGTGAGTATTGTTACATGGCATTTCTTAACAAAGGGACCCTTAAACAGCATTATCGTACACATGGCAAAGAAGTAACAGTCCTAAACAAAGAGCATTTAAAGCAATCTGTCAAAATGTACTCTTTAGAAAGACCACATAAATGTGAACATTGTGATAAGGCTTTTAAAAAGACACATCATCTTAAAATGCATTATAAAACTCACACTGTTGCCACTGATATCAATAGTGCTGATAGCAATGAAGAACTGACTGCTCTGTTTGCTAGAACTTTAGAAGTTGGTCAAACTGATAAAATGACTTGCAAAGAGATATCTTGTTCATCTGCAGCTGTATGTGACAAAGCGTTTGTGTGAATTGAGGAACATTCTTGCTGAACATGTCCTGAGTTTCGTGTGGGCATTTACAAGAAAAGATAAACTAAATCACATGTGCACATAAAGAAAAGAATGCATACACAAATCGTTTAAATATGTATAGATCAGCTTGTTGAGCACTTTAAAGGGCATACCAGTTGGGAGATCCATGCTATTTGAGGAACATTTCTGCATTGACTGTATGATTGATATTGACTGTGTGTTCAGAATAAGAACAAAAGTGGTCTAAAGAAAAGCAGTACAAGTTGGCAAAAAATTGGAAAGATCGCGAGCCATTAAAAAACAAACTACTTGTTCCGACAACCATTAAATCAACCCTGTTTTATTTTCATGTTTTTGATAGTTAGTTTTAGTAAATAGGGAGCTTAAGCAGGAGACGTTTTTGTCAACGCGGACGTCACCGCAGTGTACGTTCTTCTTCATGCGTTTGACATCATAGATGATGTGTCCGTTTTCGTTAAGCAGAAGGTCAGTTAAGGCTTTTTCATCTTCTACCAAGCCGGAACAGCAACCTCATCTATGACGGTGAAAGGATGTACGAAAACGTCCGTGTTGACAAAAACGTCTCCTGCTTAAGCTCCCTCATTTTTTAAAACGGGAATGTGTTATTGATTAAAAGTGGGGCATTGCACGCAGTAACATGGGCCTATCGTAATTACATTGAAGTTATTACCTACGTGTAGCAGAGCTTCCCTTTTCACCTCTTTTCCTTCAAGTCTCATGCATATATATATTTGCCTTTGGATTTTCTACTGAGCTTTTTATTTGTTTTCATTATTACCGTTTAAAACCACTGCATTACTGATTGACTGAAACGTAATTATGAAATTCATTGATTGTGACGTCATCTCATATATTGCGTCATCAGTACTCGCGCATTCAGAGGTCCCTCCCTCTAGCCAGTATTTGTGATAATATTTAGAGTTTCCCTTTTAATCTTCAGTCCGTTTTTTGCTTTCCCTCTCGTCTTTCTTATGATGGAAAATATGGATTCCAGAATTAAGTATAAAAGAAATATTAGTTTCAAATATTCCAAGCTGAAACACTTGTCTAGACGGGCTATTGAAGAGCTGCGAAAAAGTATTTTTCATCGTTTGAGCTTTAATAAATATTTTCGTAATTGCTTCCTGTTCGCTCTTAAAATTACTGTAACCAAGAGACCATATAATACCTAAGAGAGCGAAACTCGGTATTGATGTCTGTGCGATGTTCGTGGCGCCTAAGGCTATTTTAGTAACTTCGCCCGCGCAAGCCTCTCAAACAACAAAATATGATTGCCAAAAGAAAACGGTCCCGTCCGCGCGCACGTCAAAATTAAATCAAATTCTGTTTGAGAGCCTTGCGCGTGCGACGGCAAAGTTACTCAAAATAGCCTTAGTCGCCACGATTATTGTATAGACATCAATACTGATTGCTGTAACTTAATTTTGTGGATCGTCAATTCAAGTGCGCACGTGCCCAAACTTGAAATAAAAAAACCTTCCCATTTCAGACGACTAGACCGGGAATGGAATTCAAGCGGAGCGCTTTGTGGAATAATGAGGCAAGCTTTGCGCATGATGGATAGAAATGAATGGTCGATTAGTATAGGAATGTATTCCTTGTGTGTGTTGCCGTTCATCGAGTCGGGATCTTTTTACAATTTCAGTTTTTCTTGCGCTGGCAACTCAATTTGTACGGCAAAAATACGACAGGGCCTGTCGTGTTACACGGCAAAGGAACGGCAACTGATTCATACGGCGTACTTTTGTAGTGCCGAACCAAATAAATATTCCTGTAATCCAGCTTTACATTATGTACGGCAGCAATTAAGTACATGAAAAATACGCCGTCTGGACCGGGCCTTAGATTTTGTAGCAGAGAAAGCGTTTACCATCCCTCCGTAAGCTTCTGTAAAAATAAAGCAATTATTTTCTTTCTTACCTTGTTTACGTCTTTTTTGTTTTTGTTTTATTATGGGTTTTTTTGTCCTCTGGGAGCGATATTTCAGGTCATTGTGATTTTTAGTGAATCATAGTGAAAATATTAAGGTGTCTGGAAACAGTTTTTTTGGTCACCAATCGATAACAAATAAACGGTTTAAAAACCACTTTCCTGTAGTCGATTCTTTAAGATGTTTTAAGACATAGTAACTAAAGGATTGAAGTTTCAGTGCTAGGTGTGTCCCTGCAATCGGCGTTAATTTTTGCATATTATGGGGAAATCCCGTATATCAGACTTTTGGTTATTTCTCAAAAAGTTTACTATAGAATCTTAAGTCAACTTTGGAAATTAATCTTGGAAGTACGAACTAAGTTTTCACCGAGCTTCGAGGAATTTTATTTCGCAAATCTCAAGTTATAAAGTCTTTAATTTGGGATATGATTTTTTAATGCGATTATAAATATCCGCGGAGCGAAAAGCGATGTAGAGAACTAACGTATTCATGTACATCAGTTGATTTTATGCTAGTAGTTGTTTACTACCCTCTTTACTTGTCTGAAACGTTTGGAAGCAATTTTTTAATTTTGGCGGAATTAGAGCCTTGGAAAGAAAGATGACTTTTACGCACAAGTGTCCACAAATTGAGCAAGCGGAGTCGGACTCGCTTTTCTCAAAACTTTTCTCAATGGCGGGATTAAGAGATTAGATTATCACACATTTTTTTGAATATCTAAAAAATGCTGAAAAGGTTTTTTTCTACTTTTTCTAGTGTTTTCACATCATTTCAGAAAAAAGTTTTTTAAATTGTAATGAAAAAGCTTATCCCGCAATGCAAATAAAACTATTTTGCAGGCAGCTAATCCCTTAATCCCGCCATTGTTACAAAGAACAATTAATAGGACAGAACCAAAACAATCGAAGCTTTTCGTTTGAAGCCGATTTTGTTTCTGCTCTAGTGTTCGTTCTAGAATTTCCAGTAAAATAAAATTATATAGCGCTAAATCAGAAAGGTTTGAATTTCCCATGCAGAAGTTTGGAAAAAAATTGTTGGAGTCAGTTTTGAGAAAAGCGAGTCCGACTCCGCTTGCTCAATTTGTGGACACTTGTGCGTAAAAGTCATCTTTCTTTCCAAGGCTCTAATTCCGCCAAAATTAAAAAAATTGCCTCCAAACGTTTCAGAAAGGTAAAGAGGGTAGTAAACAACTACTAGCATAAAATCAACTGATGTACATGAATACGTTAGTTCTCTACATCGCTTTTCGCTCCGCGGATATTTACAATCGCATTAAAAAATCATATCCCAAATTAAAGACTTTATAACTTGAGATTTGCGAAATAAAATTCCTCGAAGCTCGGTGAAAACTTAGTTCGTACTTCCAAGATTAATTTCCAAAGTTGACTTAAGATTCTATAGTAAACTTTTTGAGAAATAACCAAAAGTCTGATATACGGGATTTCCCCATAATATGCAAAAATTAACGCCGATTGCAGGGACACACCTAGCACTGAAACTTCAATCCTTTAGCTACTATGTCTTAAAACATCTTAAAGAATCGACTACAGGAAAGTGGTTTTTAAACCGTTTATTTGTTATCGGTTGGTGACCCAAAAAACTGTTTCCAGACACCTTATTAAAGGCCCACGTATACTTGGATGAAAAGCGATGAAAATTGGAAACTGATTATTTCTATTTGAAGATAAATGTAGTTAAATAACTGGCTACCTTCTGCCCCAAAATCTGCATTTCAAGCTCATGCATTATCAAAGAGAAATTTTGATATAAAGTCTAAAAGAGAACAATGGGGTTGAATAAATAACGTCATTTACAATTTTTTGTTGGGGAGCATTCATTTTTTAGGGGGGGGGGGGGGGGGCGGGCGGGCGGAGGAATTGCAGGAATCAAATACAAAAAAATGCAAGCCCCCACGGTAAGGAATTGAACTATATTGATGACCCACCCCACTTCCAAATATGAAAATAGGGTCCCTTGACCTGGTTTAACTTTCAGAAAAACATGACCCACCCCCTTTCATAGAGTAAATTTCTTTTGGCCCACCCCTCAATTCCTCCGGCCCACCCCCTCCAAAAAAATGAATGCTCCCTTGCGAGAAATTGTTGCTGCCGTTGTTGCCATAGATTATGGCATTGCATTGCCATGTATGTATAGTTGCCGCTGCGTGAGAAAAATGTACTTATTAAAATTAAAAGCCAATGCATATCTCCAGAATAAACGCTGCCGGAACTGAATTAATTAATCGAGCGGTTTTTAAACAGCTTTCATATTCGATGAAGAGGTCCAAACTCTCAGCAAAACCACCAAATTAACATATCTCTTCGCGTGCCGGGGCATTCTGCTGTTGCTCCCATTTATTGAGCTTTTACTATATTTTTGCTCCAAAAGTCCACGAGTTGAACGAAAGCTTTGGTCCTAGACTCTATGTGTGGGACTCCTGTGTCGGCGTGGACTGGATCGACACGTGAATCATAGGTAGTCTCACTAAGAGCAGTTTCTTGCTATAAACGAACTTCATTTGCTTTACTGTATGTGATTCAATACTCAGGTAAGAAGAAAATGAAGCCGAATGTTCTAGCTAAAGATTAGAAGATTGTTTGTTTAGCTACCTTTTGGGGTGTCATGCAGCATAAACCTGTAAAAGTGGAAATGTCTGGGTCCTAATGTGCCTTGCCGGATAACCTCAAATCCACCAAATTTGTAAAATGACTCCCAGGCCAGGTCCACAACTAAAACCGAAACATTTTTGCTTGTGGCATTTTTGCACACTTCTTTCAAATTATATAGTGACAGCTGGGTTATCTAAGCACTTCAGGTGGCAAATTCTACCCATCTCAGAATAAAGAGGATTCATTTCCTTTTATTTTCAACATTTTAACAAATTCAGAAGTATCCCATGAAACTGCCAGTGGTAACTGTAAACTGTAAAGTTTAGGCAATTTTTGACACAATCGCTAAATCATTCTTCTGGAAGTTGAGGAGGAGAGAAAGGAAAGGAGGCCTGTCTGCAACCCCTAGTATTTTGATAATTTATGGTCACTGGGCTGTTGGTCAAAATTTTTAATAATGAAACTTGATAGACATAAAACAAGATGATACATACCAGAACAGAATAAACTGTGAAGGACTTTATGGTCTCAAGGGCACTATGATGCAATGGGTCAGTGGTCAGCAGTAAAAGAACCTGTAGAAAATTTTGACTGCTGCAGTGCAATAATTATATTAATTTAAGTTAGTTATTAAGGTTGCCCAATAAATGTGAAGTGATGATGAATATTACCGTTTCCTTGAAACGTTAAGAGTAGTAGACCAGTTTTCGAGTTCCTCTTTGCTCAGGCTAAGCCTCGAATCCAAGTAAAATATTCATGAATTTTAGCACACAAAAAACCCCGTGGAATTCTAAAGTATTCTCTTTGTTTGTTCATTGCATTCCATCGGACTGTTGCTAAAATTCTATGGAATAAATTTCGCGTAATCGAGGCTTAACCTGAGCAAAGAGGAACTCGAAAATGGAGTGTTGTGACAGATATATATATATATATATATATATACACCAAATCGCTAAAACTTTGATATTGTTCTGATATATGTACATATATATAATATCCACCATTTTCTATTGTCTTTCCTTTTGTTCTCAAGTTTTTCCCTTGAGAACAACCTTCAAAACAAAATGAAAAACAATAGAAAATGGTGGATATATATGACTGTATATAAATCACAAAAATATCAAAGTTTAAGCGATTTGGTGTACATCTTGACAGATATATATTAAAGGGTTATTAACCGAGCGCGAGGTCTGTATGGGAAAATATCAGACTGAGGTCTTGACAGTACGGACCGAAGCCGTAGGCGAGGTCCGTACAAAAAAGACCGAGGTCTGATATTTTCCCGTACAGACCGAGCAAGCTCGGTTAATAAATTGTTTATTATATGGCTATTTTCCTCGCTGTATCGACAAAAATCAATCGATTGCCATGGAAACGGTCCGAGATGGGAAAATATCAGACCGGAAATCAGCCAATCAGAGCGCGCGTACTATCATAGCCATATAATAAAGATATATATCTTGAGATAAGATACCTCAATATATAAAGGTAGGTAGTTATCAAAAATACTTGAACTAGGTTGCAGGCAGGCTCTATCTTCCTTTCCTTCCTCCTCCACCTCCCATTTCCCCTCCTCCCCCTTCCCCTTCCCTCCCCTCCCCTCAGAGTCAGCCATGCAGGCTAGCGACTACCTCTCATAAGTTTCCATGATCACTTTTAAGGCCAATAGTTTGTGATTCAATTTCTTTGTTTTTAACCTCCACTGCTTTATCTTGGATAAATGCTTTACAGTAGTAAACTGCATGAGCACACTTTTTACTGTAAAATATACATGACTCTTTTATGGAGAATTGATGGAAGAGTATTATCTGCAGTTTCCATATGACTCATTAATTTTATGCATGCAGGGTGTATCGGCACAGCCAAGTTAATCATCACAGAATAAAAGAATCACCATGAAGACTTATAACACTGTTGCCATAGAAACTGATATCAATGGTATTGATAACAATGAGGAACTGACTGCTCTATTTGCTAGAGCTTTGGAACTCTGCCAGGCTGATAAAATAACTTCTGAAGAGATCTGCTGTTCATCTGAAACTACTCAGTGTTTATCATTCCAAGATGTTACATATTGCATCCGTGATGTCAAAAGTGTTGATCTGCAGCCTGTCCCTTTACAAGAGATAGATTTCTCTGAATGTTTAGAGAGTGTGTGTGCTGCTGTTGCTCAAATGCATCGTGAACATGAAGCTGAGAAAGAAAAAACTTTAAATAATGAAAGTGTTTCAGCTGAGGAAATTGCTAATGAAAATGTTGCAAATGGATTAGAAAAAGAAGGCTCAACAAGCCCTGTTGATAAACCCATGTCAACTTGCACGACTGGAAAGAAAAAACTAAAATGTTCTAAATGTGGTAAGGTGTATAAATACCTAACAGGTTTAATTAAGCACAAGAAAACCCACAAAAAAGCCAAGAAAGGAAAAAAGGTGAAAGCTAAAACGATGGTGTGTCCTCATTGTGTTAAGATATTTACAGATAAAAAAAATTTTGAAAAACATTTAAGAAGACATGGTAAAGCAAAAACAGCTAATATTGCTGAGAAGGAAATTGTCAAAAGTGATGAAGATACAAGCCAGAATGCAAGTCAAGGTAGAAAAAAGCAGCAGATTTGCAGTTTGTGTGACAAATGTTTTAAGTGGCCATCTGGACTTAAACGGCATACCAGAGCTCATCATACAAAGGAAACACCTTTCGAGTGTGAATACTGTGACAAGAAATTTGGAAACAAGTGGTCTCTAAAAGATCATGTTATGAGGCATGTTGGTGAGAAACCATTTTCATGTTCTCTTTGTGACAAAGCTTTTGTGCGAAGGAATAATCTTGCGGAACATATGCTAACTCACTCAGGAGAAAGACCACATAAATGTGAGTTGTGTGAGAGGGCATTTACAAGAAAAGGGCAACTCAATCAACATATGAAAATACACTCAAAAGAAAGATTGCACACATGTGAAATTTGTGAAAAAGCATTTCTACGAAGAACTGTTCTTGTTGAGCACTTTAGAAGACATACTGGAGAAAAACCATTCAAGTGTGATGTTTGTGATAAAGCATTTAGGGGAAAGAAGACTCTTACTACACATTTGCGAAAACATCATCACATACAACAGCCACCACGAACAGCGCAAGTAACAATGCCCAATATCAACATGAAATGTTGAACATTTGTAATGAAAAGCTAATTTGTGGAACATTTCTACATTGACTATATGACTGTTAAAAAAGAAAAGAAAAAAAAAGAAAAGCGATCGAAAGAAAACTTCAGCAAAATACAGTTTTGTGACAAGTACATCGCATGACCGTTTATGCAGTAGTTATTTATTTAGAATAGATTATATTGATTCTAGCTGTAAAGCTTTTAGAATATTTCTTATTTACAAATATTTATGAGTTTTTGTGGCTTTTTAAGTTACAGAGTGCCAAGTAAAAGGATAATTATTCCAAGTTTTATTGTAAAAAGTGTTTTGAAGTATCGCACAAGCGCTGCATTCAAGATTATTTTACAGTTCTGGTTCCAAATAGACATTTATGTACTCAGTTTTGTTTTTCCTGTTTGTTTTCCTGTTTTCAGGTTTTTAACCTGATTGCAGCGGATTGCATGCATGACGTATCGTAATTATAATGGCGTATCTTACAAACCTAGCAAACCTTTCCTTTTCACTTCTTTTCCTTTGGTCTTCTGCTATTTGATTGCCTTTGAATTTCCTTCATTTTACGTCTTGTTCTTCACCATCTACCACTGCAAACGTAATTATGTAATTGATTGTGACGTCACCTCATTTTATGACGTCATCTCTCACTTGCTCGCGCGTACCGGTATGTATAGCCAAACCTTGATCGGTGCTCGTTTCACAAAAGAGGTAAGGTATTTTTCGAGTTACGATTTTCGAGTTACGATTTTCGAGTTTTCGAGTTACGCGCCCGGCCGCGCCCATTTTGGTGAGGCAACGCCCACTTTGACATCTGTGCGTAACTCGATGACAAACATCGTTGAAATCAAAGTCGAGTCGACAAAATGAAACTTTATTTTCGAGTTACGCGGTAATTCCGTAACTCAATTCTAAAAGTTGAAAAATACTTTTGGCTGCGAAAGAGTAGAACATGCAATAATTTGAAATTGGCTTAAAGAATAACCACAACAATTCTAAAAAGTGTAACTCGAAAAAGAAGTTTTCAACTTTTAGAATCGAGTTACGGAATTACCGCGTAACTCGAAGATATATTAATAGTTTCATTCTGTCGGTTTCGAGTTACGTAATTCGACTTTGATTTCAACGATGTTTGTCATCGAGTTACGCACAGATGTCAAAGTGGGCGTTGCTTCACCAAAAAGGGCGTGGCCGGGCGCGTAACTCGAAAATCGCGTAACTCTAAAATACCTTACCTCACCTTGATCGGGGCTCGTTTCACAAAAGGCCGATTGGCGCTAATCCATGCAGGGTTAAAATGAACGGCTTTCTTCAGAATTAAGCCTTAGTGGCAATGAGCTTTTATCATGTAATTCCAAAAGTCACAGTACAGAAAAATAATTACCATAGCTGGAAAGAGTACGTCAAAATTAGTGAAAATGTGAAGTTTGAATGAAGTAACTTTCAAACTCACGAAGATATGAATTTTCCAAAATCGAAATTTTGTATGAAAACAGCAAAGGTTTTCTTACAAATTCACGCTTTTCAAAAATTCATATTCTCGCGAGTTTTGGATTATTAAATTCCTTCAAACTTCACTGCTAATTTTAACATGCTCTTTCCAGCTATGGTAATACTTTTTCTGTTTTACGAATTTAAAAATACCTGATCAGCTAGGAAGCCAGGCTAGTTTTTAGTCTTTCCTTGTTTTATCTTCTATCTTCTGTTTCCCCCTCTTATCTTTCTATGATGACTGAAAGAAGCCGCCATGCAGCCGGTGTTAACACCTTTCAAACAGTTCAAAGAAAAAGTAGTCTGATACTGCATTCGATTTTGCTCAGTTTCTTTACCATTTGCGCAAGATAATTAACTTTCCTGTTAAACTGAAGTCGCTTTTATGGTCGAAGCCTCGTTTAGACTTGGGTTTCTTGTTAAAAGCCGCGCATAAAGCAAGCTTTCCTTTTCCCGAGAGATCCACGGGATCAAATCATTTTTTGGATTGATTATTATCAACAATTTATCCATGGTAGCATCAGACATGGTGGGTTTATTCCAGGCGATCGACTAGACTGAAAGGGAATAGAAGGAAGTATGCATAGGTAAATGTTGAGCTTTGGTCCGAATTTTTTACCATTTCTTGATATGAAGTGTAGCTTGGAGTTTACTGTTCAAAGATAACAGTTTTATGCACATTAATCAGTATATTGTGAATAACATAAACGATTAACTAAAATCGGACTGTTTAGTATCCGTGAATTAGTTGTCCTACGTGAATCTGTCTACAAAAGATTATCCCTGAAAAGAAAAGTAGTACTAATGAGTTAAACAAGTTGCCTAAAAAAAAATCAAAAGTCGTTTTCCAAAGTCAAAAGCTAAGTAAGAAAGTCCTCCTTTCGAAAAATTTGAAACAGCCAACTTCAACCAATAACTTCTGTTCGCACATCCACGAGTTATTAGGAGACGGTTGGGATTCCTGTGTCAGTGGAGACTGGGGAGTGTGAACGCCATGTTGTTCAGAGCGAGCTAGCGTAGAATGTTTGCAGCAGAAAAGCGGTATTTTTGGAGGTTTCTTGTGTTTTCGATCTACCATACTAAAACTCAGGTAAAAGGAAAAAGAACCAGGAAAATTACAGGTTATTTTGTTGGGCTGACCCGTACTCGTCACTACATTTAGCATAAAACATAAATTTGCCTATCCTTTTCTTATTAATCTATTTTAATTGAGCTCATGGCATTTTATTTTATTACAATTGTACATGGTAATACCCTTGGATAATTTTCAAGCTTATTTTGTTCTCTCACATTCTAGGGACTCTGGGCTGTCTAGGCACATCTTGTTTTATCAAGGCACAAAATTTCCACAGATTGTAGCATGAAGACTTATAACAGTATTGCCATAGAAACTGATATAAATGGCGTTGATAGCAATGAAGAGCTGAATGTTCTATTTATTAGGGCTTTAGAACTTTGTCAGGTTGCTGAAACCTCTCAAAAAATCCATAGATCTTCATCTTCAAGTACACAGTATTTATCATTTGACAATGTTACATACTGCATACGAAATACAGAAAGTGTTGACCTAAATCCTGTACCATTACCAGACATGGATATTAGTGAATGTGTAGAGAGTATGAGAGCACGAGTGAATTATACTCGAATCAAACAGGAACAAGTTGAAATGGATGAAGCTGTAAGCAATAACGTTGAAGCTGTAGAGGCTGATGAAAATGCTGGAAATGGATTTGATGAAAGAAAGTTAACAGATTGTCTTGAACAACTTGTGAGATCATGCTCTGCAGATGGGGAAGCGAAACATCTTGAAAGTGAGGAGGTATATGTAGTGTCATCTAAAAAACTTACATTGTAATCTGTCTAATCAATACAAACTGACGTGTTCTAACATCTTTTTTGTTTTTTGTTAAACTGCTTGCATATTTGTAACCAATAAGTTTAAACTTTCAGTTGGATTTTGGGTTTTTCTGATATGCCACTGAATCATGTGAAGGGGGTGAAGCATATACAAATGCCCTAGATCTAACCTCAGTCCATGTTTGCCATCCACCTTGAGATCCCTTGAGGGTATTTGCATAAGCTGCATCCCCTTCACATGATTGGTGGATCAGAAAAACCAAAAATCCAACTGAAAGTTTGAATTTGTTTGTTGGTCATGATACAAGCATTTTTGCAGTAAAAAGAAGCTTGTGATTGGTTAAATAATGCAGCTTGCTGTTGGGTATTTCCATAGAAACAGTTGCTCGCTGCATATTGGTATAAAAGAGCATTCCAACAAAAATTGCTAATCACATAGCAGCTTTTCAAAACCAGAAAGAGTGTTAGTGGAGACAGAAGTTTGTGAACTTTCATTAAATTGAAAATAACATTTTTGATTAAAAACATATTTGACTTAATTGAAATGTTTCTGATTAAAAACTTTGACAGGATGGTACTGAAAGTGGAGAAAATGTAGAGGATGCAAAGATTACTGAATATAACTGGGAAGAGGACCTTAACTTTGAAAATAGTGAAGTGGAAGAACTGACATGATATGGATGATGATATTTACCAGCCAGGAAAATATGCAAGTCAGAAATTAAAGAACAAACCAATAACAAAGGAACATGCCTATTTGTCCCTATTGTAGTAAAGTCTGTCAGAATAATTCATCCCTTCAAGTTCATGTTAGAACTCATACAAAGGACAAACTATTCAATTGTCAACTTTGTGATAAGGTATTTGCAACATCTGAGACACTTAAAGTTCACGTTAGAAGGCATTTAGGGGAGAAACCTAACAAGTGTTCTTTTTGTGGCAAGACATTTGTAACAAAAGGTGAGCTTAGAAAACATTTGCTAATGCACACAGGGGAAAGACCACATAAATGTCAATATTGTGATAAAGACTTCCTTGATAAATCAAGTCTTCATGCTCATGTACAAGTTCACACTGGAGAAAGACCATATACATGTGAATATTGCAGCAAGACATATATACGTAAACAGACACTTAAAGAACATATTGCTCAAGTGCATACTAGAGAAAGACCATTTAAATGTGAAGTTTGCAACAAGGCATTTGCAAGGAAGCAGAGACTAAAGGAACATTTTCAAAGGCACTCCAAAGACAAAATATGTGAATATTGTCAAAAGAGGTTCAAAAGTGCAGAGTCCCTTCAAGAGCACATTAACACACACACTGGAGAAAAACCTTATCAATGTGAATCTTGTGATAAGGCATTTATGTCCAAGGCAAATCTTAAAATGCACTCTCGAACACACTTTGAAAAACAACATAAATGTGAGTGTTGCAGCAAAGCATTTTCTAGCAAATCAAAGCTTGGTCAGCATCTTCTAGTACACACAGGTGAAAGACCACATAAATGTGATCAATGTAGCAAAGCATTTATGCGTAAAGATGCCTTAAAACAGCATTATCAAACACACAACAAAGAAAAACCACATAAATGTGACTATTGTGATAAGGCATTTACGAGGAAAGAACAACTCAAAAAGCATTGTTTAGCACACAATACTGAGAATTATGCACAAAGAATAAACTAGGAGTTAGACTCCATTCTAGTTAAAGAAAACATAAAACATGAACATTGTCAAGGGTCTTGAAAAGCAATTTCTAAACCCACAGAGGACGAGCATATAAATTTGGGATAATCCTAGCATTAGGTGTAGTGTCCTTACGGAAGAGAGAAATAGCTCTGGTGCTAAAGCTATCCTATCTGAACGACTCTAAAAAGGCTTCAGACGTATGAAATAAGAAACATTCAGCGGTTTGGTTTCATTATGAACTTCAGTTTTTATTAACAGTAATCAGATTACAGTTTTCTAGTAAAGAAGATCCTGGAGGTTTTTATTTTTATTTTTAGTTATTATTATTTTTTATATTCCTGATAGACGTTTTCCGAATTCAAACTAATGACTACGCCGTAACAAGACTGGGGGTTTCAAATCCATTCATTTCTTGTACAAAATTACTTACTAAATCAATTATTTATTAAAGTAACTGCATTGTCTACTCGGTTTACTTTTTCTCAGTATCAAAGTATCTTGGTGAAGCAAAACTACAACTACGTTTTATTACTGAACTAGCTGAAGGACGCATTTACTGCGAACTTGATGTGCACAGCATACGTGCGCGCACGAATATTTGGTCAGTGCAAATGAATACTGAATTTGCTCTTAAAACAATGTATTTTATAAAAGAAAGTAGACACCTTGCCCGCTGTGTGTCTGCATGTGTACAGATTTAGAGCTAGCACTTGGCAATGGATCAGAAGCTTCGTGCTTCTCAGTTACCCCTTATCTCGTGTTCTGATCAATCCCCCACATTACGCGCGCGCGCGCGTTTCAGTATATTTCTTCACTTTGTTCTACGCACACATTTCTCAGCTCACTAGTTCGTTTTGCTGGGGAAGGAAAACTAGAGGACACGGATAAAAACCCTTGCACCACAAGAGAAAATAGTGATGCTGCGGAACGCCTGCGTTACAGCCGAACAAGGCCCTGGTTTTAGTCGTCTAGATCTCTGTTGAAATTTTCTCTTCTACATTTTCTCTTCTATTATAAAATAAAAGAAACTGGATTAAACTGGCTGGAATCTCTCTATTTCCTTAAAAAAGCTGTCTGATTTTCGACGAGAGTTCTTGAAAAACATTGCGTTTTCGGGTTTTTGGGTGGTGCTCAAACGTCAGAGCTGAGTACTAAACTTTATACTGCTTGCGTGCGTGGACAGACAACTTCAAATTTTAGCTTTCCACCATTCTACCGGTATAAATGAGAAAGCTGAGAAAGATGTAATATCGGTGATCTGGTCGAATCAGCCCAAATTCATGATTTGCATTGTTTTTACTGGTCTGCCCTAATTTTTCTGTTTTTGGGAATCCTGTGTCAGTGGGGGCTGGGTCAGGACGCCATATTGGTTTATGTTGATTTGTGGAAGTAAAGACTAAATCAGGACTCATGATCAGGTATAAGAAAAGTATTAAACAAGAGAATTATTTTCGTGATAAGAATAGTGTAGTATGATATTTGTTGATATGGTCTTGAGGAATTAACAATAGACCATAATGCTAAGAGAGCGAAACTCAGTATCTGATTGATGTCTTTGGGATGTTCGCGGCGACTAAGGCTATTTTTAGTAATTTCGCCATCGTGCGCACAAATACAGGACACTAAATCTCTTATGAATAATCACAGAAAATACAAACATCTTCACTTGGCGCTGTTACACGGTGCAATTTTTCTTGCAACTTGCAATGCAATGCCGTTGCAATTGCGTGTCGTTCCAATTCAAGTACAGTTGCAGAAGAGATTATGCGTGTAACATTCTTCTCTGCAACTTGCAATGCAACGTTGCAAGTTGCAGAAAATGTTGAACGAGCATCTACTTTTCGCAACGTTGGGAAACAAGTTGCAGCGTGTAACATCTACCCAGAAACCTGCAATGCAATCAATGTCGCACGTGACCAATCAGAGAGCCGTGACCGCCGACTAAGCTGATTTTATCAAAGACCAAGAAAGTGTTATGTTGCAAGTTGCAAGCGTCTACGTCTGATATCTCGCCAGCAACTTGCAATGCTATGTTTTCATCAGTGTTGCATTGCAAGTTGCAAGAAAAATTTCACCATGTGACATCACTTTAAGTGTACAAACGGCTGAGGACAGATGGCTAAAGTTTGTCGTTTGCCATAAACATCAATCAGAGAGTTTAAGCTTCATGTTAACGGGAAACGGCAGACGGCAAAGAGGATCACGTGAACTGCTTTATACGTGCCTGCCTGCAATATATTTCTTATCATTATATGTTAACAAAACATGGAAATGAAAGACCGCGTAGTAATGAGATACTAATGAAGTGGAAGTTCGAATGAAAGATAAGTGCTAGAAACCGAAATCCCACAGAGAAAACTTTCCGATCTGTGAACATACGGTCTATTGGCCTAACAAAGCAGAAAAAAAAGTTTCTGACATCGGTGGGATTCCAACCCACGATCCCTGGATTTGTACGCCAATGCTCTACCAACTGAGCTATCTTATCTATCTTGAGACTGTGCATCTTTAGACAGCGAAATAAGTAAACATGCGATTTGTCGGTACGGTTTTCTAAACTGCATATTTTGATAGCGAAAGAGAATTGGATTACAAAAGCTGGCTGATTTTCTACAAGAGTTCTTTAAAAATTTAGCGTGCACTTGCGTGGAATGGTGCTCAAACGAGAAGTTAATACTCGCAGGTCAAACTTGCGTCTCGTTGTCGTTACAAACCTCGGAGAGTAATTCTTTTTATCCTTCAGTCTTGAGATCTATTTAGATGCATCCCTTTGTATTGTCTTCTATAAGTTGTCCATCTTGTCCCTCACAAGCGGACAAAACGTATGCATGACTATATCTGAAACGATTAATTCATTGTGACGTGTTTTACGTAATTATACGTCATTTCTACTTGCGCGCGTGAACAGACAACTTCACATTTTGGCTTTCAGTAAAGGTGCGGTAATACGAGCAACAAAATCGTGCAACTTGTCGCACAACATTGTTTGTTGCAAGTTGTAGAGGATTGCTCGTATTGCCGCCCCGCGCACAACTTGTTACGCAACAAAAATCAATGTTGCAGGTTGCGGCTTCTTGTTGCAAAAAGTAAAAAGCGGTTCTACTTTGTGCAACAAATATATTTTCCCAACCTACAACAGTCGATTTTTTGTTGCATGACAAGTTGCGCGAAGGGCCGGCGTATAATACGAGCAACATCGCTTTACAACTTGCAACGCAACAATGTTGCGCGACACGGGATAAAATGTAGATTTCTAATAGAATTAATCGCCAGGGTGATGTTACACGGCCGGGTCGATTCGCAGTAACGATTTCACCACGCAACACTTGGTCAAATTGATAAATTTGCGCTAAAGGTTTTTAAAATTCATATCAAACATTTGCATCTTGTTCAAGACTTGTTCATATATTAAGCAACATTATTGCTAAAAATAGTTGTATTTTGTATTTTCCACGGCATAAACTTTACGAGTAATATTTGTTGCGCGGAAAATCGTTGTTGCGAACGCAACGCTAATGTTTCGACCGGTATATGTAAGAAAGATGAAAGATGCCAGGAAAGATGTACATAAGATAAGACGTTTATTGAACAACAATTACATAGCAGCCGATAGGGCTCAATTGCGTAATTTAACATAGGTGTATGAGAAAATATATAACAATACATTATCGGTGATCTGTTCGAATTCGTGATTTGTGTCTTTGAAAATTTTTCTGTGTTTGGGAATCCTGTGTCAGTCATCCGTGGGCACTGGGGATGAGAATCTTGAGACGCCATATTGGTTTTGTGTGGATAAACAACGAAGTGGATGTTCCCTGACTTTACAACGACCCTTTACAACGTCTGAATTAAGACTCAGGTGAGAAAATAATGATTATACATTTTAGCACGGTATTTTTGTAGATAATTTTGTAGAATTAACAATTATTCAACGAAAGCGAGTCGAGTCAAAATGCGCCGACATGCACGAGGAGCGGAGCGTCGAGCACGACTTCGCCGAGATCTATTTCTAATTTTAATGTTCACTCGGCGGACCCTATATATCTTTGAGTATCGACTAATCTTTTTTGTGATATATCTGCGTTTTCCGTTATTTTAAAGGATATTTTTATCTGAATAGATATTAATTTTGGTTTCGTAGAGGCAAAGATCTCGCGTTTCGTGAATCCTCCATTTCACGAGATGCGTTAGATACTCGGGAATTTGTTGTGTTCCATTGTGAATCTACAAAATGTTGCAGAAGCAAACAAATTTCCTGCATTATCTAGAGCAGAGAGGAATGGATTAGGGGGGAGGGGGGAGAGAAATAACTTAAAATATACAGGGTGGCTGGAGGGAGAAACAACGGAAAAATAGAGGGAGAGCCAGCATGAAAAGGTAGAAGGGAGAAAATCATTTTTACCAATTTAAATACTAATTGATAGAATTCTTAATTTTGGTAGTGTGTGTGTGTGTGTGTTTCCCCCCCCGTGTTTATGGCTGAAACTCCATCATTTGTGATCCACAAAGCATTTGTCTGTTTAATGTTTACATGTATAGCCCTTGATTTGGCATTCACACTAACGTAAAAGTTAGTGTTTATATGAGTTTTCCTAAAAGTTCTTAAATCTATTCTCAGTCATTCAAAATTCCTACACGTTTCAACACTTGCTGCACCAAGGCAAATACTGGTCAAACCTCTATTTTGAGTACTGATCCTGGTGACTCAGAGAGGCAGGTAAATACAAGAAACAAAATAATCAAACTTGTCAAGGAACATTGTTGCTTGTTTTACAGTCCAGTTTCTTAACTTGTCATGCAACAAAAATATTTGTTGTGAGTTGCAAAATCTTGTTGTGAAAAGTAGATTGGTAGCCAACTCTCCCAACAAATTAACTTTTTTCTTGATCTTTTTCTTCCCTTGTCAAACTTGCTATGCAAAATTTTGCTTGAACTGGCATTTTGTAATTGCAACCAACCAATCAGTGAATAGAATTTGTCGTTAAAGTTCCAACTTGCATCAAATGGTTTTGTTGCATGACAAGTTTTGGAACTGAGCTGCATAATCAGTAACAGTTGTTTTCTAACTTGTTCCTAAACAATGTTGCTTGACGAGCTTAATGATTTTGTTTCTCATATTTATCCATCCTCGGGGACCCAGGGCGAGGGGGAGGGGGAGGACCGGAGGGGGAGGGGGAGGAGGAAGGAAAGGGAAAGGGGAAAAGGACGCCCTGGGCATTTGACTACCCCAAACCATTTCCAACGGCAAAACTTAATCCTCTCTCTGATTGGCCTCATTATAATTTAATTATAATGAGGCCAATCAGAAGCATTTGTTCGGTTGAGCTCGATTCGTCTAAAATTACAAGTAAACAAGTTGACCCCACGCATTGCAACACCTCTTAAACAAAGCGAGCGGACACGTGAAAACCTTAAACAGAAACAGAAGCTGGTTGTATCGAAAATTATTCAGAAACAAGATGTGTTTGCAAAGCTACCCACAGGATTCGGGAAAAGTTTGACTTTAATACCAAATTTTGCCTGATCTCGGTGTGCAGACGTTGACACACAAACATGTTAAACTGTCATAGCATCCAAGTGTTAATTGAGATGTGCCAGATATTTTTGTTATATGACCTTGTTTACGTGGGATATCCCTAATAGGATTAAGTTTTGCCGTTGGAAATGGTTTGGGGTAGTCAAATCCCCAGGGCGTCCTTTTCCCCTTTTCCTTTCCTTTCCTTCCCCCTCCCCCTCCCCCTCCGGTCCTCCCCCTTCCCCTTCGCCCTGGGTCCCCGAGGATGATATTTATCTAGCTGCCTAACACTTTCCAAATCCTTCATAGTTTTTCCTAGTTTTATATTAACCCCAAAACTGCCAAATTGCAGCAGCTTATGTCCACAAAGTTGCTTTGACTCAGATGAGCATAAATTTTCACTTCTTTTCATTATTCTCTTTAGTCTACTTTGTTCAATCTGCTTATTTAATAATAATAATAATAATTAATATTTTTAATGTGCAAAAATATGTATATATGATCTAATGCGCTTATCTTAAACAATTAAGCCAAATGTTACGAACTCCTTTAGTAAAAGCAGGATCTTTTCAGTTGGATTTAAGGTTATTCCTTTGAAATAGAAGGAGAAATTTCATTCTTGCAAGACTTTGTATCATAGTTCATTTTGCTAATAATCAGTTTGAGCTAAATCATTGGAATTAAGATTTAATAATAGCCTAAATAAGAGTCAATAGAGGTCCCCTCTATTAACTTTGCCCAATTGCAGGAAAGCATGTCATAAATGTTAAGCTGCAAGGTTTTAATATGAGACCATGCACTGAGTTAGTAGTCTCCTGGTTCATGTGTTCTCCTGCTATGATCTACATGTATCACCTTATTTCCTGTTTGCAATAGACGCTAATTAAAATCCGCTCTCATGAACATTTTTCTCAGCTGAATGACAAATTTTCAATAGAATACTGAATGGTTGAGAGCACATAAAGGGCAATGTTTGACCGTCATGTGAAGCTAAATAATGAGATTCAAGGACTTTTATCAGCTGATTGAAAACAGGCCATTGATTTCACCACACTTCCTCTTTCCATATAAATTACACTGACTATTTGCTTACTAATATTTTTCTTATCGTCCTTAGCTTCTCAGCAGATCTTGTCTATTCAAAACTGCCACAGAGTGCACCATGAAGACTTATAACACTGTTGCCATAGAAACTGACATAAATGGTGTTGATAGCAATGAAGAACTGATTGCTCTGTTTGCTAAGGCTCTGGAAGTTTGTAAAGCTACAACCAAGTCTCAAGAAATCCATAGCATTTTACTTTCAAGTCCCAAACATGAACCAAGTCCTGAACATTCAACATCACTTACTTCTTCAGGTCCTGAACATTCAGCATCTGATAATAATGTAATTTATTGTATTAAAAGCTCAGAAAATGTAGACCTAAATCCTGTCCCATTACCAGACAATGATATAGAAAGTGCAAAGGTTTTGATGATGCAAATTGAGGAAGAAAAAAAGAGAACTGAAGTTCACTTGGAAAGGAATGTTGAAGCAGAACCACAAGCCAATTCAAAAAAGAAACAAAAACCAAGGAAAAGAAATGACCCTAAGGTACATGTACACTCTTAAATAATGATTAAATATAATGCTAACAATTAATGTAAATAATGAGTTATGTGCTAATGAAAATGTATATTGACATGATGTATATCTTCACGAGTTTGCTAACAATGAATGAGAAATTTTAAATACTGCTCAAGGCGTTAGCTCATTGTTAGTAAACGAGTGAAGATAGATCCCGATAATTCACAAGCAAAGAGTGCGTTAACCTTTTTATTAATTCAATTTGAATACAATGCAGAAGCAGGCTAAAACTGTCAGTCGACATCTAAGATCACTAGAAATAACTCAAGTCACTCAAAATAGTAAGACTTAAGTTAATTCAAATTAGTTTAATAGCATTTGGTAATTTTAAGCAGGAAAATAAACTTTTCAAAAGAAAACTAGTAGAAGAGTACCGTGATAAAGTTAAAGAGTTCTCAGAATCCATGTTTACAACTTGCTTGGTAAAATTGAAATCGTCTATATAAACAAAGAACTTAGCCTTTTTTTTTGGATTGTTAAAAGTGATTCAGCACTGAGTCCTAGAACTCTATAAGTGAAAGGTCTAGAAAATTATCGATGGAGTTATGGATATAGGTTTAGACTGGCGACTTACGGTTGAAACGCTGCTAAACTTTGGTGCCGCCGGCAAGAAGCCGGAAGAAGTAGTTTTTGACGAGCCGAAGGCTGAAGTACTCATTTGGCGTTTTCTTCGATTCTTGATAAAATTTCTTTACCCCATCTGAGAGAACTTGTGGTGACAGACTTTCTAAACTTTCTATGAGATAGGTTTTGGATAACCAGTCTAAAAAATAGACCTCTATGAGGCCATGTGGTTACTGGCCTCAAATCCAAATATAGATATAGACACATTTCAAGGCCTGTCCCTGGTTGGGGGTGGGGGTAGGGGTTTACTTCAACTAGTGCATACACACACACACCGACTTTGTCCTAGTGCCCTTGGTAAGTTTATTGAAATTCAATATATTTTTATGTTCTATTTGACCTGATGCGTTTGGTCACGTAATGGATAAAACATCTGAAACATGAACGAAAAAATACACGATTTGTTATTGTGTCAAAAACGCCGTTGTAGAAGTCTTTACAGCAAACAATTTAGATATATAGTGAAATAAAAAGTTGAATAATAAGCAATTATTGGATGAGGTCGAGTAGGATATGGGGAATTATTAAGGCCGAGGTTTGTGTTATCTGCCGAAGCCGAAGGCTGAGGCAGATAACACAAACCTCGGCCTTAATAATTCCCCATATCCTACGAGAAACGAATTCAATAATTGTTTTATTATTTTTGAAAATAATTCTTTCTCAGTTGTGCTTTGTTGACAAGAATACATGTTGTTGTTGTTTTCCCGCTTTTGGCATGAATCGCATAAATTAGCGTGACGTCATACCGCAAGCTAATTTTCCATATTCGAGAAAATTACGTCATAACTTCGAATAATGGTTTTCAACATTTTCATAACTCCAAATTTGGGCAGCTAGCCGGCGACTATGGTAATTTATCCGGTGGCTCTTAGCCAATCAAAACTCTTGAATTATTTTCAAAATATAATAAACTGGTATATTGGCAGGTAATATTTTTGCATGTGAGATATATAATGATAGTAGAAGGACAAAAGCAAACACTGATAGCTGTTGACAGACAAATTAAAGATCTTTACTACTGCGGCTTGTTGAACTACAGGCAACCAGTGTACGGTTCGACGTGCATCTTGTTAAAAAGTTTATTAACGACAACATGTCAATCGCTCTTACTCTAGCGGCAGCTAATCTAGATGTCCTTTTTAAGCCGATTTTGGGCTTCTTTTACATGGGCACGAGTGAACGCACGAGTGCGTCTAGTTAATAATCGACTTCAACACCCTCGGACAGGCGCACGAAGTTCGCATATCTTTCGGCTTGACAATTCGGCTGTACTTCGGGGATTTCCGAATTACGCACGCATGCACCCTTGAAGCCCATGACATAGTGTGTTACTGGCATAAAGCCAGTAACCACAAAAACAGTAAATATTAAGATGAATTTGGAAAGCCGGCGAACTCTGTTTTTAAGCCGTTGAAATATATTGATCTCAGTAAGCTCCAAAAACTTCATTGAAAACAGGCATGCTAAGCAGTTTTAAGTTTGCTCGTTGATGATCTTCTCTTTTTCGAAGAATCCTCAAATTTATCACCAGGAACATTTTTTCTTTCCAACTATGCTGTAATGCTGTAGATTGTCTATATTTATTGCATAAAGTTATTGCATAATGACGTGTTGTCACATCATAACAACGCGTCACGTGGTACAAACTGACCAATCAGAAAATCAGAATTTGTACAGTGTATAAAAATTGAATAATACACTGTACAGATTTTCTGTTTGTACCAATTAACATGTGGTTATGATGGATAACCTTGTTGATGTCAATGTCTTTGTGGTGTAAAAGCCATGGTGTAAATGTTTTACACCACAGGCTTTACACCACCACAACAAAGATTCAAGCTAAAGAAATGGCTGATTCTAATAATAATTTTAACAATGTTTCGGAGGAGGCCACTGAAGAGTTCATTGACAAGACAACACCCATAAGCACAAAAAGGGGTGTCACTGTTTTTAAAGGTAAGCTTACTTGGTTCTAACTTTCATTCCAACTATTCAAAGTTGGAACCATGATTTTGTCAAAACAGTGTTCGCCAGCTTTGCAAATTCATCGTTATAATTTTTGTTTTTTAGAGTGGTTATCCAAGAAGTACCCAAGAGAACTTAGTTTAGAAAGCCTTTCCACAGAACTTCTCTCAGAACGATTAAAAAGGTTCTACGTGGAAATAAAGAAAACACCAACTGAACACTACAGTACTTCAGCTCATTTGTCAATCAGAGCAGCCATTGATCGATACCTAACTTCACTACCAGAGTTCAGCCTCATTTCAATCATACGAGATTCACAATTTAAAAATGCAAATATATTTCTGAGTGCCAAACTAAAGATGCTAAAAGCACAAGGCTTGTCAAAAGTGCAACACCATCCATCTATCTCTCCTGAAGACATCAAAAAGTGCTACGAGATGAAAGTGTTTAGCGATGAGATGCCACTAAGCCTACTTCGAGTAAATTGATTCAATATCAGCCTACACTTTTGTTGCAGAGGAAGGGACAGCCTAAGATCCTTAAGACAAGATAGTTTTGTCATCATGAGAGATGCAAATGGCATTGAATATGTAGAGATGTCAATGAGTGAAAATGTTCACCAAGGCAACCTTGAAGATAAAGCTGATGAAAGTGATAAAAAAATGTTCAGTACTGGCACCCCAACTTGTCCTGTGAAATATTTCAAAAAGTTCCTTAGTGTCCTAAATCCATTCCAAACAGCCTTATTCCAGAAACCAAAGAGAAATTTTCGCTCAGCTAACGACAAGATTTGGTTTGAAAATTTACCAATTGGCATCAATAAATTAGATAGTGAAAGAAATATCAGTTGCCGCCAAGTTAAACATGATCTATACAAACTGCAGCATAAAGAAAGTACAACCATCTCTGAAGCTGGATTACCTATTCACTGAATAATGCAGACCTCAGGCCATAGAAAGAAAGTAGTGAGAAGTCATTATATTACTACAGACAACATGCTTGCTAGGATTGGTGAAGTTCCCTGGGGGGGGGGGGAAATCCCATATATTTGCTATACGGGTACGTGCCGCCAAACAGGGTATGGTTTTCAGCGATTTTACTATGGAACAGGGTATATAAAATAGCTCTTTCTCTCTCTGGAGCAGGGTAGCTTTTTTACAAAGTACGTCTGGATGTTGCAAAAACGTCGCTCTGTAATTAGGTACCAAAAGAAATCAGTTGAAAAATCAGATTGACTCTTCATTAAATGCTTGACAAAACCAATAACACAAACTATTACATGTCAAAACGCAAAACATTTCACTGGGACAGGGTATATTTTTGTAGTACTTACTCTGGAACAGGATAGCTGTTTTAAGCTTTTTTACTCTGGAACAGGGTCAGGGTTTGAGGGGCTCAGCGGCACGTCCCTACCCAAAACTGGAAGGAGTACCCCCCCGGGTGAAGTTCCCTCACTGAAAGAGTCTATAGCCAGTATAGTAGTCACCATCAACAACCTTGAAAATCTAATGTAATTACTAACTTGAACCATATCCAAATGCTAAACTTTCTTACACATGCAGAGCTCATTACATGGATTCCAAATCAATATTTATTTAAGGTTGCAAAAAAGGAGATATTTTTCAGCTATTTGAGAACGAAAAATGGACATTTTCAGTAACACAACAATTTTTTTGTCATCTTTATCTATTCTCATATTGTTATATTTTTGGAAAGATTTTATTGTTAAAGAAATTATTTGGTATTAAAGCTAAAACTTGTCTTCAACTTTGAAGTACCATTTTGAGTGACTTGTGTCATTTCTCAAATAAATGTATCATTGACAGTGTTAGCTTGTGATTGCAGTGTATTAAAATTGAATAATAAAAATGTTAAACACACTCTTTCCTCAAATTATCAGGTTTACCTTCACAAGTTCACTAACAGTGAATGAGAAATTTTAATACCCCACAAGGTGTGATCAATTTACTGACATGAGTGTGTTAACCTCTAAATAGATTTTATTATTATTAAATATTAAAATATTGTTGTTATCACTTGTTGCTTCAAGGATCTGTTGTTTGTTTGAATAAGTGCAAAGAATACTGTCATTGTTTTTTTATAATATGTTCGGAATTGACCTGTGGCTCAGCAATTCCTTTCCCATTTTGATGAGGGAAATCTTGAACTATGTTCAGTGAATATTGCCCATGAAAATGGCTCAAGTGACTTTTGTGAGATGATTTTTGAAGTTTTTATAATTATATGTAATGCAAGAATTTCCTTAAAATATAAAGTACATTGTATCTCTGGGCATCAATCAAAAGTCACTTATTAATAAACAATTTTCATGGCACCCCCTTCAATTGTACATCATACAAATAACAAAACAACCTGTAAACCATACATGAATACTCCTGAAATATTAAATGTGTAACAGCACAAATCCAATGATGGTCAGGGTTTATTGTGGTCAACAGACAAGGGAAAAGCTAGCATTTGAAAATAAAGAAGACTATCCAATCAAAAAAGTTTTTAAACAACATTAATTGACTAGGTAGCATGGAAAGTGGAGGGGCTTAGTCCCCCTGTCTCCGCGGTCCCTGCAGTTATTGACATTTTGATTATTGATCAATTGGGAGTATCAAATTGTCGACCATTAAAATGAATTTCTTCAGTTAAACTTTTTAAACAAGCATTTTGAATTCCTGGTTTGACTTATCACCTTTGTTCATATCTCCATGTGAAAACTGTACTTCAGACTGAAAGAAATAATTCATAATCACTAAGAAAAGCGTTAAGTGGTTACAATGGAATTTTAATTTATGTGCCTCAAGAATCAAGGGTCAGATTGCTGATTGGTCTAGCCAAACAATGCTTAGTCCATGTGCCCAGCCATCTTGGGGATGAGTATCGCGGGTGCTTGAGTCCATGACACAGGTTGCCTGGCTTGGAAGTCTTTTATCAAGAATAAAATGAATTAAAACTCTTTAGGTTTCCTGTGGTAACCTCAGTGAAACTTGATCATGTAAATTACCGCGGTAACTTGATAGCACCACGTACTAGTGTAAAGGACTCACCTTAGTACACACAGAAGGAGCTCTCCTTTTGTGGGTTCTAATGAGAGTGTGCATGCGCGGATCCAGGGGAGGTGAAATGGGTGAATTTTCACCCCCCCTTTTTCTGAGACCCCTTCTGTCTTTTCTTTTTCCAATCCCTCAAATATTAAAATAATATTTGATTTCTCTAACATTATTACAAAAATTCACCCCCCATTTCAAAATCCTGGATCCGCCCCTGGTGTGTTACACTAGTACATGGGGCTATGAAGTTACTGTCAGTGGTAATTTATGTGACATTGAGGTTGCCACAGGAAACCCAAAGAGCTTTAGTTCATTTGATTCTTGATTAGACCCATCACCGATGAGTTTGGCGTCGGTGCTTGGTTAGTGGGAGGTGCCTGGCATTACCTAGCGATCGTTACCATGGCAACCCTGTCGCCACCCACTGAGCTAAATTCCATTTAACCACATTAAAAGACTCTCAAGCTGGGCCCTCTGTGTCCCTCATGGCTCTGACAGCTGAAATCTGAGCCTAGGGAAAAGCTTGTAGAATTCAAGTGCACTTACACCACATATATGAAGACATTTGACCATCATATTACATCAAAGTGATGAAAGAAAGCCCAAAATATAAGGCAAGAGATGCCTGAGCAAACACTTTATGAGCAGGAGTTTGTGGACTTTTGTAGGTCAAAATGCTGCATAATATAATGTAAAGTGGCTTTCGTAAATGATTTGTTTTCAGGCAGGTGAAACAAATAATGAAGCAACAGGTGAAGCCAAACCAACAACGAAAAGACAAAGGAAAAGGAAAAAACCTAAGGTATAATTATAATAAAAGTTAATACTACGAAACCAAGGGTAGATCATATTCTGAATGGAGGGTTGGTACAAGGACGCCTCCTCTCCCAGAAAATGTTGTCAGTGTTGCAATATTGAAAGGTTGAAAATTATTACTGCAAAATGGGGGCAGATGGCTAGCCACCCAATCCACCTCTCCCCTAACCTTGAATCCACACTGTGAACCAAACGAAATGTAGCTAAGTCTTAAAGAATCCTTAACAAGCAAATCCCTTTTCTTAAGTGATCCTTTGACAGTACTTCTGATCAGTATTTAGCTTCATCAAAGGGCATTAAATTTCACAGGAAGCCCAAAGATGCTGTAAGGAGAGACACTTACTGTACAGATCGAGGTCCCTGCTGGGGGGGGGGGGACTTTTAAATTGTAATAGGGGTAAAAATCAACGATTTGGTATCTTTTAGGGTGTTAAAATGGATGTTTAGAGTTTTAGCATTTCCTGGTCTCTCTTAGGGTATCAAAAGAGCCCATTGCTTATCATCTTGTTCTCAAATGGAAGAAATTTGCCCAACAAAAGCATGTTGATCATTCAATTTTATGTTCACCATAATTTTAATGTTCAATAGCTTGTTATTGCTGGTATCTGTTAGGGGTTAAAAATCATTGGTATTTTTTAGGAGTATTTTATAAAAATCTTCGACAAGCATGCCCGATCCTTTTACAATAGAGTCCCCCACTGGGACACAGGTTCATACTAGTGATGTAAACATAAGTGTGTTTCTGGTGCAAACACAATACACAGTCCCAGCATCACATTTATCACATAGGTGTGAAATTGACAAGAATCCCTAATGAGCAGTACACTATATTTTGTAGTGTTTTTGTTTGTACATTTTGTTTGAGTCTGTCTATGTTGCTTGCTTATGCTTGTGTCAGTAGTGTACTGAAACAGGCTTTATTATCCTTTTTTACAGTCAAGCATCTCTCTGTAGTATAGATTTTCTGTGTTTAAGAGAACAAGTTTGGGGTCTCAGGAAAGTAGAGATTTTACCAAATCATTTAAATTTGTCAATTATGGGTACAGTAGTAATACATTTGTAATAAGAAAAGGTTCAAAATGCTTCTTAGAAAAGTGCAACAAATAAAAATGAAGAAGCTGTAAATGAAGAAGAATCACAAGCTAAACGAAACAAGAGAGAAAAGAAAAAACCTGTAGAGGTACAAAAATGTATTAATAGTTGTATGTAACCCCTTCTTCTGGGGACCCTTTGACAGCATTGCAGAGTAACACAGCAGTCAAATGTAGGTGTATTCCATGAGATTTCACAAGCTTTCATGTGACTGCATCCTGTCCAGAGGAAAACTCAGGAAAAATTAATACAATTTTTTTTTGCACTATAGCAATAAAATAGAATAACGGAGTTTCTTGTAATCTTACTGTACAGTTCAATAAAGAGTAGGAAAATGTATATCAAAATGCACCAAATCCTTATCTTGACCATTTATGTGATAGATATGATAAATTCTACTTGGGTTTGCCTCTTCTCGTTAAATATTAGCATGTATTACATGTTTGCATGCTCAGTAAAATAACTTGAAACCAAACATTTTAAATTTCAATGTTTTATAGGATAGTGTAGTAGATGAAAATGAAGAAGCGACAGATGAAGACGAACCATCAGACAGTGTGGAGGAACCTGACTGGAAACCCGAGGTACACTGAACAATGATTGAACTAATGAATATATATCACCCTCCACCACAGACAATGGATTAATACCATCTGAAGACCAATTGAAGAGTTGACCACAAAAATGGCCAAAGTGACTTTTCCTCAAATGTTCTCAAAAGCATAAAATTTATGAACTTTCCTGTACCACAATATCAACACCTGCACGTCAACAGTCACTTAGGCCGTTTTCATGGGAAACCCTTCAATTTTGCATGAAGAAGTGCAATGCATGAAGAAATACAGTAGGACTGATTTTGCAACGTGCAGAAACATTTTGCCTGTTACATTGTTTAGTCCAAGAGAATATCCATACCCTACTATGAAGGGAAGTGGAAATTCTGGAGGTGAGGAGGTGAGGGGGGGGGGGGGGGTTAAAGAGGTACATGTACAATCTTAAACAATGATTGAAGAAAATGTTAACAATTAATGTAATGAGGCTTAGTTATGTGCTATATTGGCGCTATATAAGTTATTATTCAATTTTAATACACTGTACAAATTCAGATTTTCTGATTGGTTAGTTTGTATCAATTAACATGTGGTTATGACGTGATAACCATGTTGATGTCATTGTCTTTGTGGTGTAAAAGCCATGGTGTAAATGTTTTACAGCACAGGCTTTACACCACCACAACAAAGATTCAAGCTAAAGAAATGGCTGATTCTAATAATAATTTTAACAATTTTTCGGAGGAGGCCACTGAAGAGTTCATTGACAAGACAACACCCATAAACACAAAAAGGGCAACTGCTTGGGGTGTCACTGTTTTTAAAGGTAAGCTTACGAGGTTGTAACTTTCATTCCAACTATTCTAAGTTGGAACCATGTTTTTTGTCAAGCTTTGCAAATTCATTGTTATAAGTTTTGTTTGTTTTTTAGACTGGTTATCGAAAACGTACCCAAGGGAAAGTCTGGAAAGTCTTTCCACAGAACTTCTCTCAGAACGATTAAAAAAGTTCTATGTTGAAATAAAGAAAACACCAACTGAACACTACAGTACTTCAGCTCATTTGTCAATCAGAGCAGCCATTGATCGATACCTAACTTCACTACCAGAGTTTAGCAGCATTTCAATCATACAAGATTCACAATTTAAAAATGCAAATAAATTTCTGAGTGCCAAGCTAAACCTGCTAAAAGCACAAGGCTTAGGCAAAAGTACAACACCATCCATCTTGCTCTCCTGAAGACATAAAAAAGTGCACCAACACAACGAAGATTCGAGCCGAAGAAATGGCTGATTCTAATGATAATTTTGACAATTTTCAGAGGAGGCCATTGAACAGTTCCTTGACCAGGCAACACCAATAAACACAGAAAGGGCAACTAATTGGGGTGTCACTGTTTTTAATGGTAAGCTTGTGAGGTTCTAACTTTCACTCCAACTATTCATAAGTTTGAACCATGTTTTTTTGTCAAGACAGTGTTCACCAGCTTTGCAAATTCTATGTTATAATTTTTGTTTGTTTTTTAGACTGGTTATGGAAAACATACCCAGAGGAAAGTCTGGAAAGCCTTTCCACAGAACTTCTCTCGGAACGATTAAAAAAGTTCTACGTGGAAATAAAGAAAACACCAACTGAACACTACAGTACTTCAGCTCATTTGTCACTCAGAGCAGCCATTGATCGATACCTAACTTCACTACCAGAGTTTAGCAGCATCTCAATCATACGAGATCCACAATTTAAAAATGCAAATAAATTTCTGAGTGCCAAACTAAAGCTGCTAAAAGCACAAGGCTTGTCAAAAGTGCAACACCATCCATCTATCTCTCCTGAAGACATCAAAAAGTGCTACGAGACAAAAGTGTTTAGCTATGAGACGCCACTAAGCCTACTTCGAGTAAATTGGTTCAATATCCACCTACACTTTGGTCGCAGAGGAAGGGACAACCTAAGGTCCTTAAGACGAGATAGTTTTGTCATCATGAGAGATGCAAATGGCATTGAATATGTAGAGATGTCAATGAGTGAAAAGGCAGAAAATGTTCACCAAGGCAACCTTGAAGATATAGCTGATGAAAGTGATAAAAAAATGTTCAGTACTGGCACCCCAACTTGTCCTGTGAAATATTTCAAAAAGTTCCTTAGTGTCCTAAATCCATTCCAAACAGCCTTATTTCAGAAACCAAAGAGAAATTTTCGCTCAGCTAACGACAAGATTTGGTTTGAAAATTTACCAATTGGCATCAATAAATTATCTAGTATGATGAAAGAAATATCAGTTGCCGCCAAGTTAAGCATCATCTATACAAACTGCAGCATAAAGAAATTACAACCATCTCTGAAGCCGGATTACCTATTCACTGAATAATGCAGACCTCAGGCCATAGAAATAAAGTAGTGAGAAGTCATTATATTACTACAGACAACATGCTTGCTAGGATTGGTTAAGTTCCCTCACAGAAAGAGTCTACAGCCAGTATAGTAGAGTGGTTTTCATTTGACCATGAAAGAATAGACAAACTAATAGTTGGTGGTAGACTCTAAAGCCATTGTTTTCTTTTGTTTCTTATCAACTACTACAAACTAAATAGTCATTTTTCTTTTACGGTCAAATGAAAATCACTCTTGTCACCATCAACAACCTTGAAAATCTAATGTAATTACTAACTTGAACCATATCCAAATGCTAAACTTTCTTACACATGCAGAGTTCATTACATGGATTCCAAATCAATATTTATTTAAGGTTGCAAAAAAGTAGTTTTTTTTTCAGCTATTTGAGAACGAAAAGTGGACATTTTCAGTAACACAACAATTTTTTTATCATCTTTATCTATTCTCATATTATATTTTTGGATAGATCTTATTGTTAAAGAAATTATTTGGTATTAAAGCTAAAACTTGTCTTCAACTTTGAAGTACCATTTTGAGTGACTTGTGTCATTTCTCAAATAAATGTATCATTGACAGTGTTAGCTTGTGATTGCAGTGTATTAAAATTGAATAATAAAAATGTTAAACACACTCTTTCCTCAAATTATCAGGTTTACCTTCACAAGTTCACTAACAGTGAATGAGAAATTTTAATACCCCACAAGGTGTGATCAATTTACTGACATGTCAGAGTGTGTTAACCTCTAAATAGATTTTATTATTCTATTTAAAAATTAAAATATTGTTGTTATCACTTGTTGCTTCTAGGATCTGTTGTTTGTTTGAATAAGTGCAAAGCATACTGTCATTATTTCTTTATAATATGTTTGGAATTGCCCTATCGCATAATGACATCACAGTTTGTTTACATTGGGGATAGATGCTCAGAAACAGTGGAAATTGGGACCTATTAATATTCCTTTTCGAAGTAGAACTTTAATGTATCGAGTTTTGATATATATCATGTATCAGTGATTGCTCATCTTCATTTTATTTGATATGCAATCACTCTGATCCCCTCTGGCGACCATAATCCTTAGCGTCAAAACAATAAAATGTTTTGGTGTGACATCATTATGCGATAGGGCAATTGACCTGTGGCTCAGCAATTCCTTTCCCTATTTGATGAGGGAAATTTTGAACTATGTTCAGTGAATATCGCCCATGAAAATGGTTCAAGTGACTTTTGTGAGATGATTTTTGAAGTTTTTATAATCTCTGGGCATCAATCAAAAGTCACTTAAACAATTTTCATGGCACCCCCTTCAATTGTACATCATACAAATAACCTGTAAACCATACGTGAATACTCCTGGAATTTTAAATGTGTAACTCAGCACAAATCCAATGATGGTCAGGGTTTATTGTGGTTAACAGACAAGGGAAAAGGTAGCATTTGAAAATAAAGAAGACTATCCAATCAAAAAAGTTTTTAAACAACATTAATTGACTAGGTAGCATAGAAAATGGAGGGGCTTAGCCCCCCTGTCTCCGCAGTCCCTGCAGTTATTGACATTTTGATTATTGATCAATTGGGAGTATCAAATTGTGGACCATGAAAATGAATTTCTTCAGTTTAACTTTTCAAACAAGCATTTTGAATTCCTGGTTTGACTTATCACCTTTGTTCATATCTCCATGTGAAAACGTACTTCAGACTGAAAGAAATAATTCATAATCACTATATAAGAAAGCGTTAAGTGGTTACAATGGAATTTTAATTGATGCCCCTTGAAAATCAAGGGTCAGATTGCTGATTGGTCTAGCCAAACAATGCTTAGTCCATGCGCCCAGCCATCTTGGGGATGAGTATCGCGGGTGCTTGAGTCCATGACAGGTTGCTTAATTGGCTTGGGAGTCTTTTATCAAGAATAAAATGAGCTAAAGCTCTTTGGGTTTCCTGTGGCAACCTCAGTGAAACTGGATCATGTAAATTACTGCGGTAACTTGATAGCACAATGTACTAGTGTAATGCATGAGTTCACCTTGGTACACACAGAAGGAGCTCTCCTTTTGTGGGTACGAACATGAATGTGTTACACTAGTATGTGCCGCTATGAAGTTACTGTAATTGTAATTTACGTGAGACAGAGTTTCATTGAGGTTGCCACAGGAAACCCAAAGAGCTTTAGTTCATTTTATTCTCGATAAAAGACTCTCAAGCTGGGCCCCCTCAGTGTCCCTGACGGCTCTGACAGCTGAAATCTGAGCCTAGGGAAAAGCTTGTAGAATTCAAGTGCACTTACACCACATATATGAAGACATTTGACCATCATATTACATTAAAGCGAGGAAAGAAAGCCCAAAATATAAGGCAAGAGATGCCTAAGCAGACACTTTATGAACAATTATAGTTTGTGGACTTTTGTAGGTCAAAGTGCTGCATAATATAATGTAAAGTGGTTTTGTTAAATGATTTATTTTCAGGCAAGTGAAAAAAATAATGAAGCAACAGGTGAAGCCAAACAAACAACAAAAAGACAAAGGAAAAGGAAAAAACCTAAGGTACAATAATAAAAGTTGATACTACAAAACCAAGGGTAGATCTTATTCTGAATGGAGGGTTGGTACAAGGATGCCTCCTTTCCCAGAAAATGTTGTCAGTGTTGCAATATTGAAAGGGTTGAAAATTATTACTGCAAAATGGGGGCAAATGGCTAGCCACCCAATCCACCTCTCCCCTAACCTTGAATCCACACTGTGAACCAATTGACAAGCACCCCTAATGAGCAGCACACTACAGTTTTTAACTAAGTCTGCCTATGCTGCTTGCTTATGCTTGCATCAGTAGTGTACTGAAACAGGCTTTACTGCCCTTTTTAACAGTCAAGCATCTCTCTGTAGGATAGATTTTCTGTGTTTTTGAAAACAAGTTGGAGGTCTCAGGGCATTGGGAAAGAAAGGAGAGAGATTTAAATCGTTTAAATTTGTCCAAATTGTGGGTACAGTAGTAATACATTTGTAATAAGAAAAGGTTCAAAATGCTTCTTAGAAAAGTGCAACAAATGAAACTGAAGAAGCTGTACAAATGAAGAAGAATCACAAGCTAAACGAAACAAGAGAGAAAAGAAAAAACCTGTAGAGGTACAATAATGTATTAATAGCTGTATGCTAACCCCTTCTTCTGGGGACCCTTTGCATTGCAAAGTAACACAGCAGTCAAATGTAGGTGTATTCCATGAGATTTCACAAGCTTTCGTGTGACTGCATCCTGGCCACAGGAAAGCTCAGGTACTATAGCAATAAACAGAATAAAGGATATAAAAGTGTGACCAGTAACCAGAAACCATGGACAGCTGTTTTGGCCTTGTTGGGCCTCATCAGCACGGTGAACTGGATACTGGTCAGAGTCCCACTAGAAAAGTGAATATGGTGCTGAACGTCACCCAGCCATGTGGGATGTTGGTTCACACAGCTCAAAATACTACAAGCATGCTCAGTGAACCGGGCATAAACTAATGCCTCAAGGTGTTTTATAAACACTGACGAATAAATATAAAAGAATAAAGGAGTTTCTTGTAATCTTATTGTACAGTTCAATAAAGAGTAGGAAAATGTATATCAAAATGCACCAAATCCTTATCTTGACCATTTATGTGATAGATATGATACATTCTACTTGGGTTTGCCTCTTCTCGTTAAATATTAGCATGTATTACATGTTTGCATGCTCAGTAAAATAACTTGAAACCAAACCTTTTAAATTTCAATGTTTTACAGGATAGTGTAGTAGATGAAAATGAAGAAGTGACAGATGAAGACGAACTACCAGACAGTGTGGAGGAACCTGACTGGAAACCCGAGGTACACCGAACAATGATTGAACTAATGAATATATATCACCCTCCACCACAGACAATGGATTAATACCATCTGAAGACCAATTGAAGAGTTGGCCACAAAAATGGCCAAAGTGACTTTTCCTCGAATGGTCTCAAAAGCATAAATGAACTTTCCTGTACCACAATATCAACACCTGCACGTCAACAGTCACTTAGGCCGTTTTCATGGGAAACCCTTCAATTTTGCACGAAGAAGTGCAATGCATGAAGAAGTACAGTAGGACTGATTATGCAACGTGCAGAAACATTTTGCCTGTTACATTGTTTAGTCCAAGAGAATATCCATACCCTACTATGAAGGGAAGTGGAAATTCTGGAGGTGAGGGGGAGAGGGGGGGGGGGGGGTGTTAAAGAGGTACATGTACAGTCTTAAACAATGATTGAAGAAAATGTTAACAATTAATGTAATGAGGCTTAGTTATGTGCTATATTGGCGCTATATAAGTTATTATTCAATTTTAATACACTGTACAAATTCAGATTTTCTGATTGGTTAGTTTGTACCAATTAACATGTGGTTATGACGTGATAACCATGTCAATGTCATTGTCTTTGTGGTGTAAAAGCCATGGTGTAAATGTTTTACAGCACAGGCTTTACACCACCGCAACAAAGATTCAAGCTAAAGAAATGGCTGATTCTAATAATAATTTTAACAATTTTTCGGAGGAGGCCACTGAAGAGTTCATTGACAAGACAACACCCATAAATACAAAAAGGGCAACTGCTTGGGGTGTCACTGTTTTTAAAGGTAAGCTTACGAGGTTGTAACTTTCATTCCAGCTATTCTAAGTTGGAACCATGTTTTTTGTCAAAACAGTATTTACAAGCTTTGCAAATTCATTGTTATAATTTTTGTTTTTTTTAGAGTGGTTATCCAAGAAGTACCCAAGAGAAAGATTGGAAAGCCTTTCCACAGAGCTTCTCTCAGAAAGATTAAAGACGTTCTACATGGAAATAAAGAAAACACCAACTCAACACTACAGTGCTGCAGCCCATAGGTCAATCAGAGCAGCCATTGATCGATACCTAACTTCACTACCAGAGTTTAGCAGCATTTCAATCATACGAGATCCACAATTTAAAAATGCAAATAAATCACTGAGTGCCAAGCTAAACCTGCTAAAACCACAAGGCTCAGCAAAAGTACAACACCATCCATCTATCTCTCCTGAAGAGATAAAAAAGTGCACCAACACAACGAAGATTCGAGCTGAAGAAATGGCTGATTCTAATGATAATTTTGACAATTTTTCAGAGGAAGCCATTCAAGAGTTCCTTGACCAGGCAACACCAATAAACACAGAAAGGGCAACTAAATGGGGTGTCACTGTTTTTAATGGTAAGCTTGTGAGGTTCTAACTTTCATTCTAAATATTCATAAGTTTGAACCATGTTTTTTGTCAAGACAGTGTTCACCAGCTTTGCAAATTCATTGTTATAATTTTTGTTTGTTTTTAGATTGGTTATCGAAAACATACCCAGGGGAAAGTCTGGAAAGCCTTTCCACAGAGCTTCTCTCAGAAAGATTAAACAAGTTCTACGTGGAAATAAAGAAAACACCAACTCAACACTACAGTGCTGCAGCCCATAGATCAATCAGAACAGCCATTGATCGATACCTAACTTCACTACCAGAGTTTAGCAGCATTTCAATAATACGAGATCCACAATTTAAAAATGCAAATAAATCACTGAGTGCCAAGCTAAACCTGCTAAAACCACAAGGCTCAGCAAAAGTGCAACACCATCCATCTATCTCTCCTGAAGACATAAAAAAGTGCACCAACACAACGAAGATTCGAGCCGAAGAAATGGCTGATTCTAATGATAATTTTGACAATTTTTCAGAGGAAGCCATTCAAGAGTTCCTTGACCAGGCAAAATCAATAAGCACAGAAAGGGCAACTAAATGGGGTGTCACTGTTTTTAATGGTAAGCTTGTGAGGTTCTAACTTTCACTCCAACTATTCATAAGTTTGGACCATGTTTTTTGTCAAGACAGTGTTCACCAGCTTTGCTAATAATTCATTATAATTTTTGTTTGTTTTTTAGACTGGTTATCGCAAACGTACCCAGGGGAAAGTCTGGAAAGCCTTTCCACAGAACTTCTCTCGGAACAATTAAAAAAGTTCTACGTGGAAATAAAGAAAACACCAACTGAACACTACAGTACTTCAGCTCATTTGTCAATCAGAGCAGCCATTGATCGATACCTAACTTCACTACCAGAGTTTAGCAGCATTTCAATAATACGAGATCCACAATTTAAAAATGCAAATAAATTGCTGAGTGCCAAACTAAAGATGCTAAAAGCACAAGGCTTGTCAAAAGTGCAACACCATCCATCTATCTCTCCTGAAGACATCAAAAAGTGCTACGAGACGAAAGTGTTTAGTGACGAGATGCCACTAAGCCTACTTCGAGTAAATTGGTTCAATATCAGCCTACACTTTTGTTGCAGAGGAAGGGACAGCCTAAGATCCTTAAGACGAGATAGTTTTGTCATCATGAGAGATGCAAATGGCATTGAATATGTAGAGATGTCAATGAGTGAAAAGGCAGAAAATGTTCACCAAGGCAACCTTGAAGATATAGCTGATGAAAGTGATAAAAAAATGTTCAGTACTGGCACCCCAACTTGTCCTGTGAAATATTTCAAAAAGTTCCTTAGTGTCCTAAATCCATTCCAAACAGCCTTATTCCAGAAACCAAAGAGAAATTTTCGCTCAGCTAACGACAAGATTTGGTTTGAAAATATACCAATTGGCGTCAATAAATTATCTAATATGATGAAAGAAATATCAGTTGCCGCCAAGTTAAGCATCATCTATACAAACTGCAGCATAAAGTGTACAACCTTCTCTGAAGCCGGATTACCTATTCACTGAATAATGCAGACCTCAGGCCATAGAAATAAAGTAGTGAGAAGTCATTATATTACTACAGACAACATGCTTGCTAGGATTGGTGAAGTTCCCTCACAGAAGGAGTCTACAGACAGTATAGTAGTCACCATCAACAACCTTGAAAATCTTATGTAATTACTAACTTGAACCATATCCAAACGCTAAACTTTCTTACACATGCAGATCGAGTTCAAGGATTCCAAAGCAATATTCATTTAACATTGCAAAAAAGTAGATTTTTTTCAGCTATTTGAGAACGAAAAATGGACATTTTCAGTAACACAACAATTTTTTTATCATCTTTATCTATTCTCATATTGTTATATTTTTTGATAGATCTTATTGTTAAAGAAATTATTTGGTATTAAAGCTAAAACTTGTCTTCAACTTTGAAGTACCATTTTGAGTGACTTGTGTCATTTCTCAAATAAATGTATCATTGACAGTGTTAGCTTGTGATTGCAGTGTATTAAAATTGAATAATAAAAATTAATGTTAACACACTCTTTCCTCAAATTATCAGGTTTACCTTCACAAGTTCACTAACAGTGAATGAGAAATTTTAATACCCCACAAGGTGTGATCAATTTACTGACATGAGTGTGTTAACCTCTAAATAGATTTTATTATTATTAAAAATTAAAATATTGTTGTTATCACTCATTGCTTCTAGGATCTGTTGTTTGTTTGAATAAGTTCAAAGCATACTGTCTTATTGTGTGTTAACTTTTTGCCTTTACCATTACTTCTTTATAATATGTTTGGAATTGACCTGTGGCTCAGCAATTCCTTTCCCTTTTTGATGAGGGAAATCTTGAACTATGTTCAGTGAATATTGCCCATGAAAATGGTTCAAGTGACTTTTGTGAGATGATTTTTGAAGTTTTTATAATTATATGTAATGCAAGAATTTCGGTCCTTAAATATAAAGTACATTGTATCTCTGGGCATCAATCAAAAGTCACTTAAACAATTTTCATGGCACCCCCTTCAATTGTACATCATACAAATAACAAAACAACCTGTAAACCATACTTGAATACTCCTGGAATTTTAAATGTGTAACTCAGCACAAATCCAATGATGGCCAGGGTTTATTGTGGTTAACAGACAAGGGAAAAGGTAGCATTTGAAAATAAAGAAGACTATCCAATCAAAAAAGTTTTTAAACAGAACATTTGACTAGGTAGCATAGAAAATGGAGGGGCTTAGCCCCCCTGTCTCCGCGGTCCCTGCAGTTATTGACATTTTGATTATTGATCAATTGGGAGTATCAAATTGTCGACCATTAAAATGAATTTCTTCAGTTAAACTTTTCAAACAAGCATTTTGAATTCCTGGTTTGACTTATCACCTTTGTTCATATCTCCATGTGAAAATGTACTTCAGACTGAAAGAAATAATTCATAAACACTAAGAAAACATTAAGTGGTTACAATGGAATTTTAATTGATGCCCCTTGAAAATCAAGGGTCAGATTGCTGATTGGTCTAGCCAAACAATGCTTAGTCCATGTGCCCAGCCATCTTGGGGATGAGTATCGTGGGTGCTTGAGTCCATGACACAGGTTGCCTGGCGTGGGAGTCTTTTATCAAGAATAAAATAAACTAAAGCTCTTTGGATTTCCTGTGGCAACCTCAGTGAAACTCGATCACGTAAATTACTGCGGTAACTTGATAGCACCACGTACTAGTGTAATGCATGAGTTCACCTTAGTACACACAGAAGGAGCTCTCCTTTTGTGGGTACTGACATGAGTGCATTACACTAGTACATGGCGCGGCGCTATGAAGTTACTGTGATAATTTACGTGACTGAGTTTCATTGAGGTTGCCACAGGAAACCCAAAGAGCTTTAGTTCATTTTATTCTTGATAAAAGACTCTCAAGCTGGGCCCCCTGTGTCCCTGACGGCTCTGACAGCTGAAATCTGAGCCTAGGGAAAAGCTTGTAGAATTCAAGTGCACTTACACCACATATATGAAGACATTTGACCATCATATTACATTAAAGTGAGGAAAGAAAGCCCAAAATATAAGGCAAGAGATGCCTGAGCAAACACTTTATGAACAGGAGTTTGTGGACTTTTGTAGGTCAAAATGCTGCATAATATAATGTAAAAGTGGTTTTGTTAAATGATTTATTTTCAGGCAAGTGAAACAAATAATGAAGCAACAGGTGAAGCCAAACCAACAACGAAAAGACAAAGGAAAAAGAAAAAACCTAAGGTACAATAACAAAAGTTAATACTACAGTACGAAACCTAAAGGTAGATCTTATTCTTAATGGAGGGTTGCTACAAAGACGCCTCCTCTCCCAGAAAATGTTGTCAGTGTTGCAATATTGAAAGGGTTGAAAATTATTACTGCAAAATGGAGGCAGATGGCTAGCCACTCAATCCACCTCTCCCCTAACCTTGAATCCACACTGTGAACCAAAAGAAATGTAGCTAAGTCTTAAAGAATCCTTAGCAGGCAAACCCCTTTTCTTTGGGGTTCCAGGGTGGGGACTACACTGTAATAGGATCAGTTGTGCTCGTCATATCTCTTAGGGGTAAAAATCGACGATTTGGTATCTTTTAAGGTGTTAAAATGGATGTTTAGAATTTTAGCATTTCCTGGTTTCTCTTAGGGTATCAAAGGAGCCCATCGCTTGTCATCTTGTTCTCAAATGGAAGAAATTTGCCCAACAAAAGCATGTCGACCATTCAATTTTATGTTAACTTGTTATCACTGGTATCTCTTAGGGGTTAAAAATCGTCCAGCCACGCCCTTCTTAAAAGACTTCCGGTATCTTTTAGGGGTATTTTTTAAATCTCCAACGAGCATATGCAATCCTTTTACCATGGAGTGCCCCCCCGGACAGAGGTTCATACTAGGGATGCAAACAAAATACACAGTCTCAGCATTGCATTTATCACATAGGTGTGAAATTGAGAAGCACCCCTAATGAGCAGCACACTACATTTTTAACTAGGTCTGCCTATGTTGCTTGCTTATGCTTGTGTTAGTAGTGTACTGAAACAGAAGGCTTTATTATCCTTTTTCACAGTCAAGCATCTCTCTGTAGGATAGATTTTCTGTGTTTGCATGTTTGCATGTTCAGTAAAATAACTTGAGACCAATCAAGCATCTCTCTGTAGTATAGATTTTCTGTGTTTGCATGTTTGCATGCTCAGTAAAATAACTTGAAACCAAAACCTTTTAAATTTCAATGTTTTACAGGATAGTGTAGAAGATGAAAATGAAGAAGCGACAGATGAAGACGAACCATCAGACAGTGTGGAGGAACCCGACTGGAAACCCGAGGTACACTGAACAATGATTGAACTAATGAATATATATCACCCTCCACCACAGACAATGGATTAATACCATCTGAAGACCAATTGAAGAGTTGGCCACAAAAATGGCCAAAGTGACTTTTCCTCAAATGTTCTCAAAAGCATAAATGAACTTTCCTGTACCACAATATCAACACCTGCACGTCAACAGTCACTTAGGCCGTTTTCATGGGAAACCTTTCAATTTTGCATGAAGAAGTGCAATGCATGAAGAAGTACAGTAGGACTGAATTTGCAACGTGCAGAAACATTTTGCCTGTTACATTGTTTAGTCCAAGAGAATATCCATACCCTACTATGAAGGGAAGTGGAAATTCTGGAAGGGAGGGGGGAGGGGGGGTCAAAGAAAGAAATGATATTTTTTTATGGAAGAAAATTGGAAGTTCTAGGGGAAGGAGGGTCGTTTTCCAAATTCCCTGCATGGTGGGGTATGGATATTTTCTTGAACTACACGTTTATTAAAGGAAAAAAAACTTTATTCAGGGCTGTGAAGATGAAGGTGAAGATATTACAGATGAAGGAGAACCAAAAGTGAAACAAAAAGAGAGAGAGAAAACGAAAGCAATGAAGCTAGAGGTACCACCCAAGAAGGGACCCCCATATAAATGCACATTTTGTAGCAAGGAATTCAAACAAAATTATTATCTGACTAGACACTTGCTGTGTCACTCTGGACCACGACATGAATGCACATATTGTGCAAAGTCATTTGCAAGAAAGGACCAATTAAAAGAACATGTTATAACACACTCTGCAGAAAAAGCCTGGAAGTGCGAAACATGTGACAGGACATTCAGTAGAAAAAGGAATTTGTTGTTGCACAACAAGATACATACAGGACAAAGAGATTTTAAATGCGAACTATGTGAGAAGACATACGTAGAAAAGCAACGCCTTGTAGATCACATGCGCAAGCACACTGGCGAGAGGGCACATAAGTGTGAATATTGTGAAAAGACGTACGTAAGAAAGTTTGACTTGCGTGTACACTTGCGAAGGCATACCGGAGAAAGACCATTCAAATGTTCCCTTTGTGATAAAGCATTTGTAATAAAGCACCACCTTACCGATCACTTGCGGACACATAGCACACCAAAAAAAGAGAAGCAGGAAAAAAGGAAGGGAGCGCCTAAAGAGCAGCAGAAATCTAATAATCAAGACAATCGCGATGACTATCGCGAAGACAATTACGAAGGTAATCACGACAATCATGAAGACAGTCGTGCAGTAACGACTTCTGGAGATACCGTTATCCCCGGTATACTTTCTTTTATCTAAAAATTTGTACTCTAAGGCATAGTTTATTAGGGGCCGTACCAGTTATGTGCCGTACCAAATTGTTGCCATGAAATACATGGAAAGTTTGGCGCCTAAATCAATTAATTGGAACAGCTGGTTTGATTTAATCAGAATGGCTGGGGGTTTAGCACACCAAAGCCAGCCGAAAATCAGTGGCTTAACTAGATTTTGAATTGAGAACGGCATATACAAGGCGCGGTCCTCTGAACTAGGCCGAACTTGTAATAGGTAAAACAAAGAACAAAACGAAACGAAACAAACAAACAAACGAACAAAAAATGAACAAACAAAACAATACATGCAATAACAAAACAACCAAAAACAAACCAAACTTTCTCCCAGGTGTTACGAGAGACTAGACGGGATCGCCTGCTCTGCTAACTTGTTTATTAGACTTTGCACAAGAGCTCTTTACAAGCTAAGCAAGAATTCGTACTACAAGCCCTTACTTAGGGCTGTACTTTCCAATCAACACTGAGTCGTACCCCGAACTTGTCTCGCTAGTTTGTACAAAGACTAAAGAGTGTGTGAATATAACAAATATCGACAGTCCTTAAATAACAACTAAAGTAAATCTAATTTCCTGTTTACATCACGTTTGGAGTCAAAGAGAAACCCTACGTTGGTCTGTTTGGGTTATAGTGAAAGAAGGTGCGTCACATAAGCCGAAACAATACACAAATCGTACAATTAAAACGGTCAAGGTTACAACACTTAAAATGCTTAACTAGTAAATTACTCAAAAATACATTGAGGTTAGTAAATACAAAATTACTGGAAATCTGTAGCGTAACACAGGTTCTTATCGTACACTGATCTATGCAACTGTATTCATAAAACGAAACAAAACAAACTTTCTCTCAGGTTCTTATAATACATCTATGCAATTATATTCATAAATAAATGACAAATGAAAAGGGACGCCGACTTCCTCTATAATATTACCTACTTTCTCAAAAATATTAGAATAACTGATATACAAACGTCTTATCTCATTTCTTAATAAAAATAGTTATATAAATTCCGGTTAGGTTTTAGGAAAACCTACTGTAGAAATCAAATTGTTGCCGGATAGTTTACTAAATTCTTTTGATAATGCATTTAGACTTGTGGTATTTTCATCGACTTATCAAAAGCCTTAGTTACTATAATAATAATAATAATAATAATGGTCTTTAATTCAGTAACTAACAGACGTAGCTATTTACAAGAAAAAACAATGAAAAAAAAGGCCCAACATGAAATTTATCTTTAGCTACATATATTACATATATTTAAATAAACAACGATTGATAAATCTGTAGGTCATCAGTAAATTGTATTGGAAAAACTGCGTCATTATGAAATCAGAGGCACCGCTCAAAATTGGTTTGCAAGTGACTTAACAAATGGTTTCCAGTTTGAAAGCATTATATATGTATAATGTGTATTTAAGCAATACAAAACGCGCGCGCATGTCTCAGTCTGTACTGTGTGTGATACAAACACGATGGAAGATACATAGAGAAAGAGAAAAGCAAGCTTAGGAACACGAGGCGTAGCCGAGTTTCTCTTGCTTTTCGAGTGATCGTTTTGTATTGCTTTTTTACGTTTTTGTGCGAGCCATGTCTCTGTCCTCTGATATAAACATGGTAGCCAGCCAATCAGCGCGCGCGTTATATCTCAAATATTTTATAATATATATAAAATGTATTTTTATTTCACACTTGTACGGTATTTAGCAATTGTTTGTTATTATATAGGGAGTTGTAGTCCCCGTCCTTATGGTTGGGGAAGAGGCCATTTTTTATCACGACTCGCCTAAACTCGCTCTAACTTGCTGCGAGTTAAGGCGAGTTTAGACCCCAGAGTAGGCCATGTCGCGTCCACACGTTCACCGACGCTTCTTTTTGAAAACGCTTTTTTCGAACACATTGATCAGGCGCTTCCTTGTTGAGAGTCGTAAATGGTTTTTTTTTTTTTAGAAACTCTCCTCGCGACTCTTAAGTGTCAGGGCTCGTGGAGCTTCGTGACACGAATACGTTGGACTATTGATACTCATTTCCGGTTCTTTTTAAGCAGGATAAAATAGATAAATAAATAGATAAATAAATCAGTAGCTAAAATAATTTTAAAAAACGTTTGCGCATGTCCATTAGTGCCCTGGATACATGCATAAGGCCGTTTTCAAAGCGTTTTCAATCGTTATTGTGTGGACATTGTGGACAGGCAAAAACGTAGTCACCTTCGCAGCCATTTTTAGTCTCGTCACGCCACGCGAGTTTGTGTGATCCGGAGGATTCGCGTGGGGTGACGAGACTAGAAACGGCTGCGAAGGAGACTAGCAAAAACGAGGCAAAAGCGATCCACTCGATGGAGAACGTTTTAATGATTTACGTTTATACATAAAACGAGAGTGTTTCCGTGTGGTCTGGGCCTTAGAAAACTTTTAGTTACTCCAGCTTTTTCACATTTTTATAAATCTTTCACGTCCTGTAAATAGAATAATAGTAATAATAAAATAAAATAACTTGTATCTCAGTTGTATATTTCTGTACGTTCCACAATATTTTATACAAATGTTAACAAAACAGTTGTTCAATTAGTTTATACCTTTAGACAGCGAAATAAGAAACATGCGATTTGTCGATACGATTTTCTAAACTGCATATTTTGATAGCTAAAGAGAATTGGATTTAAAGCCGAGTTGACATAACCCAACAAAAGCAGCACATCGAATAATTTAGGTGGAATAAGTGTGTAACACGGCTCATAGTAGTGAAGGGAATCCAGCAGATAAGAAACGCGCCGACTGTAATGGAAATTGTACGTGCGGCCTTGGTGTTCTTGGAGAAATGTTTAAGCCTCTTCTTATTGGCATATGTTTGGAGTGAGTCATTTGTTTTGCCGAGGTCTCCAGGACCGCTTCCCGAAGCTGACTGTAGTTACCAATACTTTCCTGTCCAACTCAAAAACATTTTGTTTTCATGTAGAGCCCTATGAAAGTGATTTTGAGCAAACTCCCATGCCACAAGAGTCCTCAAACCCTCTGCCAGGTAAGTTCTATATTCCTTTATAAAAGAACCATCATATAACGCGCGCTCTCATTGGCCGAAGGATGCGTATACTGCGAACTCTAAATTTGCACACATAACGCGCGCGCGTGCGCACTTTTCAAATTTTTTGTCATTGTACATGAATACTGAATGCTTGAAAACAATGTATTTTATAAAAGAAATAGAAAACTTGCTTGCTGTGCTGTGTGGAGATTTAGAGCACTTGAGATTGATCAGATCATTCGAGAAACGTTGCTTCCCCCCCCCCCCCCCCCACGTGCTCTAAATCTGCACACAGCACACGCGCGCGTTTTCTATTTCTTTATCAAAATAGTACATGCACTTTGTTTAACTTACTACATATACAATTACTTTAATTATTTGAATTGTGACTACATGTGCAACTACCACCTGGTGGAAGCGTGTAAAAAATGGTAAGTATATAAATGTGGTGTATTTATTCATAATGTTTTTCATTAATTTGTTCAAGATCCTGAGCCAGAGGACGTAGCAGATGTGTCAACTGAGCCTGAAATCGAAGATCAGTTTGATGTAGACTGCACAGAAACACCTGTGCAGTATGAAATTGTGGAAAAGGCAACACAGCGACAGAATATTAAGCTGATAGATAGTAATGGCTACTCATATAATGTCAAATATAATGTAAAGAAAGCAAGGTATGGGTCATTCTCATATAGTTTTATAATTAAGTATATAAGATGAAAGATGTAATGAATAAAAGTATATGTGCAAGGGACGTGGAAACCAGTATAGCTGTTTATCATTGATTTTTATCTTGTTAAGGTACTGGCAATGTACAGTAAGGAACAAGGCAAGGTATTGTAGGGCCATAGTCAAAGAAACAGAGGGTGTGTTTTCAAGTGGAAAGCACAATCACAACCACCCAGCAGAGGTAATTGTCAGATCAAATATATACAAAACATTGGGTGTTCCTACAGATTTTGCATTGGCTTTCTCATTTATTTTTTTAGTTATAGTTTGAAACCTCCATTCTGGAATTCCTTGTTTCTTCCCTTTCCGTGTAGCTTTAAGTAGTTTTAAATACCCGTCAAACGGCCAGAGCACTAATGGAGAGAGAGAGAGAGAGAGAGAGAGAGAGAGAGAGAGAGAGAGAGAGAGGGAGAGGAGGGGGGGGGGGGGGGGGGGGTACAGTGAGCGTACCGTCGGCTTCCTGGGAGACCAGCTTCTAGCTTTGCTTCTAGCTGAAGGAACTTCAGTGCATTACCTATATAGTGCTTTACTGGCTTTACCTTTTACCTTTAATTTATGATCAGTATAAACTTCATGAAACACCACGATTCAATGTTGTGTAGTACAATCTACTTTCATTACACCCTTGTACTAATTTGTCTAATTTCTTATTTAATTTGCAGGTCGGGGCTCTGACAGCAGCTAAAATTGTTGTCGAAATCAAGCGAAAGGCTTTAAATGACATCTCCAGGCCAGCTTCAGAAATTGTTGATGAGGTATTAAATAACTATGATATACATTGGTAAAATCTAAAGATATTATTATTGCCAGGATTTTGCTGATAACTCTAAAAGTATTCACTTAGTAGCTACAGTTCTTATACTCTGAAAATGATTTATTTCCAGGTCCTCAGTTGATGGTTTAACAAGTTCACCATGCCCAGCCCTGCCAAAGCCATGTCATCTGTCACGAACAGCCAACAGGTTCCGTCAACGACTACGGGCGCCACAGGACCCCACAGATTAATTTGGATTTTCAAGAAGGAAAGAAGAATGCTATGCAGTTACTGAAAGCATGCTCATACCTGAATGGACTAGTAAAAGTACAGTAAATTAAGCCTGAACCACAGCCAACTCAAAATGTAATGGGATCAACAAGTCGGGAGAAAGACGAATTTTATTTCAAAGTGCGTGGCAGCAATTGTTCACGCCATTATGCTTTTTAAAGCCGCGGCTAAACGAGCGATTTTTTTACTTGCACAAGCGACGCGAATTTCTGAAATCACCAACGAACGATGAAAATCACGCGTGTACAAGCGACGCGACATGCTAAAAAAATCGCAAGAAAAGTCAATAAAAAGAAATTAAATGAGTTGAATTTCTCGCGACTTTTTTTGTTAATAATTTGGCTGTCGTGTCGCTTGAACGAGGGTGGCTACACGCGTGATTTTCACCGTGAAATTAGTATGAAATAGTTGCGCTCTCCAAATCCCATTCCCAGCCTACTTTTTCATTAAAATCCCAATCCCAGTCATAAATTTCTCAAAAATCCCATTGCAGTTTTTCGAACTCCCCTTTTCACAAAGTAAGTCATAAAAATAGACATGTGACCAGTCTCAGTCTCTCAGATGCATAATATACCGAAAAGTCCTGGGTATGATTTTTTTCTTTTTCGTTTTTTTGTGCGTCGACTTGCAATTTTTTAAAAATATTTGTACGGTTTTGCAGTTTTTCAGCATCAAATCCCATTCCCATTTGATGTTCTGTTTCCCATTCCTAGTGACAAAAATTCCCAAATCCCAGTCCCAGTACAACAAATCCCATTTCCCAGTCAAAAAAACAGGCAAATCCCAGTCCCATTTTACCCCTTCAGGACCCTCTCAAAAAGCACAGAATTACGACTTTGTCAGTATTTTCATTCAAATTACCACTAAAAGTGCCTAAAAACACAATTTGAAATATTTTTTGCAATTTTTGCTGCGATAAATACGGAGTTTTGTAAACTCGCCACAGTACATTCTCGGAAAAGTGCCGATTTTACCCAAGAGACCATAATACTAAGAGAGCGAAACTCTGTATTGCAATACAGAGTTTCGCTCTCTTAGTATTATGGTCTCTTGGGTAAAATCGGCACTTTTCATCATGATGTCTGTGCGATGTTCGTGGCGGCTGGCGGCTAAAATTTATAGAAAATATACTAAAATGCACTTTATCGAAGTTAAAATGGACTTTCTTACAAGACAATTCACTATTCTATCTTCTACTAAAATGCTGCTAACTCTGGTCTGTGGATTTACTTTCTTGAGACCCGATAGACTTATCATCGTACGTATGAGCTGGAATGCATCGAATGTTGTGCGAAATCGCTAAAATACCCTCGTCTATGATGTACAATATTTCCAAAACAAGCACGGTGACCCACTCGTTTTTTCTTACCTACGAGACAAATAACTCAGAATGTACAAAATATCTGATTTATAGTGATTTTTATTGGTAGGATTAATTATAGAGGAATCACCTTAATTAAAAAGCTCGGTGTTACACCACGTGTTACTTGGAAACAATTATGCAAATGAGTTCCAAGAATCATATTGCGTTCATCGCCTTCACATTTCTCTTAAGGTTTCGGTGAAACTTCAACTTAAGAAAATGAAACGATTATAGAATACGCTCCATGGATCAAACTCGGCAACCAAAAACTGAAATTCATAGCGAGGAATGCGAAAACAACGAAGGAGATGCCGAATGTTTGGTTGGTAATGGCCATTCTGCTGTTCGCCGTGACAAGACCTTGACCAAAACAGTAGTGCCTTTACTGCGAGCTTTTTCTAAGCAAAGGAGGATTCCTCGTGTATGTATTCATGATATTTTGAATCATTTTAGAACGTTTAAACCTCTATATTTTAACCTCTTTATTGTATTGTATTTACAAACACCTTCAAATCATTACCATGTAATTGAATTTAGATTAATTTTCTGCTTTTGTCACGCGACTGTTCAATTCCTTGTCAGACCATTGATTGTGATTGAATTAATTAACTCTACAATTTACATCACTAAACATGACAACGTCTTTGAAATCAGGCTAAAGAGTTAATGAAAACACCTTTTCAGTCAAATTATATTTTTTGCCGTTTTTCCTAGAAAAGCTAAGCCGTTCTTGCGAAATAACAATTGTCACGTATTCAGGAAGGGGCTCGCGCTAGTAGCTGATGGTATCAAGAAGAAACGAATTTTCAAAAATCGAAATTTGTTGGTATCTCTTGCATAACAACAAGCTAAGTGTTATCATACAAAATTTCAACATATCCTTCGAACTTCACAGTTTTACTGATTTTGATATATGCTCTTTCCAGCTATGGTCATTGTTTTTAAGTTTGGGAACTTTTGGGATTACATGATAAAAGCTCAGTATGAAATGACTGTAGCAATTCACAAAATACGTCATTTACACGTATAAGATTGCAGAATACGTCTTGGTAACAGTCATATTCGGATTCAGCATGAAAAATTAGTTTAGAATAGTTATGTTACCAGCTTCTACCCCAAAATGCCTCCAGGTGTCTGATTTTTCGAAAATGCGCCTAGCTAGTCTAGAATTTGCATGCCCAGCAAAAGCGTGTGGACCATCCAATTTTGTGTTCATAATAATAATGTTCATTAGCTTGTTATCGCTGGTATCTCTTAAAAACTGTCCGGCCACGCCCTTTTAAAAAGACTTCCTGTATCTTTTAGGGGTATTTTTGAAAATTTCCGACGAGCATACTCGATCCTTTTACAATGGAGTCCCCCCCGGGGGGGGGGGGGGCAGGAATTCGCGCTATTATGCTTTTTAAGCCGCGGCTACACTAACGATTTTTTGCTTGCACAAGCGACGCGAATTTCTGAAATCACCAACGAACGATGAAAATCACGCGTGTTCAAGCGACGCGACAGCTAAAAAAAACGCAATAAAAGTTGATAAAAAGAAATTAAATGAGTTGAATTTCTCGCGACTTTTTACATGGGCTTCCTGCGTAGCAGGGAGACCATGTCGAAAATTACCGCTGGATCTTCGTGTTCTTCGTGGTGACTCTTACGCTTCAAAAAGGAGCCCCGTCCCCGGAGGGCTCGGGAGGAATTTGTAACTCCGTTGCTATAGTGAGGAGCCCCGTCCCCGGAGGGCTCGGGAGGGATTTGTGACTCCGTTGCTATAGTGATGTCAGCGTGATTTTCGGAACGGGCCGGTCCACGAATCTCCTAGCAATGATAGCAAAGTTCTTCAGGTTACTAGTTCTCATGAGATAGCAAGTTCAAATGATTCAAATATTACTGTTAACTGTAATACAATTCACGAAACTACAACAACTGACATGAAAACTGACTGTATGCATGGTGACATGGAGAAATCAGTTGCATGTGACTTTAAAAATCTCAAAAATCGAACAGCTTACCGAGAAGGTCAGCCCAGCGTGATCAACAAGAAAGCCGCCATATTGGATATTTTACCTACGCGAACGACTCAACTACAGTTCATTTTTCCAAGTAAGCTTAAAATATTTCGTTCAGCGAGTATCTGGATTCTTATATTTGCTTTAATGACACTTATACCTTATCAACACGGATTTAGCAAGATTTTTGTCACATTTATAAGCGTGATTGTTATAAGCTTAAGCTTATGTGCTTCGCTTTGCACGTGGACCGCTGTATACCTTGATCAAAACTTTTCAAATTGTCTTGATGATTGTGATATATTCCAAAAGGCTGCTGATTTAATTGTAATGCCAACAACTGTAATGATATTGTAGTGTCAATAAAAATACAAAAGTTTAGATCACGCTATGCTAAGTATTTGTATCATAATTGTACTCGTGTTATGTGTAAATGTCATGGTAATAAGCGAGATCGAGAGCCAAGCAGAATACCATTGAACAAGTTACGTCGTTTCTCACAGAAAAACAGGAATATGCAGAGATATGTATGGCATCATGTGCTTAAAAACATACCTAAATCTTCAGAAGTTCATAATGTTATTTCGCCACGACGTAGAAAATGTAGAAACATGAGTGCAGAAAGAAAATACATCTCCTTTGTTCATACAATTATGAGACGGAAACAGTATGGTGCAAAGTACAGTTATCATAAGCTTATGTATTCAAGTAAACAAAAAGAATATCGGAGATGGTTAAAGTTGTTTTCGTGTAATTATTTTGTACACAATGAGTTTAAAGGTGCAATTCATAAAGGCAATTGTACAAAATACAAACTTTGCAATGACATAGAGACAAACCCCGGCCCTCAAACACTAGTACACTATGTTGATCCTAGTAAGACAATAAAAGCACCTTATAATCAAGGCAGTATTACTATATTTGGGCAAAATGCTGGGCAACAATGCATTGCAATGAGTCGTTGTGCTTTAATATATCACAAAATGAAAGGAATAAATACACCTAATGATTTACAGCAAATCATGCTTATTGGTAATGAGCTTTATAGCAGTTTCCCAGGTAGAAATCTTATTAAGAATCTTATAAGATTCTTATCAAGAATCTTATAAGATTCTTAATAAGATCTTAATCTTATAACAATAAGAATCTTACAAGATCTTATAAGATTCTTACAAGATCTTATAAGATTCTTACAAGATCTTATAAGAATCTTACAAGATCTTGTAAGATTCTTACAAGATCTTGTAAGATTCTTACAAGATCTTGTAAGAATCTTATCAAAACAGTAAGATCTTACAAGATCTTCATAAGAATCTTATAAGATCTTATAGTAACTTGCTAAGATCTTCAAAAGAATCTTATAAGATCTTATAAAAACTTGTAAGATCTTATCAAGCTCTTATAAGATTCTTGTAAAGATCTTGAAAGATCTTATCAAGCTTTTATAAGATCTTATAAGATTCTTTAAAGATCTTGTAAGATCTTATCAAGCTTTTATAAGATCTTATAAGATTCTTTAAATATCTTGTAAGATCTTCATAAAAGCTTGATAAGATCTTATAAGATTCTTTAAAGATCTTACAAGTTTCTTACAAGAATCTTATAAAAGCTTGATAAGATCTTTCAAGAATAAATAATAGGTCTTTATGATAAACAGTGATATTGTACTACCTAAATAATGCAAAAAAGCACTATTAGAAAACAGAGGATTTGTACGTAATTAGTACTATTTCCACGAGAAAGTTTAATCTAAACAGTACTAGTACTAATTAGAACAGAATCCTTTATTATTTACTAGGTATTACAATTTCACAGGTTTTGAACATGCACTGCTACAACAAATGAAAATGTCATTTAAGAATTCATTTTATTATAATGGCTTTGATAATAGACAAGTGATACATTTCATAATATAAAGAAAGAAGGGATCCTCACTCAAAAAATAAATAAACAAATAAATAAAAAATAAAATAAAATAAAAATAAAAACAAAATTAAAAAACAAGGTAAGAAGGATGAAGGAAAGGAAAAAAACAACTCAGCTCAACTCAACTCAACTCAACTCAGCTGGGCTTGAAATAAACACTAAAAAACTTTCAAAATGCTAGTGTTTTCTTGGAAAATTGTGAGCCAAAAAATATACAATTGCAGCTGGACAAAAAAATAGGCCATTTGCACGATGGTGTCATTACTACAACTACCAGAATGCTTTGCCTACTTTGCTTTGTAAACAGTGTAAAGTAATTAGTGCCAAATAATTATTGTTCAAGTATTCTCAAAGAGAATAAAAATCAGAATAAGAAAGGAAATTTGTAAAGCATTCTTGGTAGTGTAGTTAAATGATGCTATCATGCAAATGGCCTACTGGAGCTAAATGTTCAAATCATTGTGAACTACGTCAGATTATTCCTCATCAGTGCATGGTTTTTCATCACAGGGTTTCTTGTCACCCTCAGCTTCTTTTTTCTTCTCGTCTCGTTTAGTATCAAGACACTTTTGGTTGAGACTCTTCCTTATTTCAGACCATTTTTTGGTGGCCATTTTTTCACCAAATTTTGCCTTGATGGCTCCTGCAAATCAAAGAATGAATAAATATAAACAACAAAACAAATACAAAAAGGAAGAAAGGTGGCTAGTATTTCAAAATTAAAGTTTTGAGTCCTACATCTAGAAGGGTGACATTGAACTACACCTCCATACAATAAAAATTAATGCAAAATCTTAAAAAAAGAACATACAAACATATGTAAATATTGAGATTACTTTTATTAGAGGATGGGTACTCCTGTAAAAGTATACCAGCTCTGCATCTGTTGTATTGATCATTCTATGTTTAGATTTTAAAATTAATACTGATTATACATGTTTCCTATTGTGTGATTTAAAAAAAATTGTATCATTATATTGTTTTAGTTTGTTTTTGTGTGTCTGGATCACACTGAAATCAAGAGATATTTTATTAATGAAGATTTTATTCAGCCACATTTTTTATCATAATGTAATCACATGATTTTGATTTTATATTGGGTGAGTAAATTTTTCAATGTTCAAAGAACTCCATGCTCCCATAAAATCTCAAAAGTTTAATTTAACAAAATGTCAAAATTTGCACTTTTAACAAATGTATTTCAAGTACTGATGGAAATAGCAATTTGGTCAAAAATGAGGGCACATGCACATTTAACTTAAGCTTAATTTGTATGCTAAAGCAATAAAAAAATATGATTGCTTTGTGATCTACTCAAAAACAAACATGTTCATTTGACATTTTCATTGTATGGGGTGTAGTTATAAAGTTCATATGATACATACTTTTTAACAGGTCAATCTTCTCTCCATCTAGGGGCACTTTTCCATTGTTAATTGCCCTTTGATTGGGGTCTATGTTCCCCCTTGTCATTTCTTTGCTAGTAAATAGCGTTTTGAAGACTGCCAGGCTGAACTTCCTTATGTCCCCCCCAGAAGGTATCTCTAGTAGATTGATGTTACCATATATCTAAAAAATAGAAACAACCCTATAAGTGAAGCCCTGTAATTTAGATACTCTCATAAAAGCTTATCATAAAAAATATTACCATAACATTGTAAAAGCACTAACGATCGAAAAATTTTCAGAAAATTGTATTCGTTATAATATCTGAAAGTTATTTTATCATATAAACTTACAAGGGAGTTTGATGCAGTCCCATGGACTTCAGATGGAATAGAAGGGCTGGGGCACTCTGAATCTTCTTTTACCTTCGTCTATAAAGTACAAATATTGTATAAAATTAAGTGACAGTCATCATTAGTAGTGTCAAACTGTTATTGAAGAATTCTCCAAAGGCTGAATTATCACTATTTTCTCAGCATTTCATAGGAAAGTAATAATATACTTTTATAAATTTTTGAGGTGTCTATGTTGTCATCAACAAGGAACTCAACTCTTTAACACTAAATGTTTGGGTGAATAAGTTTTCTATCGCTGTTTGCGCTTAAGATATTTTAATTGGCCGGTAAGTATTTTTCAATGTAACCATAACATGAAGTACATACTCCACATGAAGGCTAGGGGCCAATTGGTTGATCACCAATTGAAGATAATTTTAAGCTAGGTGACTAAAGTAGATTTTGGAGAATTTTTCAATGACATGTCACCTCGTATAGTTTACATTGAAATTCAGCATTTTTTAAATAGTTACTTAAGGGGACTGGCTACTTTGGAGAACGATAATCATGAGAGCTTTCCCAAACCATTGAAATTTGATACTGCATGATTTCAAAATTGAAAAGAAATGATTGTTCTACAAGGACTAGAACTGCACAAATTTTAGTCAGTGAAAGTAATCTATTTATATATAATCAACTTAAACTTTTAATGATGACTAAAAACTATACCCTTCATTTTTTGACTTTTGTAGTGTGCCTTTAAACAAAAGGTCCCTCAAGTCAAACAAAATTTGTTAGAAAATAGATTGTGATAGGTTAGTGTAATTAACTTTTTATACAAAATTAACATGATATTTCAAATGAGTGCAAAAAAGTATAGAGCCCTGCACAAAACTGACACCTTTAATAGCATGCAACCCTTGATTTTTGCATTGGACCCAGCTTTACATTTTTGCACTGATTTGGAAAACAAAATATTTAAACATATCTAACTTGTAGAAGAAGTTAATGACTTTAACCAAGGAAATTTCATATTTTTCTAACAAATTCTGTTCTACTTGAAGGACCTTTTGTTCCAAGTTATTCTTCCAAAGTCACTTTTGAAATCAGCTTTCAATGGGCTTTTGGCAGGTCTTGCGTGACATTTTAAATGACATTTTTAATCCAACAAAAACAAAAACATAATATTTGAAAAGAACACACCAAAATTAGTAAAAGTTGAGATTTTGAAGTAGTTTCGATGAATAGTGCCAAAGTTATGGGCAGCCGAAATTTGTGTTATTTCTATAGAAATGTTCGTTGGTGGGCAAGCTGTTGCCCACCACCAAACGTTTCTATAGAAAAAGAACCAAATTCGGCCACTGATAACTTTGGCACCATTTATTGACACTGCTTCAAAATCTCAACTTTTACTAATTTTGGTGTGTTCTTTTCAAATATTATATTTTTGCTTTTGTTGGATTAAAATTTAAAATGTCACACAAGACCTGCCAAAAGCCCATTCTATACAAAGAAAGTTTCAATTGAAGGTTTTTCAATTGATTTTTCAATAGGTTGTTTGTTTCCTTTAAAGTAAACCACAGAGTAATAAATTACAGTGATTTTATATTAACTTACTCTTTTTTGTTGGGGTGAAGTACTAATTACACAGTCGTCTTGACACTTCGACATGTTGTCAATTTTCCGCTCAATGTTACTTATTTTCTTTAATATCACGTTCATTTTGTCTGCAATATCTCTCTGCCATAGATCTAGCTCTTGTCTCTTCATTGTTATTGGCTCTTCCTAAAAAAATTAAGCATGAAAGAAATGATTGTTTTGAATCTTCTAATTAACAAATCCATAATGATGCAAAGCCTGTTTTTATTTCATCTCTCTCAACTAGACAGGATTGCTGTGATCATTGTTAATTAATATCATTATCTTAATGATGATTGCAGCAATCTCCATCCTTAAGCAAAAGGCCTTTTTATACAACTGGTCACGTGGTACAAAATAATTTATTCTGTTTGGCAAGAGAATGTTACAACCTCAAAAACAAAAACAAAACAGAATAAATTATTTTAGACCATTTGACCACTTGATGCAAAAGGGCTATTAACCGTTATCTCTTAACCCCTATTTATAAGGAAATTAAAGAGTGCACATAAATGGAAAAATAGGGGCTATAGTGAGTTATAAATTTATAAACTACAAAATAAGCAGTTCAATATTTAGTCATGTACATAACAAAAGAATGGAATATCTTAAAAGTAACTAAACTTTTCAGATTAAGAAGATAATTTCAAAACCCTAAAGAAATCCATGCAAGGAATTGGCAAAAGTTAAGCTATTTGATAACAGAAGCAGATCACTGATCACTAGTATACATACATCAATATCACTATCTTCAGAATCTTCAGTATCAACCACCTGTTATAAAAATAATAACTTCAGTTTCACAAATAGGTTTCTGCAGGTTAGAAGCATTAACAAATAAAGACAATTGATGGTATTGATGTGCAAAATCAAACAAATACCAGTGTGGATGGAGTCCACTTGTTTTAATAGCTTAGGTTTTGCCGACTATAATTGAACAGCATCTCATTTATTAAACATCCAAGTTTTCCACAGCGTTTTCTTTAAGATTGATTTGGATATGCGACCATCTTGAAATTGAGACTAATCCAAGGTTATTTCTGCCATTTGACATAGACCAGTTATAGTGATAGTCCACCACCACCACTGGAAAAAATGGCTTAAAATTAGCGCAAAGTTTGCAAATTTGAGTGGTGTGTCAAAAACATGAGAAGATATGGTTCTACAAAGCTGCGAAGTTGTACACTCCCTCAGACAATGTAAACTTTGCACCCACACATACATTTGTCTCGTGTTAAATTTCACAACTTTGCAGAGCTGTACCATTGCTTCTTGTGGACATATCACTCTCAAACTTTGCAACTTTACTCATTTTAGGCCATTCTTTCCAGTGGTGGCAATGGACTGCAGTTCTGTGTCAAATGGCTTGGATTAATAACCTTGTATTAATGGTCTCGTTAAATCTGGTATTTTTTCAAGTGGAAAATTGGCGGCCGGACAGATAACCTAAAAATACTACATGTACTATCTGTCCAGGTTTTCAAAAGCTTTCTGAAGAACCTAGTCAGTCAAGGTTTCAAAGTTTCTTGGGACCCAGGATACTATATGTTAAACTATTTTAACAATCAATCTAACCTGATGTTTAGTTTTGATTTTAGAAATCTTCTTTAACTCCTCTGCAAGAACAGCTGCAGTTGAACTTTCTAAAATGGATAAAATAATTAGACTGCACGTCTAATGCAAAAATTGCACATCGCCTGAAAGTTTTACATTGAAATCAAAATTGAAAACAATTACTTTCCTAAGAACAGCAACTCAGTGAAAGTACACAGCCTACCATGGACTACAAGTATTAAAGCTGATGAGTCGGCTTACCTTTCCTGCTTTTGGTGCACTTTTCTGGAGGAGAACTATCGTCTGAATCTTCGTCTGTAATATAATGAATTTACATTAAGAACTTCCGACAAATTTATTGTGGGAACATCCCATTAAAACAGCTGCTGGATATAGAGTCGTTTTCGTATGAGTGGGAAACGTACCGTACCGTATTGTAACTGTACCAGTATCATAGTTTCTATAAAAACATTCGAAATTCCTCGTTCACTCATATATGAAAATCACTCTATGTTTTACTTAATTACCTAGCGTACGTTTCTTGGCAGTTTTCGAACTTGCCTGGCCTTTTCCTGTAAATACAATTCACAAAATAATTATGCTAAGAGAATATAATTGAACTGATATTAGAAATATTAGTAAAATTAAAAGCAATGTTTCCTAAGAACAGCGACTCAATGAAAGTACACAACCTACCGGCGGACTACAAGTATTAATTAAAGCTTGATGAGTTGGCTTACCTTTCCTGCTTTTGGTGGGCTTTTCTGGAGGAGAACTATCGTCTGAATTATCTTCGCCTGTAATATAATGAATTTACAATAAGAATTTCTGACAATTTTTTTTGTGGGAACATCCCATAGAATTACCTAGCGTACATGTACCTTCTATATTTGTAGTTTTCGAACTTGCCTGGCCTTTTTCTGTAAAAACAATTCACAAAATAATTACGCTAAGGCTAAGGTCAAACGTCGTACTTTCGGTCTACTTATTGAGGAATTTCAGGTCGACCCAAATAATTTAGTTCGACAGGCCAGGTCAAACGTCGTACTAAATGAGTCGATCCTAAAACTAAGTAAATTAAGTTCAAGCGTAGCAGCCCGAGTTATTCGTATAAAAAGACTATTAGTCGTACTACCAAATTCATCAGTCGCACCCGGCTAATTTGGGTCAAACGTCGAACTTTACATGAACTTAAATTCCGTTATTAAATTAAATACGGCTCGTGAAGTACGATGTTGATCTTAGCCTAAGAGAATATTTCACCCACGTGACACCGCTCCTGGCAACCGTTGCTATCCGCCATCTTTGTGCCCCTCGAACGCAAACAAATACAGAAGATGTAGGGCGAGTGTTATGTTTTGTGAAATATGGTTCATTGTATAGTCTTTGGTTGTGGTTGTAAGAGTGGAAAACATCGTGTTAGCTTCCACTCTGTACCTAAGATTGTTTTAAATCAAGGTCAAGAGCATGAAGAGCTCACGAGGGAGAGAAGAACGCGTTGGATTTCGGCGATCAGCCGTGGAGATACAACAACGAAGGGAATCCTCGACAGCGAGCGAGTTTGTGGTCTTCACTTTGTTTCGGGATCTGCAGCAGCCGTTTGGGACAAATATAATGTTGACTGGGTGCCAACGATCAACCTTGGAAAGAAAAAAATCGTCGAAAGAAGTGGAAAAGACGATCAGAAAGTTGCTGAACGGGCCGAGAGAGCGAAAGAGCGAAGGAAGCGAACATTGGAACGACAAGAAATTGAAGCCGCCAAGAAAAGAATGGAGCTAGATAAAACTGGTCTACCTGTCCATGAGATTGATTTATCGTCTGATTCTGCTATGGATTGTGCTAGTTTTGAAGCCTGTGACGAGTCTTGTGTTACTGCAGAAGTCGAGAACGAGAAGGGGACTCAGACAATAACAAAGAAAATGGCGGAAGAGTCAACTTCAACAGAGGACTTTGAGCTGGTTTTTGAAGGCTCAAGAAACACTGCGACACAAACGGAAGAATTTGATTATATGTTTACAAGACCTGTGTATCGTGCCCCAGATAAAGATTTCTTTGATTCTGTGGACAAAATTCGATTCTACACAGGATTGCCTTCTTATGATGTCCTGATGGTAGTGTTCGATCGCGTTGCCTGTCGTGTGAATCGAAACTCTACGTTAACAACACTGAATAGCTTTCAGGAATTTGTAATGGTGCTGATGAAGCTTCGTCTGAACGTACCACTTCAAGATTTGGCCTACCGTTTTGGTGTGTCAGTTTCAAGTGCCTCAAGGATATTTACATCTTGGCTAACAGCAATGGATACAACCCTGTCTTGTTTTATCTACTGGCCTGATAGAGACGAGTTATGGAAAACCATGCCAATGTGTTTCGAATACACATTTGGTAAAAAGGTTACGGTGATAATCGATTGTTTTGAGGTCTTCATCGAAAAACCTACAAATTTATTGGCTAGAGCTCAAACATTCAGCTCGTATAAGCATCATAACACTATCAAGATCCTCATTGGTATCACACCACAAGGAACTATATCTTTTGTGTCCGAAGCTTGGGGAGGACGAACCTCTGATAAGTATTTGACAGAGAACTGTGGGATTTTGGACAAAATTCTGCCAGGAGACACAGTTATGGCAGACAGGGGGTTTACCATCACAGAAAGTGTTGGATTAAGACATGGGAAACTGGTAATTCCTGCATTTACGAAAGGAAAGAGTCAATTGCACCCAATTGATGTGGAACATTCTCGTGGTATAGCAAATGTAAGAATACATGTGGAACGAGTCATAGGATTGCTGAGACGTAAATACACTGTACTAAAAGGTACCATGCCCACAGATTTTCTTAAATGTGATCCAAGTGGGCCTTTAGAATCCCAGGTACCCCTGGTTGACCGCATTCTAAGAGTTTGCTCAGCGCTTGTAAATTTCTGTCCATCAGTAGTACCATTCGATTAGATTTTGTTTTGCAAAGGTTGAACAGGTTCCAGGGTTTGTGCTACTCTTTGTAATTCTTGAAATGCATGAGTCATTTGAAATCCCTGCATCCCTTTCCCCCCTCAGGGCATTCACTTTTTGGTGATATGTTAAACAGTGAGTACCCCATGCTTGGGCCTATGGGGATACTGTAAGGGGTGACTCCCCTGGTGTTCATGATAAATTGATATTGAATAGCCCAATTTTGATATATTGTTGAGTTGCCGCACAAAAAAGAATCAGTACGAGGCTCGGGAATAATGCTTAGTGGTGTACAACAAAACAAATATCAAATCGCTCACCACTAAGCATTATTCCCCTGAGCTTCGAACTGATTCTTTTGTGTGTGGCAACTCAACCATATATTGAATGTAGGCTGTTGATATTTCTTTTGGGGATAAAAAGCAAGTACACATTTTCTTTTTACTTAAAGCAACTTTCAAATCATTCATGCATAAAGAAAACACATTTTATAGTGCATTTGGAACCCCTTCAATAATAGAAAGACATTCTCTGGTAAATAAATAATTACTTTGGGCTTTTCAAATTGTCTCAAAATAGCAGCAGAAGTCTCAAGTTCAAGTTCTCTTGATATTAAACAACCTTTTAAGGTCTTTTAAGCTCACTGCACACCATGAGAAACGGCCAGGCCAAACTGCCACATGAGGCACTTTACTCACCACCTATGCATCTATTTTACTCTTTTTGCCTTTGTCTTGAGGTGAGCAAAGTACCTTGCCTGGCTGTTTCCTCAGGCTGTTTCTCACCATGGGCAGTTTGCTTTATGCAATTTTTTGTTGAATGTGTGGCACCAAACCTGTTCTATGTATATGGGTATTACAATTCTAGTCAGTAGACTATCAAGTTATTAATTAGGTTGTTGGTACTGGATATGTAGGTTTGAACAGCATCACACAATCCTCATGTAATAAAATTATTACTAGAAGTCATAAATTTCATAACATAATTATAATAAACAATGTAAAATATTTATTCACATGAAACTAAACAATGTTCAAGTTATTTGTAATAATATGATTATAACATGTTTTCAATTTTTTTTGAATTACAGGGGCTTGTTTCATTTCCATGTTCCCAGTAACTTTTTGGACCTGTACAGTTAATATAGGTCTTGAAGCAACTTTTAATTTTAAGTTACTATGGGCATGTAAGGAAGCACTTGTAACCCAGTTGCATAGCATGTATGCATACAGCCTGTTTATCTATGAAAAATCAAACAGTGTGACAAAACCAAAATGAGTTTCAATAAAATTCTGATTTTCATGTACAGGCTTGTGTACTAATTAATGCAAAGATAACTTTGCCCCATTTGGTCAGCTTGCATGTGTAATTGTAGAATAAAAATTAAAAATTTATCCATTTTTACATTGGTCACATGAGGCTCACTTTGGATAAGAACAAATAGATTGTTGTATTTATGGTCATGTTCTAGTAAAAATTATATTCTATCATCAAAATGTGGGAAACATACTTATTTTTCCATCTTTCAAACAAGCTAATAAATGCGGACGCATTCTTGGAATATCAAAAGTAGTATGACTTGGATCAGAGCCAAGAGCTAAACATGTTGCAAATGCAATGGAAAACACGCCACAGTCACTGCCATTGTTTTGTTGCTGAACAGGTACATAAGATAGACTAGTTAAATGTCCACCTAGTAAGTCTTTAGTCTGATCTTCAATTTCTTGAGTTATGGCATCATGGTAAAGACTGTCATAGAGGTTAACCATACCAGGTATACATCCTATTGAACTTATGCAAACCCAGTGGTCACTTCCAGTATGCAAAATTTTAATAAATTCTCCTGACACAATATCAAAGTTTCTAACTCTACCCAAGATTGGGCGTTGTAGCCCTTCAATCATTGGGTTAACCTCCTTGATAAGAACTTGTGCAGCTTGTATGATGTCAGAAGTAAGCCATCCAGCAGGATCATTGATAATATTATAATCCGAGCTGCCTAAGTTTGCAAGGTTACCATACTTGTTAAATGACCCAGTTGATACTTTGGTGATAACAATGTCATTGTCACTATTTTCATCTTCATCTGTCAGACTAGGTTCTGCAGGTGATTCAGGTAAAGAGCAAGAAGTAGAAGTGGTAGCCCTTGTCGAAATTGACTTTTTGTTGTTTATTCTGGGATTTTTTCCTACTTTTTTTAAACTCAGATAGCTTGTAACAATGTGGACAGTACCATGTTTTGGGAATTTGTACATCCCTTAGAGCCAAACATGCTGTGTGAAATTGGCCATATGGACATTTTGGATTACTGCATGATATAACATCATTATTAAGCTGCCCTTTACAGAAACAAATATTTTTGGTAGTGGATACAGTTCCAGGCACGTCACACCTCCTAGTGTACCATCTCCCTAACATCTCTGGCAGGATACAAATTTTCCAAAAGAGCTCAACTTTTTTTATCACAGTACTGGAATGCTTCAAGTCAGGATTGATTCTATCACAAACAATGGTGGTTTTTCCAGATGAATCAATTGAAAACACAACAAAGTCGCAGTATTTCCTCTCTGATAAAGTAAATAACTGCTGTTGCACTTGGAAGAAATAATTATGCTCTCTCTTAAGCTTGAAATGGCCATTTAATTTCTGTAAACAAGAGCTTGGCTTAGTAGCATACTCATCATTTTTTATTGAAATTGGGCATTTGATTTCAGCAACACCCAGCTTAGTAGCATACTCATCATTTTTTATTGAAATTGGGCATTTGATTTCAGCAACACCCAATCCACAACAGTCACAAGAGACTAAGCAGTCTGGTGTTGCATGAATATAAGGATAGTCTTTATGTATAAATAGTCCACATTTCTCAATCTTAAAGTTGACATGGTTCAGTTTCATATGCTGTTCATATGTCTTGATTGCTGTCTCCTCATACTTACAACCATGTTAAATGGCCTTGGTGTTAGGTTTATACAAATGTGGGTAACAAATTGATTGAATCAGTGATTGTGAAGGCTGGGCTAAATTGGTATGGTAGACAGCACCACAAACTGAGGCTCCGATTCTGCCTGCCCCGTGCCTAAAAATCCCTGGTCCCTTCGCTTGAGCTCGGGTGTCTTGTTCAACGATAGCAATTTCTTTCTCTGAGATATTGACCTTGACCTCCACACACTTTCGCAACAGTTCATGATACTGAAGGTATAAATTAACAGAGTCATAAAGGTCTGTCAAAACTGGTACATTACGACTTTTCGATATAAATTGGTCAGAATAAGGGTCAATTAAACTCAAAATTGCGGCTTTTGTGGCACTGAGCTTTCTATAAAATTCTGATACTTTTTCGATTTCCGCCGCTGAAGAAACAATGGTGTTTTTATTGTGAGTTTCACTGCCGTTAGTACCGAAAGTTTTGTTTTGAACGCCACTTCGTGTCCCATTATCATCTAGGGAGGCAATCTTAATATCAAGGTTTTCTTTGAGTTTTCTTGCTGAAGTAAAATCGATGTCTTTTACCCTTTCATATGATACTTTGCTCACATAGCTTGGAAGGAGCCAAGTGCACTTTAGTTGCGTACACGCTAACTTGCCAGGAATGCGTGTCCAGCATTCAATGTAAAATAAGACACTAGCGACATGAGAACACGATTCAGCTAATCCTGCTTTACAGCCTAAGCAATGTGCTGAATAAATTCTACCATCTTTACCAGATATTATCCAAATGTCCACAAGGGGATCATTCATCCGTTGTGAGTGGCGAACTTTCGCCACAACAACATGCTTGTTTTTGATCAACTTTCCCTTTACTGAGGCAACAAACCCAGATACCACTTGATTATAAGCCTCAAGACTCTTGTAGCACTCGAACTGATCGTTTGTGTAGTAACTTGTCTCAAAAACTAAAAAGCTAAACAAATCAGACTGTTCTATTTGCGGTAAACACTCGGGGTCAAGCTCCTCGTCTTGAATAGTCGCCGGATCAACGCCAATATTTTCAATTTCTGAATATAACGCTCTTTTATACGACCCTCAAGGGTTGTAGCATATTTGGAGAGTATTGGAGTGGTCATCCATGGAGATTCAAAGCGAATTACGGCCACACAAAACCACAGAAGATAAAAACACTACAGAGTTGGCTTATCTCTACATACATTTCGTGGTTGAGAGGGGCACAACAATGGCGGACGCTAAATTAGCATATGGCTGTGACGTCATGTGAAAAGCGCGCGCGCTAAAAACCGGAAATAAAGAAAACAAACCCGTTCGAGCAGAAATATTGCATTGCGCGTCAATCATTCCAGGTCAATACAGAAAAATACAAGTAACAAATCTTTAAAGCATCATGAAGAACCGAACTAAAATATTACAAGGAATTAACCTAAAAATCTTAAAATAAATAAATAAATTTAAAAAATCAAGGAGGTTTGAGATACTGACCTATGAAAAATATAGTCGCCGGGTATTTATTCGGACCATTTTTTACGGTAACCTGCTCTCCCCGGTCAACTTCGCCTTCGATCACCCACATTTTCTTTATGACGCCATACCTCATGTCTTGCATGAACAAAACCGTGCAGTGCTCATGGGCTTCAAATTCTACAATTCAAATGAGAAAAACCTAAGGGTTATTATTCTGATTCATCTGCCATTGGCTGACAGTTTCAATTTTGAACGACTAAAGTTATGTCCGAGTCGTGAAGTTTTTTACAAACTTAATGCATAAAATCGTTTTTAAAAATTTTCGACAATTCAGCTTGTACATCTTGCATTTAAGAAGTGATAAGAAATTTATCAAGACGAAAATGAAAACGACAAAACTTTCGTCATCCAAGATAAAAACATTTGTGAATCGATTGAGAACCTATTTAGCATAGTTACATGTATAAGTCTTAAGTTTTAAGCAATACCTTCAGGGTGACTCTCTTTGATGGCCTTCATCTGAAGCCTTTCACTGCTTGTCTTCATTGTAAAGTCAAATGTAACGTGCAAAGAGTAGCTAGACTAGTAGAACTTCACTTACGGGTAGTCGAGAAATGACTTAACTTGATCTTACCTTTTGATCTTTATATAGCTGTTGGTAACGTGGTTTCAGGTGATTTCGAAATAGTGGCTTCAACTTACCTTATTTCACAATGACTTCACAACTTTTAACTAAGTTTCAGAAAGCTTTTAACGTAAAATTCATGAAAGAAGACCAAACAATGAGTTTGACCGGCGACATTGCCGAGCCGTGTTGTCACAACTAAGCCAGCCTCCTTGTACCGGCAATAATTTCCCTCCTTCCTTCAAATAGTTTATAGCTCTATAACTTTACTTCATGTAGCAAAGTGTATTGAGCAAGAAGGCGGATTTTGCAAGAATCCTTGACCATATTTGTAGAGAAACGTTCCGCAACAGATGGCGCCACCGTTTAACGGTCACATCCTAACTCCTTTCACGTGAACACCAACCTGAAGATATCTGATCTCAACTACGCTCGTACCGTCAAAGTCCATTTCTCTCGTACTGGGATTGGACGATAGAGTGTCACGTGAACGCAATATGGCAATGGTGATTTGTTGACTGCAAAATAACAAGACCGGAAGTCGTTTGAGCTTTGAAGACGTGTTTTTACCGCGCACGTGTGGCAATCCATTCCGTTGGACATGAAGTAAAACTCATATAAAAATATAGACTTTACTCTAGAAAAACATTGAGAGTCAACTAGGAATGCCACCAAACAAACTTTTAAACAATTTTCAAAAAACTTTGTACAAAAAAAGGGCAGTTTGTCCAAGTTTTTAGTGAGTATTGAATAATTAAATAAAACTGTCAATGTAGCGACATTTAGTAGAGTGATTACAGTATTTCCGTGAAAAACTTTGTTGCACTAATTTAACAATAGAAAACAAAGGATTTCGCGCTATTTTGTACAATTTAGTTCGCTAACTTTTTCACGGATATATTGTAAGCACTCTACTTTGAAAGTTGATATATAGCAAAACACTTATTGACTGGGACCTCGGAAAGGAGTATGCCTTTTGTGGTCCCTCGGCCGCCTGTTTCCCAAGACATTGACGGTCTTGGGACAACAAAAGGAATACTGTTTCCCTCGGTCCCCATCAGTCAATAAGTGTTGAATGTGGTGCAAAATGTCACTCAGCACTGACATGGCACTGGATGACATGACACTATATGATGACACTGTCAACCCTGACGACCGTCACACAAAAAAGACAATTTTATCAGTTTAAAACACCTTAATATATTTGTTCTTAATGACTTCGAGATCATCTAGCGAGAGTTCAGATTTGAGTGTTGCAAGTGAGATCTTTTCCGACATTACAGAAATCTCATCGAGTTCCTCATCTGATGACGACTGTCCGGAAAGAAAAAGAACATTTTCTGAGGTTCGAACTTCAGGTGAATCCTCATCTGATGATGACTGTCCGGAAAGAAAAAGAACATTTCCTGAGGTTGGAACTTCAAGTGAATCTTCATCTGATGACGACTGTACGGAAAGAAAAAGAACATTTTCTGAGGTTGGAACATCAAGTGAATCCTCATCAAGTGGCAGCGAAACCTGCCAGCAGCAAGTAAAAACGCCAAAGAAAAGTACTGCCACTGTTAATGCCAGCGTCACTGCCAGCAATGAAACCGAAGTACGAGTGCACCGCCAGGATGAAAGTCCGGCCAGTCATCAGCAAAATGAGTTCTTTGAAGTACCTGTCAGTAATGTCGTTGACGATCAAGATAATGAAAGTCTGCCTGAAAGTGTTAGGTCTGCAACCTCTGAGTCTGACGGTGGACTCAAATCTCTGGTTTCAGGTGAAGAAACAAATTATACTGATAGTGAAGAAGGTACCATGTCCGTTAGCAATGAAAGAAGTGAAAGTTCTGACGACAGTCTTGACACGTTATATCGTGGTTCTTCAATCAAAACATCAAATTTCGATGCCTTGTTGCTAGCTTTTTCTCAGAAGCATCACATGTCAAAAGCTGCACTAAATGACTTGCTTAGTTTCTTCAAACTAGCACTTCCAGAAGAAAATAATGTTGCCGCTTCAGCACACAGATTTCACAAAAGAAATGCGGAATCTGCACTCTCGTATACCCACGTTCGAGTTTGCTCTGCGTGCCATGAAAAAATTACCGAAAAAGAGACAGTGTGTCGAAACAGAAATTGCACAAAGGAAGGCCAAAAAGTTGATGCAGACGGATTCTTTGCCCTGCCATTAAAACCTCAAATTCAGCGACTGGTTAAAGGTAAGAAAAATTTGCTTAGAAAATTACTCTGCTTGTTATTTGTCGGCCCGATTCGAAACCATTGTTTTTGCACTCCAATTCATTTGATTTTCCTTTCAAAAAATCGGCCCGACACGAAAAAAAACTGTACCCGATTTCTGCGAATCGGGCCGATTCTTCGGCCTTTTCCCGAACAAACCTTATTAAAAAATTGGGCTGACAATCATAGCGTGAAATAAGCCTTTTGATGCATGCCGGTGTTAATGATTTCATATCATTACTCAGAGTTTACACTCTTTTCTCAGGCCCGGCCCAGACGACGTATTTCTCATGTACTTCATTGCTGCGGTATTTAATTCAGAATTATTAAAGTACGGTAAAAATACGACATGGCCTGTAGTGTTACAGGGCAACTGATTCATACGGCGTGTTTTTGTAGTGCCAAACTTAATAGATATTCCCGTAATCCAGCTTTACATTACATGCACGATATTTGTCAGCACGATTTTAATTCCATTGTTTCGTTTTCACGCTCCATTACATTTGATTTTCCTTTCAAAAAATCGGTCTATTTCGAAAATCGTGTAAAGTTGCCGATACACGCTGTAATTTTCTCTCCGATTTTCGTAGGAATTTTTTGGATTTTGTTGGGAGAGCGAAATTGCAACGTCTGACCAGAATACTAAGAGAGCGAAACTCAGCATTGATCCGGATGGCTGTGCGATGTTCGTAGCAGCTAAAAGGTGGTGTTATACGAGACGATTTTCAACGACGATTTTCAGCGCAACGGCGTTACGCTAAAATTGTTCCGTGTAACATGACACTTGGGACGATTTTCCATGCAATTTTCAATGCGGCAACGCGTTGCGAGTTTTTGAATACAAGTCAGAAACTCGCAACGCAAAATGGCAAATTTCACTCAAGTTGTGCTGTATTAACATGTCCAACGACGATTTCTAGCACAATGCTTTACCAGAATTCCATATGTTTTACCTTGAAATTGAGGCCACGGACTGGGCACTAGCCTATGCATCGTTGCGCGAGAAATAGTCCCGTCCCCGTGTAACATGCTCGTTGCTGTCTCATTTCGAATCAAAGTTGCGCTAAAAGTTGTTTCGTGTAACATGTATTGCAAGTTGTTACAATGCGCCGTTTGCTTTCGTTTTTTTTTTGTGTTCTTTTGTTTGAGAGCTTTCATCGAGGATGGCGCTTGCATAATCAAAAACGTATGCGTGACGTCCGTGTTGACAAAAACGTGGTTTGCTTAAGCTCTCACGCTCATGCGCGCATTGTCCTGAATGGACGTCAGCCTCAGCTGACGTTCTTGCGAGAACAGGAACCTCTTCTAGGACGGCGCGCGCACGATCACGAACTTAACGCGTGATCAGTACACCTTTAAACTTCAATTAAGGAATATAAAACGCGTGCGCATGTCTCTGTTCTGTGATATAAACATGATGGAGGATGTAGAGCGAGAAAAAAGCAAGCTTTGCAACACGAGGCATACACCTAATTCCAAAATGGCCGACACTAGTGACAGCAGAGAGCATGAAAGCGAGGCATCGAGGTCCACAATTCATGTTAAAGTTTATCTGTAGGAAATCTGTTGCTAATTTTGTCTTGCCAGTGTTTTTCTTTACCCTATATAAAAATAAGCCTTGATAATTCGGATGTTTGGGTTGTTTTACTCTACTGATTGTCACCACCGTCGCCATTTTGGAATAAGGTGTATAGCCGTTACATTGTAATCAGAAAGTACACACTTTTGATACTAGATAATATGAACAAAGCAGAACTAAGAAAACTTTGTTTTTAATGCTGTTTTTGAAAACTCAAATCTGCACTAAACGGTTCTCTGGGTCCAGATGCATCAAATCATGACGCACGGGAGTAGGGTAAGATGAAAATTAAACTACATCCAGTTACTAAAAATAGCACAGATAAGAATCATCACAACGCGCGCCCCATTAACAAGTTTCCCTCTCTTATTTATGCTCTCTTGTACATACCTAGATTATAATCATGATCTAATATCATGTTGTTTGGTTCTAGAGCACTGGAAAAAAATAGAATCCTACAGAGCTGAGATGGCTGCAAATACGACAGGTACTTTAAGGGATATCCAGGATGGTAGAGTATACCAGGATTATTCAAAAGAAATCCATGCAAGAGAAAAACAAATTTTCTCTCTAGTTGCAAGCAGTGATGGAGCACCAATGATAAAGTCAAGAAAGTACAGTGTTTGGCCATTGATGTGCTTTCTTGTAGAGCTACCCCCAAATGAAAGGTACAAGTTTAAAAATATTCTCTTAACAGGCCTTTGGTATGGTAAACAAAAACCTGATGTGCCACTTTTTTTGAAAAGCTTTGTTGATGAGCTAAAGGTACTTTCAAATGGTTGTGATTTCGAGGATGAAGCTGGCCAAAGCATACCTGCCATATGTCGTATTCAGTCTGTAGTACCAGATCTTCCTGCAAAAGCAATGCTTTTTAATGTTAAGCAATATAATGGTTTATTTGGGTGCACTACTTGTAAACATCCAGGCTTATATGACAAAGATTTAAGGTCTAGACTGTATGAATACACTGGCAACATAGAAATGCGGACTGCTGAAGAAAGCAGGATGTGCGCACAACTGGCAGAGAGAAGTCACACTACTTTGTTAGGATTTAAGGGAGAAAATGTCTTTGGACAACTCGTTTCAATACCTGATAACCTTCCCATTGACTGGATGCATTGTGTGTGTGAAGGTATCCTAAAGAGACAGTTGTTCAGCAGATGGCTGGATCATTGTTATATTGAGGAACATTACAGTTTACTTGGATTTCAGGAAGAACTAGATGATCTTTTTTTGTCTATTAAGGTTCCACATGATTATACCAGAAAGCCACGCAGCATTACTGATAAAAAGCATTGGAAAGCCTCTGAATTCCGTCTCTTTGTATTATTTGCTGGACTGCCCTGCCTTCGACATGCTGTCCTTTCAGATTTGTTTTCAGTAGATCACTTTTATCATTTTGCTCTTTTGGTAACTGCATTGCGCTACCTGCATTCAGTTCCTGTATTAAATGAAAATGTTGCAGCAGCACAAGCTTTGATAGACAACTTTGTCAGACTTTTACCAGTGCTATATAGCAGAAAAGAGTGCACCTACAACAGTCATGCACTTCTTCACCTTCCAAACCAAGTTTTAGATAATGCTTCTTTATCATTCACCTCTGCATTTGTTTTTGAATCCTTCATATCCCACCTAAAGAACATGTTCACTGGAACACGAGGGATTCCAAAGCAAATGGTAGACAAACTGGGCATAAGTCAGGGCTACAGGAAGCATGTCACTGATAACTGTATGGATAATGCTGATACCAGAAGATTCGCAGAACACCTGTTAAAGGAACAAAAAACAAAAAGAAGGAATGCAGATCCTGGAATTTTATTGCATGAACCAATAAATAATTTGAAATTAAGTTCATATGCTGGGGTTCTCCAGACCCAGTTTGGTCAACAACCTAATATAGAGTACTACCCTGTCTCCTACAGAATGACAAAGGATAATGTGACTTACCATAGTACAATGTATCCAAGAAAGGGCAAGTCATGCAGCTACCTTGTCCAATACCAAGTCAATCAAAGACTGGCTTATGGCAAAGTAATATGCTACATCCTGCATAATAACACAGCTTTTGCATTAATACAGAAATTCAGTCAGACTGATATTAATGTGTGTCAAAACCTGGGAGAACCACAAGATGTGGTTCTAAGAGAAATTGTTGACAAGAAATTGATTGGACAGCATTTTACAGAAGTTGAAGCTACGGCTAACAACAGTCATCTACTAGTCAAATGTGGAAACATTAGAAACAGATGTATGTATATTCCAAGCAACAATGACAAGGGCTATGTAACAGTTTTGGACACACCATATGAACATGACTGAACACATGTATAATAATTAATATGAATTTTTTAACTGTAAAAATTCATTGCGGCCTCTTCATGCAAGTCAGTCAATTCAATCAACAGTAAAAAATTTTCTCATGCCTACAATTGGACTCAATCTGCATGCAGGAAATTAAAACAAAAACCTGTATTAAAGGGTGAAGAAAGGACAAAAGGACAAACAGTCAGACAAACTTCAATGTAGCAATTTCATAATAAGAGTAAAGGAATTTGTCTGAAACTTTAATTATTCTTCAAAGATCTAGTAAATATTAATTATAATTAAACTTTTTAGTCATTTTCTTTCATAGCAAGATATACTGCAAGATGTTGTTTAGATCATTAAACTTTTCAAGTCCTTTTTTAAGATTCTTATAAGAATTCAATAAGATCTTGCTAAGATCTTATTAAGATCTTAATAAAGCTCTTAGATTTTTCTTGTTAAGATCTTATTAAGACTCTTATAAGAATTCAATAAGATCTTGCTAAGATCTTATTAAGATCTTAATAAAGCTCTTAGATTTTTCTTGTTGAGATCTTATTAAGATTCTTATAAGAATTCAATAAGATCTTGCTAAGATCTTATTAAGATCTTAATAAATCTCTTAAACTTTTCTTGTTAAGATCTTATTAAGATTCTTATAAGAATTTAATAAGATCTTAGCAAGATCTTATTAAGATCTTAATAAATCTCTTAGACTTTTCTTGTTAAGATCTTATTAAGATTCTTATAAGAATTTTATAAGATCTTACTAATATCTTATAAGATCTTATAAGATCTTAAACACCTTACTTACTTGAATCAACAAGTAAGATAAGTTATAAGATCATGTTAAGACTTTATTCATCTTAATAAGATCTTAATAAGATCTTAATAAGAAATCCAATCTTACAAGATTCTGATAAGATCTTACAAGATCTTACAAGATCTTGTAAGATCTTGATAAGATCTCTACCTGGGTTGTCGCAACTTGCACGGCAATCATTCTTAATGTTAACTGAATTACCTACAATGCTCACAGTTCTAGACAAAAATTATCAACTGGATTATAGTGAAAGCTACTCAGGTAATGTGCATGGTGATCTTATTAATATTGATGAATATGAATATTGTATGGGACTACAAAGAGCTTGTCATTCATTGATATCACAACAGTACAGGTCATTTATATTGATTATTGGTTGCATTGGTGTAGCCATTATTTACTGTCCTGATTCAAATAATTTTAAAATATTTGACTCTCATGCTTATGAGTTCTTAAGATCGTATATTGCACACTAACAAGATGCATATTTTATATTATAGCACTTATGTTACTTTATGGGTATGTTGTGTTTTCATTGAACTTTGACACTTTGACCATGCTAATTGCATACATTTTCTTATTTACATGTACGTGTGTTTCCTACCATTCTTCAACGACATATATTTGATGACAACCCTTTTTGAAATAGCTATATTCCAAGTTTCCAATAAGTACGTTCTTGTTATAATACTGATTTTCCACATTGTTGATCATTTTTGTTAAATAAATCACTTGAATAAAAAAAATTGTTTTCTCATTTTATTTCAAATGGTACTTTGAGTGCAATTATAAATATGTCTCTGATTTAAGATCAAACTCACTACATTCTAAATAATAGCACCTTTACTTGCTTCAAATATTTACTAAGAACTATATAGCTTCTTAAAATTTTTAATTGAAGATATTTCATATGGCAGACATGAATGTATTGTGTGCATTGCTGATAACAATGGTGACAACATTTAGCATGTTATCATTGTGATGCAGTTATGTCACAGCAACTACATTATTAATATAAGGAATTTAAACTAAACATCAACCTTTCCAAAGAGTGCATAAGTAAGAGAGTCTGAATTGATTAATAGGTCGCGTGTCATGTTGATTTCCATTTGGTCTATTTTTAGAAACACCAGATTTCTACACGCTACTCCCGCCATAGGGAACCCAAACTCATAAACTGAATGAAAAAGCAAACTATGAATACACTTATTTTTTTAAACCCTTTAAATTGTTAAATAAAGCAATTATAGAGCATTTTAAAAAGTTTGAATTGGTTTCTAACAATTTTTTTCTTGCTTTTCATTCAGTTTATATAAGTGTGGGCTTCCTGTGGTGAGAGTAACGCGCGAAGATTTGGTGTTTCTAAAAATACCCCAAATGGAAATTAACAAGGCGTCTGACACTCTTACTCTCTTGCCTTACCACAATAATTATAGTTTGTATTTTGTTTTTAATTATTTGACTAATATTCTGCCACACGTGATCTTGGCGTTCAAAAATAATCAGGAAGCCCATGTAAGCGATCGCAGATCGTCTAGTTTGGTAATAATTTGGCTGTCGCGTCGCTTGAACGAGGGTGGCCATAAGCGTGATTTTCACCGTGAAATTAGTATGAAATAGTTGCGCTCTCGCAAAAATTATATCAAGAATGCTGTTGTTTCGCCTCACCGATTTCATTATTAGGTATCTGTATCATAACTGAACTGTAATGTTGGAAAACAAGGAAGAGACGGAATTAATAAAAAAGATATTATGCAACCCAAGTTCAGGGGAGGGGGTGATTGGGCGGCTAGCCCCACCCCATCCCACCCCCAGTTTACAGCAATATTGACAATAGTTTAAAAGCTTTCCCTTAAACGATGTAATAACCTTTTTTGCAACATGTCCATGTATCCACCTCGCCACCGCATATTTTCACTCCATTACAGAAAGTGGGCTGAATTTTCCATTCAAATGCAAACAGAAGTCAATCTCAGTTATCGACCCAGCTCGCTTACCGGCTCTCTTCCATATAAGCATGCCTTGTATCAATGTATAGTCTCCTTCGCAGCCGTTTTTAGTCTCGTCACGCCAGGCGAATCCTCCTGGCGTAACGCTAAAATACCCTTGTCTATGATGTACAATATTTCCAAAACAAGCACGGTGACCCACTCATTTTTCTTACCTACGAGACAAATAACTCAGAATGTACACAAAATATCCAATTTATAGTGATTTTTATTGGTAGGATTAATTATAGAGGAATCACCTTAATTAAAAAGCTCGGTGTTTACACCATGTGTTACTTACTTGGAAACAATTATGCAAATGAGTTCCAAGAATCATTGCGTTCATCGCCTTCACATTGGTTTCGGTGAAACTTCAACTTAAGAAAATGAAACCATTATAGAATACGCTCCATGGATCAAACTCAGCGACCAAAAACTGAAATTCATAACGAGGAATGCGGAAACAACCAAGGAGAAGCCGAATGTGTGGTTGGTCATGGCCATTCTGCTGTTCGCCGTGACAAGACCTTGACCAAAACAGTAGTGCCTTTGCTGCGAGCTTTTTCTAAGCAAAGGAGGATTCCTCGTGTATGTATTCATGATATTTTGAATCATTTTAGAACGTTTAAACCTCTTTATTTTAACCTCTTAATTGTATTGTTCTTACAAACACCAAATCATTTTAAAACATGTAATTGAATTTAGATTTTCTGCTTTTGTCACGCGACTGTTCAACTCCTTGTCAGACCATTGATTGTGATTGAATTTTAAAATTGACTCTATAATTTACACTGAAAATGACAACGTCTTTGGAATCAGGCTAAAAAAAACAACATGAAACAGAAGAGTTAATGAAAACACCTTTTTAGTCAAATTATATTTTTTGCCGTTTTTCCTAGAAAAGCTAAGTGTTTTGCGGCGGAAATATCAATTGTCACGTATTCAATCAATCGATCAATTTACCCACGGTAAACGCCATCAGTGGGACTGTTTTTCAGACGTGCCGTGCTAAAAAAATATATATATACAATGTAAATTCAGGAAGGGGCTCGCGCTAACCCGATGTGGCCTGTCAGACGGCCAGAATTTCCTTGATTTTGATTTTGTTATTATATGTTTAGTAACAGCGTGTGGCTGATGGTATTCAGTATGAAATATCGACATTTCACGGTTCTTTCCTTTAGGAATGATAACTGAACCCCCGCCCCCGGGGGGGGGGGGGGGAACTCCATTGTAAAAGGATTGGGTATGCTCGTCGTATCTCTTAGGGGTAAAAATCAGCGATTTGGTATCTTTTAGGGTGTTAAAATTGAGGTTTAGAGTTTTAGCATTTCCTGGTCTCTTTTAGGGTATCACGAGAGCCCATCGCTTATCTTGTTCTCAAATGGAAGGAATTTGCATGCCCAACAAAAGCGTGTCGACCGTCCAATTTTGTGTTCATAATAATAATGTTCATGTTGAGCTTGTTATCGTTGGTACGTATCTCTTGGGGGTTAAAAAAATCGTCCAGCCACGCCCTTATTAAAAGACTTCCGGTATCTTTTAGGGCTATTTTTAAAAATTTCTGACGAGCATACCCGATCCTTTTACAATGGAGTCCCCCCGGGAACTGAACTTTTACCTTTAGACTTGCTAGTAGAGGCTGATCGGTCCAAGGGGACCACGTGGGAAATTTGTTCAAATACCCAAATGGCAGGCCGTTCCAAAGAAAAAAGAAAAAAATACTGGTCGGAATCCTATAGTACGGACCGGGACTGGCACTTTTTACCGGAGTAACACTTAATAAGGGGGAACTATTTGGAACCGCCTCAACATAGTGGTGTTAGAGTGCACGCACTTAATCCGTGAAATAAAACTGATGATGACTAAATACTATTACGTACTAAAAAGTTAGTAACTATTTCACGGATAAAGTGCGTTCACTCTAACACCGCGTGTTACTCTTAGCAACAATTAGAGACGAATCATTAGAAAAGTGATGGAGGGGCGCTGGGGCAAAAGTAAAAAAAGAAAGAAAAGAAAAGAAAAAAAAAACTTTTTTTATAAAAATTGTATTTCCACTTTTGGAGACCAAAGAAAATTTATGTGGCATTTTCCAAACTCCACCCCCCCCCCCCCCTTTCCCCCTCCTCTTCCCATCCCCTCTCCCAAGCAACAACTTGCCCACCAACGAACGTTTTTATCACAAATAAAGCAAACTTCGGACCCCCCCCCCCCCCCCTTTCCCCCTCCTCTTCCCATCCCCTCTCCCAAGCAACAACTTGCCCACCAACGAACGTTTTTATCACAAATAAAGCAAACTTCGGCCGCCCATAACTTTGGCGCTATTCATCGAAACTACTTCAAAATTTGAATTTTTGCTAACTTTGGTGTGTTCTTTTCAAATATTATATTTTTGTTTTTGTTGGCTGGATTAAAATTCAAAATGTCACGCAACACCTGCCAGAAAACTGTTTTTGCGAAAAGTAACCACATTGTCACATGTTCAGCAAGGGGCTCGCGCTATCATGTTTCAGCCTAACGTAATGATCCCTGAAATACTAAAGAGTATGTCTCGCTTAGAAATTGTGCAAAAATTTTGAAAATTCCAATGAAAATCCGTAGAGAGATGAATTTTTCAAATTTGCTAATCTTACAGACAAACGTATTCTGGATGTCTGGGGGTATAGCATATACCCCAGCCATATATTTTCTGTAAAATTTCGCAATTGTCTTATAAATAATATTTCTAAAATTCGCTAACTGGCCCACAGGGAGGGAAAATTGACGCTCTTGGGAAGCCCCAATAGGTGGGGATTTGACTATGTTATCTCGCCCACATAGTGGGGAATTTGACCATTTTTGTGTAAAAATGCAAATGTCCGGGGGTTTGCCCGAGGGCGGATGGCATGGGCGCCCTTGGAATTGACTGATACATAGTTGAGGAGAATGTGTTGCCTTTGTAATTACATCTGCAAATAGTGAGATCTTCACGTCTTCTCGGATAAGGAAGTTAAACCGTACCGTAGGTCCCGTCTCCCCAAAACCACTACACATTACCCTTGTATATTGGAGGGACGTTAAAGAACCCACACCACTATTCGGGGAGAGTGGGCCATAAACTTGCAGGTGTGTAAGGTCTGTTTTAAAACACTGAGCCCACAGTAATTATTTGCTGTCAAAGCTGTTGTGGTGTCCCTGCCTTCATTGGAAGCCTTGGAAGGAATAAGCTTGTAAATAAATTCCATTTCTTTTTTTCGTGATTAGTTTGTTTTTGTTTTTCTTAGGAAAAGAATAACGAATGGATAACGACTAACTTATACAGTAGAAAATGCATTTGTTATATCGCCAAGAAGGCTGACAGTTTGTAAGTAATTTTTCAGAAAAATTATATTAAAAATATTATAAGCTAGCTAGCATTTGTAGCTATTGTTGCGGCAAGGTTGGGAGAGGAAGATGAATGCATGTTTGTAAATGTTTTATTGATAACAGTAACAGAAGCGAGGCGGGGAGCTGGATTCCGGTCTGTTATCAGTCATACGATCTATGAACACGGTAAACAAAAATGGAGGACCACACGCTAATATCATGACGTTTTTAGTATTTGGTATACACTTATTTCGAAAAATGTTGTCGCGGTTCAGAGCAACAAGCGTCAAGACCGAAATGAATGCTGGTTTTATGCCGGTAATGTATGCAAATCAGATTTGTTTCTAAGGGACGGACCATTAGACAAGTGTTGGGGGTGGGGGGAGGGGAGTTTGGTAAAGGAATATTTTTTTTGTTTTTGTTTTGGTTTGTTTGTTTGTTTGTTTGTTGTTGTTGTTTTTTTTTTTGGGGGGGGAGTCCAAAAGTGGATATATATATTTTTGAGACTTGGCAGGAATATTTTTTTCAATGTGATAATGGCGAGGCAGGAATTTTTTTCTAAAATTATTTCTGGCAATTTTTTTTTGCTTTTGCCCCAGGCCCTCATCACTTTTCTAATTGAGCATTTTCACGTGCTTGCATGTTAGTATAGTGCACTCAATTCTGTTGATAGCGAGTCTGATTTGCATACATTACCAGCACCAAACCAGCCTTCATTTCAGTCTTGTCTTAACGCTTGTTGTTTTGAACTGCGACAACGTGTTTTCAAATAAGTGTATTCATCCTGTATCGATGAATCACAAGTTTTCAAAAGAATTATTTCTGGTTGAAAGCTCAGGGGGGCAGTTTAGTCCAGACCCAGGCCTCCTTTTACCCCGCTACGTTTCGGTTAAACAGAACTCTGGTAAAAAGGGGCCTGGGTCTGGACTAGGGGGCAGTTTTGCCTCCTTGCCACAAACGCAGTTTAATGGGGTTTATAGACTTTTACTGACATCTTGGCTCGGTTGTTCGAAGGCCGATTAATGCTAATCCTGGCTTAAAATGAATGGTTTTCTTTAAATTTTAAAATCTTGGGTTAACGCTAATCGTCTTTCGAACAACTGGCCCGCCACTGGTTGACAAGCTTTGACAGCTAGCTAGTAATATTTCGTTATCCACAGCGACGCCGAATGTCAATGTGGTCTTAAGAAATCCTTGCATTCAAATGCTTCGTTGATTGATGATAACTTTGGTATGACCAAGTGGACAGCAGACCAGTGTACAAAGAAATTCCCTACCGATGCCTATGGTGAGGTAGAGTTCCCGGGAACTGGCACCCAAAACAGATGTCCGGTAGGTTAGTTTGACAACAGATAAGCGTAGACGGGGTGTAGATCTGTGTTGCGGTCGTCCAGCAACAAGTGTGCACAATTACCCAGATGACCTTTGCAAGCAGACTTTGTTACTCGGGCTTCCTCGTAGCCCAAGTGAACACTATAGCGACACTATAGCGTCATGATTTACAATTGAGAGACTCCGCGCCCTCATTTAAAAGCCTTCGGTAGCCAAAGGAACCCGAATCAGTACGTCAAACTCTGTGGTCCCGGGCTCACCAAATAATTTCCGAACGGGATATCACGTCACTTGAATTTTATTCGAAAGTTTATCCGGGTCCACTGGTTTTCAGGCCTCGGACTAGTGCATGAGCTAAGAGTTGTGTGCACAGAGTTTTAGTATATGGAGAGGTAGTTTATGTGAGAGTACATCGTTTTCTTTATACAGTTTGTGCGCTTGTCCGACGATACAGATGCAAAGCTTATCATAAAGCTACTAAGGCGATGGGGACTGAAGATTCCTAATCTAGTGATATCTGTTACGGGGGGCGCAAAGAGTTTCGAGCTCACACCCCATCTCAAGGAAGTCTTTAGAAGAGGTTTGATGAAAGCTGCAAAGTCAACTGGTGCTTGGATTGTTACAGGTTAGCAGTTACTTTAATGTTGATTAACTTGATGATAATGATGACAATGATGATGATGATAACGATATGATTATGGAAATGACGATGATGAAAACGATCAGTAATGTTGTTAAATTACATGATGTTCCATAACACGAGCCTTCGAGCAGTATCTACCAGTCTACTATAAATTTAGCCCAAACATATAACTTGAACAACTGCAGCTCAATTGTTTTGAAGTTTTGGTTGTTGGAAGTGAAATACATTAATTAGGTCCATGCATCTGTACTCAAAACAAACAACAAACAACAACAATAACAACAACAACAAATCAAGAAAAACAAGGAAAAAATGCAGAAAAGGGGTCAAAACAGTCGCACCACTTATCTTCGTCTCATGGCGTACTTTTTTCCCTGCACCACAACTTTACGTCACGTGTGCCTCTATTAGAGTACAGACGCACGAAAAGTGACATCTATTTGTTAATTATTAATCACTATGTTTTTAAGGGGGTACAAACGATGGGGTCATGAAGCACGTAGGAGAGGCAGTAAAAGAGCACCAGTTGATGCTTGGACCAGATTCAGACGTTAAAGTAATTGGTATAGCATCATGGGGACAGATTCAGAATAAAAAAGCACTTATTGAACCAAAGGTTAATACAATGATAACTGTATTTATCAAATAGAACAGTTATTGTCTTCATGCATCATGCAGGTCCCTGCAACACCAAAAAGAGGCGATCTTTGCACACCAATGTGACACGGCCACTTATTCTATAAACATCTTATAATTAGTCACATATGCTTCCTGGTCAATTGAACTCACTTCTGTTGTTGTGATCAAAAGATTAGTCTTATGTTGTTCATCTTGAATGTTATTGGAGCGTTTGCTCAGGGCCGCTTTATTGTATTCTACACAGAAAGGAGAAGGTCGATATCCAGCGATATACAGTATGGCACCAACTCATGAAGGTTGTTCGCAGTTGGACCCCAATCATACTCACTTTATACTTGTTGACGATGGCACTCGAGGCAAATTGGGGTGGTGAAATTGATCTTCGATCTCGTGTAGAAAAAGCAATCTCGATCATGGAACGAAAGACTGATTCGCGTTCCGAAGAAGGTGGGTATTTTGTACTGGTGAATACATTTATGGGCTGCGAATGCCTATATATTTTCGAGTCACGGAGGAATGAAGCCTCCTCCGGCTTTCTATTCGAATTTCGAACAAGAAAGAACTTTCACATCCTCGGGGAACCCAAGGCGCTAGGGGGAAGGAAGGGGGAAAGGGAAGAAGAAATCACCGGGCGTCTTTCTTAATTTAATTTACAATTACAACGTTACATGCAGATGCCCTTAGCCTCCGAGGGTGTGTCCTCGTGAATTAATATTGGTTCCTATTGGGGGTGGGTCACCAAGTTTTTAACATAGTGGGCATCTGGAGGGAGTTTTTGAAATAAGGTAAATTACGGCAATCTCATAAAAAATCTGACCTCACCTACCCTCGAAATTAGAATAGTTTTATATCTAGGTCTAATCTAACGAATCATTATTGGTTATACAAGGCCCTTATTGGAGTTCCTGTGGTATTGTTGGTACTTGAGGGAGGACCGAATACCATAAAGACGATGTATGAGTCGATCATGAGAAAGGTGCCCGCAGTTGTGATTGATGGTAGTGGTCGTGCTGCTAACGTGGTGGCATTTGCTTACAGTAAAACTATTAAGAAAATGTATGTAAAGCACACGTTTTATCCAATACTTTTTACTTACTGAATATGAAGTGAAATCAAAAGACGAAAACACTCTGACAATTTTTTATCATTCATTCTTGGGATTGTCTTCATCGCAGACGTATCTCGTCGAGACTAAACACAGCTCGCGTGACGAGACTAAACGAAGCTCGCGTGACGAAACCAAACAAAACTCGCGTGACGAAACCAAACAAAACTCGCGTGACGAAACCAAACAAAACTCGCGTGACGAGACTAAACAAGGCTTACGCAACGAAGCTAGTAAACATAGGTCGCGTGACGAGCAAAGGAGACTATCCTTGGTGTCCCGTTGCCTGCGTTGCTGGCTGTCCGGTCTCTCATTTCTTCCTCCACCCCAAATACTAAAGACCCCCAGCAACGCAGGCTAGGTGCCTGGGAGCTTATGCTAATTGTGCATATTCATAGAATCATGAGCTTTTTTATCAGGTATTTTTAAATTCGTAAAACAGAAAAAGGAATTACCATAGCTGGAAAGAGCATGTTAAAATTAACAAGACAGTGAAGTTCGGAGGAATTAAATCCAAAACTCGCGAGAATATGAATTTTTGAAAAGTGTGAATTTGTTAAAAAAAACCTTTGCTGGTAGGCATCTCTTGCCTACCAGCGAATGTTTTCATACAAAATTTCGATTATATCTTCGTGAGTTTGAAAGTTACTTCATTCAAACTTCACAGTTTTACTAATTTTGACGTGCTCTTTCCATTTATGGTAATTATATTTCTGTACTGTGACTTTGGAATAACATGATAAAAGCTCAATGACTGATTGAACAAGCTCCACACCCTAGGATCGATAGATAAGAAAAAAATCCAACCGAAGTAAAGGCACTACTACACGGTTGACCTGGTTTGACCGTAAACAGTGCAAAAGTTAGTGCAAGTTGTTGCACAAGGCCATTGCATACGAGACCAGTTGCAGAAAAAATGCATCGTGTAATTAACATAACAGAGCCTTGAGAAAAAAATACGATGCGTGTTGTTACAATTTTCGCCGTAAATAGAATTGAGTTCTCTCTCATATTTTCAGAGTTGACGGACAGAAAGTCAGGGAGATTGATCCTGTCTATGAGAGTGAAATTAGAAAGAAACTTTTATTGTTTTGTGAGGAAAACAAAGTCAACCAAGTATATGAATGGATTAAGGGTAGTTTGAAAGACGAAACCATGGTAAGTTATGCACCTCAATGAATTCAAGTCGGGATCAATGTAGAGAAACGACTGAATGGTGGAGTCATATAGTTGGCGTATTGTGGTCTATCCCTCCTTCCCAGTTGATTTTTATCGCTGAATTCTAAGTAAACGTAATTCCTGGTTCGTGTTATTATATGTTTGGTTGAGAAAAGTTTGTGGAGAATATGAAAAGCAACGGTGGTGGATGTGCAAAACTTAAGCCTGGTTTACATGATCGAGCGACGTAAATGTAAACGCAACAAGTAGATACCCGTGCGCAATCAGTTGATGTGTTTACAAAGACAAAGATATATATGATTTGCATTGAACTGTGCAAACCCCGATAGACACGATACTCAAACAAGCTGAATGAGATGAAAAAATTTTCTACTCCTGTGTTTGCATTTGCATTTGCGTTTGCATTTGCGCTCGGTGTAAACCAGGCTTAAAGAGAAGTGTCAGTTGAAAATCACTGATTTTTTGATATACATATTAAGCATGCGCAGATGGATCACCTATTCCCTATGCCCCTTTACCCCACAAATGTTGTCATGGCTATTTTTGTATGAGGGCTTAAGGATTGGAAGCATTAACACATGACTTTCTAGTTCAATTACAAGCGTTTACACTTTCTTTTCAGCTTCCTTCTTCTGATTATAGCTTAATTCACGACTTTAACTATATTGTCTCTAGGTTTCGGTATATCGTCTCGACAATGGCAAATCACAAGATATTGACTTGGCGATCTTGAAAGCCTTACTTAAAGGTAGAACGTTTGCGTTTATGAAGCCCAAGAAAACGCATTTAAGGCTCTATAGTTTATTTAATCAACAAGAGACTAGTTAATTACCCATCATGTAAGAGTTCTGTTGAATATTTACAACCAGGCTAGTCAGCTTCTTTTTTTTTCACTTGCAACCAGTCCCTTTTCCGGTCCTGTCCACAGAATAAAGGTCAACCCTAAGACTTGTACATGTCTTTGAAAGATTTGCATGCATTCCAATTTGTTTTACAGCAAAGCATTCAAGTGATAAATTGGCGCAGTTGAATCTGGCTCTTGCGTGGAATCGAATTGATCTGGCTAAAAGTTCCATATTTACTGACGATTTTTTATGGACGGTAAGCACTGTTGCAATCATCTTTCTTTACTTTCTCCTCGAAGTCTCGTAAACTGTTAACCATGAAAAGTTTGGGAAATCGTTTTTCCTCGACTATGTTGCGCAGGTCATGGTTACGGAAGCAGACGCGAAAGCAACATGCATACTCAGACTCACTAGTGATGCACTGTTTGTTGTCTTTTTATCAAACCTAGGTGAGAAATGCAACACTGAGTCTGCGTATGTTGCTTCCGCTTCTGCTTTCGTCGCTCATGAAAACCAGCTTTTAAACACTCATATTGCCGTATGTTGCTGTTTTCCAGACAAATCAACTATCGGCAACCAATGTTTACAGCTTTGCTCGACGACAAGGCGGACTTCGTTGAGTTGTTCTTACAAAACGGTCTAAGTATGAAGGAGTTTTTGACCACAGCAACACTGTGTGAAGCTCTACGCAGCGGTAGGTAGCGCCGTTCTTTGGAGAGGAAGAGGGAGACTCATTCTTTGGAGGATTCATTTTCATTTTCAAAACTCTCTACAAATCAGACTCATTCCAAGTTGCTTTTTTAGAACCCAGCGAGCACGCAAGGCCTCACGGGTAGGCTAATATTACCATCTGCCATCCGACCAGATTTCAGGCTCTGGAAACATATTCGTAGTCTTGGGGAAGAGGTAGTCTCTTAGTCTGCACGCAAACGACATAGTAAGAAACGTTTCACCATAGGCGTGAGTTCATTGTAAGGCAATGCAAAATTGTACGTCTACTATCATCTCGCAATAAGAAATGATATGCTGTCCCGGCTAAGCCGTCATGTTTGTGATATGCCATGCTCTTGCATGGATATTGAGCGGTTTTAGGGCCCAGTTCACAAGAGAGAGGGTGCATGCCCCTATGTAGTAGGGAAAACTCTTATGTTTTGCATGTCCCCCTGGGAAAGGAAAACAAATTAAAGAGTTATCCCTACTACATAGGGGCACCCTCTCTCATGTGAACGGGGCCTTAATCTGTGAGTAAATACTCTCTGTGCTGGCACATATGGTAACATAAGAAAATCTGTTTCCAATAAATTGTAATGATCAGCGATTACTTGGAATGAGTTTGAGCGTCAAATCCGAAGATTGTTCACCAAAACCGTTTTACTAAAATCATAACCTAATTATTATCTTTTCTGGCATAGGCTCCAGTTGTCCAAAATCATGATGCAATGGTAAGCGTATAATACTATCTTATTATCAGTAGTTATAAATGTGAGATTTGGCTTGCTTTAGTTTCTGTAGGAGCAAACGTAAAGTTTGTTAGTGTACGGCTTGTCTAAGCGAGAGGTCCAAGTGAAGTTTCAACTACACACACTATTGATTTATTTATCTTTATTTGTACTCGGATTTTGTGTACAAATGGTGGCCGTTTGATTAATAGGGGTTCAGATGCTTCGTTGTTTATTTCAGAAAAAGCGCCAGGACCAGGACCAGGCATGCAACATGCAAATAGTGGGCAGAGTGATCCAGAACTTGATAGGTGGCACGTACACGAGCCAATACTTGCGAGAACCATACATTGAAAGGGATTCAAATGTCCCACCTTTTGTGAGTGGAGAAAACATAATGCTGAACACCTTGGAGCAACGCAGAATATCCCTTCCAAATCTCAATGGTAAGTCTAATACACATTCGATGTTAAGAGATTTTTTTCGCGTTTAAAAGTATTAGTCAACAAATTAAAAACTATTCAGCTAACGAATAGCTAGAATAACTGTTGTACAAAGCTAACTTTCAGAACATTTATGGTGTTTCTAAGTGGTTTTGATTAATAAAAGGTGGATAAACGTGTTAATCCAAAGTGAAAATTTGAATCAAAATGAGTTTTAGGCAATTCTTTCGCTCCATTGCCATATAATTCTTTGCTGATTCAGCTTGAAAGTTGCTAATCTTAGATAAAAATACAGGGTAACAACAGTTCAAAAGACTATTTTAAACAGGCTTGTATCTTAGTAGATCAATTCCTAACTGATAAAAATCAAATTTGAGTGTTAATCCAGAACGAAAATTTAAATTAAAAGTTACACGAGGGGCTAATTGTTGGCACTTTTTAGCCATTACTACTCGATTTTGAAAAAAATCTCCTCTTAAAATACAAAATCAAAGCAGAGCAGAGCATAGTGATTGTAATGAGAGCAATATTTTGTATTTCTGCAGTTTGTAGTGCTAACAATGAACGCATTCAAGTACCAACTCCTTACCGTGATGCTTTCATTTGTGCTGTATTGTGTAATCGACGAGATTTAGCAAGAGTTTTGTGGGAGGGGATTAAGCAGCCTGTTGCAGCTGCATTGATGGCATGCAAACTGCTTCGTTCCCTGGCTAAAAAGGCTCATAGTGACGAGACAAATACCAATGATCTACAACAACACGCACAGTAAGTACATCTTTGTCTCCACCGCAGGCAACTCCTTGGGTTTCCTTTATATAGCAAAGGCTATTTGGCTTCCTTTGTAACAATTATACCGTGAGAGGACTTCCTCCCCTCCTCTCCCAATTCTCCCTCCTCTCACTTTTCCTAAACAGGAATCTCAAGAACAGAGAAAACTCAAAGTGATGCTTGCGGACGAGGCTAAGTACATTTTCTCCCTCCATTTATTTGCACATTGTCTTTGTGTGATATTTTGTTTCTTCTTTCTCTTTCATTCACTCATTCATTCGTTCATTCATTCATTCGTTCGTTCGTTCGTTCGTTCATTCATTCATTCATTCATTCATTCATTCTTTCTTTTTTTCTCTTTGCAATTTGATTGTTTGTGTTTTACTGTCTTCCTTCCATCTATCTTTCCTTCCTTCAATTCCACAACCAGATTTTTTACTCAAACACAGGCTTTACCAACGGAAATAAATTCCAAATGAAAAAATTAGAGTAGAGCGATAACACTAAAACCGTGAAATAACTTAGCAACTAAATAGAGACAAATAGTAGCAAAACGCTTTGTTTTCTATTGTTTCATTAGTACTATTTGTACTTTTTAGTTAGTACTTGTTTCACGGTTTTAGTGTTATCGCTCTATTTCAAGTCATCTTGGTTTTGTATAATAAATGATGACTCCCCTGACGTCATCAAATTTGCATTTTGAAATTTGAAACCTTTATATCTCGAAAGATATGGAGTGTTCAAAAGTAAGACAAAAAGACCTCAACTATATTCCCAGAAAAGAACTGAGTTTGAAAATAAAAAAATATGTGTCATAGGGACTTTAATTCCTTTCCTTTCCTTCCGTTCTTAAAAAAAGGCAAGTAAAATTAATATATTTTTCAGGGTTTTTGAAGAGAGAGCGATCGGAGTTCTTGATGAATGTTTTAAAGAAAAAGAGAAGTACTGCCAACCGCTTCTTGCCCGCGAACTAGACCATTTTGGCAAACTTACGTGTCTTGATTTAGCGGTGTCCAGTGAAAGTGAAAATTTCATCTCGCACACCGTATGCCAAAGATTTCTGACACGTTTGTGGATGGGTGTAATGACAATGAATAATTCTTACAAAAAGGTAATTATATTAATAAAACTGTTAGCTTGGTATCACATAATGTAAAATTATTCGCATGAATTTAGGTTGCACTTTTTGTTTTATCGAAGGAATTCTTTATTCCGGCTAGATCGATTTGTTCACAGCAGGACAAGGGTACCAATAGCAAATATTACTTAGTTCCCTTGTATTAGTGGACCGCGCCTGCTGAATCAATCTTTGCAATCAACTCCTGGATATTTAATATATGATGTTTTGTTTACGATTTTAGGTTGTACTGTGTATGTTCCTACCCTTTCTGATCCCTCTCGTCATCTCGTTTGTTGATGAAGAGGAAAGTCAAGAAAAGATACACGACCGTGAGCAGTCCTTAGTCCAAAAGACTCGCAGTACATCTGATACTTCATCCTACCAAACGAGAAAGCAAAGTTACTTTGTCACTAATAGGGAAGATCAAGTGTATTCTGATGAAGAGGATGGAAGAGAAGAAACCGGTTTCGGACTTTCTGCTATTTCGGAGTTTATCCCAGGTATTTGTGCTTTATGCAAAAAGCAAATATTTCCAGTTTTAGTTCCAACTACTCGCCCCACCCCGGCACCCAAATCATCCAACACATCAATCAACCAACCAAACTCACCAACCACCAAGTCAGCCCATAGTTGGCAAACAAACGAACGAACGAACGAACGAACGAACGAACAAACGAACAAGCAAGCAAGCAAGAAAACAAACAAGTAAACAAACAAACAAACATAAAAATCGAGCAAAAACAAATAAAACAAACAGCTAACTGTAGCTAATTCAGTAGCTTAACTACTGAATTGTTAAAATGTTGTCATTATTTAGACTTGGGTGAAGACCATTCTGTTGAAGTTGTGCTGAGATCGACTAAACCAAAAAAAGTCCACCAGAAGGTTTCTAGTTTTTACAATGCGCCGATCACAAAATTTGTTGGCAATGTTGTAAGTATTATTATCTGCAAGAAAAGATAGGAATAAGGATTTGGTGTATAATATAATTTATATTTTAAGTTTGCTACTCGGCGCGCGTTATTTGATCACTCTATCTCCGATCAATTAACATTCCTAATAAGTGTAATATATAGAACAATGATAGAACGTTAACCTTGCGTTTTTCACACAGTTTTCGCACGTGGTATTCATCATTTTGTACGCTTACGTTCTGATGATGAATTTCCCAAAGTTTGACGGAAGCAAGAGTTTGGGAGGAATTTCTGCTGTGGAGATTTTACTTTACTTGTGGGTGTTTTCAATCGTCATTGAAGAATTTCGACAGGTAATTTACATATATTCATAGTCTCTCTCATGTTGGTCTCTCATTCATTTATCCATCCATCCGTTTGTCCGATCGCTCGGTCATTGATTCTTTTTTTCGTTTGTTCATTGTCATTCATTCGTTCATTCATCCATTCATTCTTGAATATCCATTCATCCATTCCTTCCTTCCTTCGTTCATTCCAATACTCCATCGTAAGCAATGTTATCGCGTATGACCCGTATTTTCTTCCCCGCGCGCGCTCCTAAGAAAACCTTTAGAAATAGTCACGTCACGGATCACGTACGGATTTTCGTAGGTGGTCCGGAAAAAACCGTATCCAGACCCGGACCCGCGCGTGTGTCCAAAAATAGAAATAAATTGGCCAAAAAAGAGTCATATGATAAAATGCTTATTGACTGAGTTAGGTCGAGCTGGACGGGAAAGTATTCAACTCTCGTTCATTTTCGCTGCGCTCGGTATGTACTGTCATGACCTCGTGCCAAATATTTCTCCTCCGTCGCTCCCACTCAGTCAATTAATAGGTACATATAACGTACTTGATATTTCATTTTTTTACCTGGTAAAATACTTTCATCGTTTCTTCTATTTTTAGATTGCTTCCAAGGATCCACAGGTTTTCTTCCATAAAATTCGCCTTTACTTTTGTGATCCATGGAACTGGAACTCGATCGATATTCTATCGGTAGCGACCTTCCTCATTGCCATTGTACTGAGATTCATTTCCAATGACAAAGTATTCCGTGCTGCTCATGTTATATTAACAGTTGGGATGGTCCTATTTATCGCACGTTCCCTGCAGATGTTCTTTGTGAATCGTCATCTTGGACCTAGACTTGTAATGATTAGTAAAATGGTACGTTACAGAGACTTATAGGTGGTTATCCTGTCGGGTTACCTGTGTATCTATCTTCCGTCCATTCAACCCGTCTTCAAGCAATGTCACTCCTTCGATGGACATCAGGGGAAGTGAAGCCGGCAAACTGATACTGAAACCGCTTGCAAACTGACTGGGCTCATTTTTGTTTTCATTGACGTGTATCACGGGAAGCTCACCAAAAGCCAATCCAAGCTAAATCATGAACTGTCTTTAAGTCCAACGCCCTCATGCAGACTTAAGAATTTCTGTTCCATCTTAGGGAGGCTTTTTTCTAAAGAAATGGCTGGAGTTGAGAGATATTATTCATATTACATGGGGTATCGGTTATATAGGGTGTTCATCATATTTGTGTCCGTTTTATATGGAGATCGAGGGGGTGCCATTTATAGCTAGAGGTGCCATTTATATATGGAGATGACCGTTGCATAGACAGGAGTCTGATAGCTACATGATGTTCGTTATATACTAAGATGCCAGCCCTTGTTCATGTTTGTTGTCTTGGTTTTAGTATTTCCTGGTCTCTTTTAGGGTATCAAAAGAGCCCATCGTTTATTATCTTGTTCTCAAAAATAATGGAAGAAATTTGCCCAACAAAAGCGTGTCGACCGTTCAATTTTATGTTCATCATGATAATGTTCATTAGCTTGTTATCGCTGGTATCTCTTAGCGGTTAAAAATCATCCAGCCACGCCCTTCTTAAAAGACTTCCGGTATCTTTTAGGGGTATTTTTAAAAATTTCCAACGAGCATACCCGATCCTTTTACAACGGAGGTCCCCCGGGGTTTATACAAAGGCCGTCATGTTAACAGCCCCAATGACTTAACTTGTTGTCATATTAATATGATTTCCAGATGAAGGACCTCCTACACTTCGTCTTGATTCTACTGGTGTTCCTCGTAGCGTACGGGATTTCCCTCGAAGCCGTCATGTATCCCGGTCCCGGTCAGTATGCACGTAATAATACATGGAAGTCAATCCAGGGTGTACTAGAACTACCTTACTGGCAAATGTATGGTGAATTATTCCTGGATGAGATCAAAGGTATGGACTAGTTCAGACAACACCACCAACCCTGTTTAGTTGCACAACTTCAATTTGTATTTCACTGGTGGTGCCATTGCTAGCTATAATACTGATAGTGTTTTTTTTGTTAATATAGGTAAAAATCCTGATGATCGTGATATCGGAAAAGTATCTCCAGATGGACAGTGGTTGTCTCCTTTACTACTGGCTCTATTTATGTTGGTCGCCAATGTTTTACTCCTGAACCTTCTGATTGCTATATTTAGGTGAGATCCTTTTGGTAGAAGAATTCCGTTTTAATGGTTTCTTTGAAAGTGTTTCCCTTTGTCCCACTTCAAACAAAACGCAAGTCAATGTCTCGTTTTTGCTCACCTGCAGCAACTTGTATTGACCTGCGCGCGAAAAACACGACGATGTTCAAATTTCTTTAAAAATTCCAACTTGCCAATTAAAGGAACTTGCGTATCTCAAGTACAAGTCGATCAACGTTGATTTGGGTTTTTATATGAGGAAACAGTAGAATAAAATTCTGATTTTCTTATTTGGCTAAAACAGGTGCATGGTGATTTTCTTATTTGGCTAAAACAGGTGCATGGCATTACAAAGATGAACTCTTTGTAAAATTCCCAGAATTAAGATAATTATGGAAGTCACCAGGGGAAAGTAATTCTCCCCCAAAGTCACACATTAATGCCATCTTATTTTGTTTAGCAACACATTCCAGGGCATACAAGAAGCGTCCGATAAAGTATGGAGGTTTCAGCGTTATGACCTGATTAATGAGTATCTAAACAAACCCCTGCTACCACCACCACTTATACTGATAAGCCACGTGTTTGTGTTTATTCGATGGATTTGGCGCCTTTGCCAACCTAGTAGTAGGCGTAATTGTACACATAATGCTATGAGTAAGTTTGATTTATTTCATAACATCTGTTGTCCAATCACTATATCCACTAGTCCAGACGCTGGGCCCTCCTTCGCCGCTCCTCTTTTTTTTATTTGGGCTTCCTAAAAAAAGAGGAGCGGCGAAGGAGGGCCCAGCGTCTGGACTATATATCCACTGGATAAAGCTGACAAGTAGGGGCGTAGTCAGTGACTCGAGCTACCGTTTGAATCGGGAACTGAATCAGTAAAATTTGTTTGACGTCTTGTCGCAAGGGTACGTCTATCTATTTTCCATCTTTGAGACTGTGTGTGTATTTTCAAAACTAATATTTAATGTAGCCGCAGTGATTGTGGAGGTATACAACCCCAAGCCTTTCGTTTCAACCATTGCTCGTGTATTAATAATTTTCTCCCAAGAGAAATAAAATCCTTTGTTATTCAAAAACTTTCTATTGTACTTGCCCACAAACATTGCTGCCATGAAATCCCTCTATAGACTACACGGTAGAAATTCGACTATGCTTATTGGCTTTATTTGTTAGGAAATTAAGCGCAGAAGAAAGAAAGAACGAACGAACGAACGAACGAACGAACGAACGAACGAACGAACGAACGAACGAACGAACGAACGAACGAACGAACGAACGAACGAACGAACGAACGAACGAACGAACGAACATTAAGTGCATTGTACAAATATGAGTTTTCAAAAACAGCCTGGAGTAAAAATCCAAATTCTCTCGGTGAGCTTCTTTTGTTCACATTATCAAGCATTAAAATTTATATATTTTCGGGTTACATAGGAACGAGCGTAATGAAAAAAAAAGAAAGAAAAGAAAAGAAAAGAAAAGAAAGAAAAGAAAAGAAAAGAAAAGAAAAGAAAAGAAAAGAAAAGAAAAGAAAAGAAAAGAAAAGAAAAGAAAAGAAAAGAAAAGAAAAGAAAAGAAAAGAAAAGAAAAGAAAAGAAAAGAAAAGAAAGAAAAGAAAAGAAAAGAAAAGAAAAGAAAAGAAAAGAAAAGAAAAGAAAAGAAAAGAAAAGAAAAGAAACGAAAAGAAAAGAAAAGAAACGAAAAGAAAAGAAAAGAAAAAGAAAAGAAAAGAAAAGGAAAGGAAAGAAAAGAAAAGAAAAGGAAAGGAAAGAAAAGAAAAGAAAAGAAAAGAAAGGAAAAGAAAGGAAAAGAAAAGAAAAGAAAAGAAAAGAAAAGAAAAGAAAAGAAAAGAAAAGAAAAGAAAAGAAAAGAAAAGAAAAGAAAAGAAAAGAAAAGAAAAGAAAAGAAAAGAAAAGAAAAGAAAAGAAAAGAAAAGAAAAGAAAAGAAAAGAAAAGAAAAGAAAAGAAAAGAAAAGAAAAGAAAAGAAAAGAAAAGAAAAGAAAAGAAAAGAAAAAAAAAAAAAGAAAAAAGAAAAAGAAAAGTAAAAAGACGAAAAAGTTTAGGATAAATAATGCCATAGTTATCATATGATTTTCGATTTGTTCAAATTTGATATCGTGGGAACTGAAAAAGCTTAATTGCACACACCTAAAGTCTTGTGAAATTTTGCACTCTTTGAAATCTCAATCTTTAAAATTTATTCCAAATTGCCCTCGAAACAGAATGATTTCTTATAAAGATTAACAAGCTAGGTTTGTTTTATTTGGATCTAGCCAAGGGTTAGCGCTCTCCACTCCTTGTACATTCATGCCGTAGTTTCGTTCGTTTAATTGCTATGTGAACACTTTGATTTCAGAACTGCCTCTGCAAGACTTTGAAAAGGAGCAGATAGATAACTGGGCATTTCAAGCTAGGGAAAGGTACACACATCAAAAACAAAAGGATTCGAATGATGAGACAGATGAACGACTTAAAGCACTCGAAGAAAGGTAGTAACATTTATTTACCAAACAAACAAACAAACAAATAAACAAACAAACATGCAAGCAAACAAACAAGCAAGCAAACGAACAAACAAACAACCAGTGCAACCAACAAGCAAGCAAACAAACGAACAAACAAACAAACAAACAAACAAACAAACAAACTGTAAGCAGACAAACAAACAAAAACAAACATGTGGACAAACAAACGAACGAGGAATATTTTTGCTTTTCAAATTGCAAGAGAATATAATTTGCAATCGAGTAGATGGAATGGAATGAGGGATGGTTAGAAAGAGCTCTCTAACTTTCTCTCCGTCTGCGCATTCCACTTTTCTGAAATCTCTTAAAACATGTATTATTCCAAGCCACATTCGCAAAATTAAGATTCAATCAACTTTCTATTGATTTTCTAAGGTTTACAAACACCAATGAAATGTTGAATAGGATATTAAAGATGCTGGAAGAAGTAAGTTTGCATTGAGTGAATGTACTACCTTTAATTGAGAGAATTTACTGCATTGCTTCATATCGAGTAGGGCTTATTGGTGTATGTACTTTTCTTTAGATACCCTGCGTATCCTCTTTACTATGAGTAACAACTGCTTATCACAAGTAAAAATCAACAACAATCAACATGTGAGTTGAGTGTCGTGTGGTAGAATAGTTGAATGTAGTGGTAGTGTGTAAAATAAATAAATAACTGTTTATTTAAGTGTCCAAGTCTTCTAGCGCTTGCGCACTAATTGGGGGACACTTTACTCTCTCACACACTACCTCTACATTAAGTATTTTGCAAATAATCACTCGATCACACTGGTTTTTACGGAGGGAGGAAACCGGAGAACCCGGAGAAAACCCTCGTGGCAAGGGAGAGAACAACACATCAAACAAACTCAATTCACATATGATCCAGGCGCTCGAGCTGGGACTCGAACCCGGACCACAGCGGTGAAAGGCCAGCGCTCTAACCGCTCGGCCAACCATGCCACCCACAATTAAGAGTGACAGCAGGCCCACATCAGAAGAATGGCTGCCAATTAATCAAGCCTGCTTAAACAAATAAAGCATTTTATTTTTTACTTTTAAGTCAATATAGGAACATACGGCAACTCGATGAGATATTCTTTTCTATCATTGTTTTACTTTAATTTTTGCGTTTTTATCACTGATATAGGGTAACAGCTGTGCTCGTCCCACTGGTAAGTCTTTCTCTGACTCAACCACTCCATGTATTTCGCCTCATGAATCCAGAATTAATAATGCAAGATTCCGGATTCCTAGAGCTGTCTTATAGACTCAAATGGCCGGATTCCGGTGAGGGCTGGATTGCGGATTCCAAGGATTGGATTTCGTATTCCAAGGACTTGATTCCGGATATTCCAAGTGCTAGATTCCGGATTCCGGATTTCCTGACAGGGGGCGAATGTATTGTACTCCTGTTTTGTTCACATGATTTGCGCCGCATGATAACACAATAAATAAATAATTCAGAAATAGAAAACGCTCTCCAATGTCTCTCTCCTCTGATATAAACAAAGTAGCTAGCTTATCAGCGCGCATTTTATATCACAAAGATTTTATAAATGATAGATCAATGTAACGCCAAATAAATGTAACGCCAAATAATGTAACGCCAAATAAATGTAACGCCAAACAAGTGTAACGCCAAATAAATGTAACGCCAAACAAGTGTAACGCCAAATAAATGTAACGCCAAACAAACAGACACGTAGTAAGATATTCTTTTAAATGCCAGATATTTATATCCTTTATTTTCCTTAGCTTCATCTACTGCGTTCGTCCACCACAAGGCACGCACCTCTCCTTACCCTGGATCTTCTGTTAGAAGATTTGAGGTTCCTGATAACAAGGTTGATTGGAAAGTAAGTATTTTCTTGAAATAATGTCACTTTAAATCCCCTCACTGGAATGCCAATAAAGACTTATAATGGACTATATCAAAGACTCCACGTGAAAATATCTTTCATCTGGCTGGATGTATATGGAAGGAATACTCTTTTTTCCAGATAGGTGATATCGAGAGTAGGGATTTCGTTAAAACATCGGCTAACGGTTGTTATTTTACGAAGGTTGAAGATTGAATAGACTAAGGGAAAACTGTCTGAAGTATTTCACGCCGGGCACAAAGGACCCCAAAATCGGCACCGTTAAATGTGCCATTTTTGCCCTAACCTTTGTATCTTCAACAAGATTTGATCGTTTGCAATGAAATTTTCAGTGATGGCTAACTATAAGTGGCGATTTATTTTGCCATGTTTAAAAGTTACCACTGACGTGATTTTGACGTCATAGCGAATTGTTACATTTTTCGAGAACATCCAGATTACTTCAAGAGATTCTCAAAACTACACAGTTTGAAAGAGAATGCCATTCTCTAAAATTTGGTGCAATTTTTATCTCGATCCGACATTTCGTTATCGAGTTATAAGGGATTTTTGTTTCACGATGACGTCATAAAAGTGACGTCACTAATAACTATTAAAAGCCATCAGAAGCCATTGGAAACAGCAAGTGATGATGCAACGATCATGTATTACTATTATAAAGTGTTTCTACGTAACTAAGTTAAAACTTGTGGTCATCGAGCTTTATTAGGGATATTTCAAATAATCGGTGACGTCATTATGACGTTAGAGGATTTTGCTATATATTCTTATTAATGTTTCTAATACTTATCTTCAAAAAATCAAAAATCTAAAAACATACGATTTTGGGGACTTCAAAGCTCTTTCACTATGCAAAGTATAAGAACAAACGGACTTCAAACAAAAAAGTTGAATGAAGAAGTAATTTTCATAAATTTCTTTTACTATTTCCCATATGATTATTAGGGAAATTTATGAAAATTACTTCTTCATTCAACTTTTTTGTTTGAAGTCCGTTTGTTCTTATACTTTGCATAGTGAAAGAGCTTTGAAGTCCCCAAAATCGTATGTTTTTAGATTTTTGATTTTTTGAAGATAAGTATTAGAAACATTAATAAGAATATATAGCAAAATCCTCTAACGTCATAATGACGTCACCGATTATTTGAAATATCCCTAATAAAGCTCGATGACCACAAGTTTTAACTTAGTTACATAGAAACACTTTATAATAGTAATACATGTTCGTTGCATCATCACTTGCTGTTTCCAATGGCTTCTAATGGCTTTTAATAGTTATTAGTGACGTCACTTTTATGACGTCATCGTGAAACAAAAATCCCTTATAACTCGATAACGAAATGTCGGATCGAGATAAAAATTGCACCAAATTTTAGAGAATGGCATTCTCTTTCAAACTGTGTAGTTTTGAGAATCTCTTGAAGTAATCTGGATGTTCTCGAAAAATGTAACAATTCGCTATGACGTCAAAATCACGTCAGTGGTAACTTTTAAACATGGCAAAATAAATCGCCACTTATAGTTAGCCATCACTGAAAATTTCATTGCATACCATCAAATCTTGTTGAAGATACAAAGGTTAGGGCAAAAATGGCACATTTAACGGTGCCGATTTTGGGGTCCTTTGTGCCCGGCGTGTTTTAAAGCATTTTCTATGAAATGCACATAGCTGCTGCTGCATATGAAGTAATCGAAACCTATTCTCGCACAAGTAATACACATACAAAAGTGAAGTGTTAAATGTAGCAGGCGGAGCTACCCCGCGAGCAGATCGAGTTTACGTATTTGCTAATCCCGCCGAGGCGAGGAAAAGAAGTTTAATCTCGCTATTTTATATGCGCGAAGGTGACGTCTCAGAACGCCATTTTCGCGCCAAATTCTTGACACGTCCGTTACCATGACGAGAATTCTATAGCTATTATTTGTATTCCAAAAACTGGTAGTCAAATAGGTATTTTGAGTACTTTTTACACCCAGGAATGTTGATCTGACGTGTAAATCGCGGGGACGCAGAGTCCCATTGCTCTGTGGAGGGATTAGAAATGATACCTCTGCTTGCAGGGTAGCTTGAACAATCGTCTATGGAAGGATATGTTGCTAATTTGATGTTTATTATGTTTCTGTAGGTTAATTTTCCCGGCTACGATCCTGTCGAATACACAGCTCCAAGTGTACTTAGGAAACCACCCTGGGCTGACGCTGATCTCATGAGAATGTAAGTACACCGTGCTTGCTATGGGAACACTAGATCCTAAGTAAACGGAAAAGTTATGAACACTGCTGTGTTTGTATAACTAATTTAGAAATCATTGATTTGTGATTCTGTATTTCAATCTTGGTTCCTTAGAAATAAGCTTGTATTATATTCATGAATTCGTTGTCTTCAAATTCTTAGGGCTATATCAGAACGTCCCAATCTCAAATACAATCAAGTAGATGATGAATTCAATGTTAACAGGGCTAGCTACACTGGTACTTATGAAGTCATCGATGGGCTTGCTATGTAAGTTACTTATTGAAGGGATTTTCTTCAGTGTTGTATTAGACTCTATATCTTCGCGAATTCATTCCTTCAAAGAATTTCGGGACTGTAAATTAAAAGGCTTATTTTACAGTTTGAATACAGTACGTTGTATACAACTGGCGATATACCCTGTTTTCTGTACAAGTTTATGTTTACAAAAATATTTATGTAGGCATGTAGTTTGAATAGTAAAGCAAAAACAAGTATCTGTTAACAAATAGTACACATGCATTCTTGTTTTCAGGAATCCAATGGGCAGGACAGGCATGAAAGGGCGTGGTCTGTTAGGACGTTTTGGTCCCAATCATGCTGCTGATCCCATCGTTACACGGTTAGTTGGATCAAGTTGCTGTTAAAATTGTGATCTAAGCAAACACAAACAATCAAACAGACAGACAGACAGACAGACAGACAGACAGACAGACAGACAAAAATAGATAAGCAAACAACCCCCTAACAAAAAAACAACAACCACGACGACGACGACGACGACAGCAACAAAGCCCGAACGAAATATCAGCACACAGAAAGGTTTATCAGGATTTTCTTAATTTGTAGGGACCACTGAATGATATTTTTTGCAATTCAATTAAATGCATCGAATCTAACTTGGTTTTAAATTTTCCAGATGGAAACAAGCGAATGAGGGCGTGATGGTTGAAGGTGGGAAAAAGGTCTTGGAATTCGTGGCCATTTTACGTAGAGACTGCAACCAATGGGCCATTCCAGGGGTGCGTGAGTCTAATATCATCAGTTGTCTATTTTGATAGAAGCTTGGCGGGCTTAGTTAGTCACGAAACGAATTTCACATGATTTTTCGGCTTAGACGTTTGCATGGAGACCAGTACAACAATTCATGGACTTTTACATGGGTCTTTTCTACCCGAGACGACAATGAAAGTCTTTTCGTGGCGAATTGAAATTCGCAACGCGATTAACTCTGCAGCCCCGGGGCGAAAGTCTGTCGCCCTTAGACCCTGATTGTATGAGAAGAAGACAGCCACTTCACCAACTGGGTCATCCATCTCCAGTCAACTATAATAATCCCTCAGAGAACTGAAGTTAAAGTACCGAAGAATTAGATGACGCCTTTAAAAAGGGTTGGGTTGGACCAATCCTCGTGTAATGTTCCATCTCATGCTTTCACTTTAATGAGCTTTTATTAGGTTTTTTAATTTGTAACGCATAAAAATAATTACCATAGCTGGAAAGAGCATGTTAAAGTTATCAAAACTGTGAAGTCTAAAGGGAATAAATTCAACATTAATTTTTGAAAAATGGTGAATTTTGTTTGGAAACCTTTGCTGGAAGGCATCTCTTGCCTTTACCAACGAATGTTTTCTTACAAAATTTTGATTTTTGAAAATTCATGTTTTGAACTTACTTCATTGAAACTCAGTTCAGTTCATAGTTTTACTAATCTTGACTTGCTCTGTTCAGCTATGGTAATTATTCCTTTGTCCTGTGACTTTCAGAATTACATGGTTAAAGCTCATTACATCTGACATCTTATCTAAGCATTCTTAGACATCCGATAATCAGTCACTAAAAGCTACCTTTTTAGAAAACCCTGTCAGTTTTTTTCTCTGCAGGGTATGGTCGAACCAGGTATGGCTGTGTCTCAGACCCTAAAGGCCGAATTTGGCGAGGAGGCCTTGGCTCAATTGGATGTCAGCCCTGAAGAAAGGAAAAGGATCGCTAAACAGATTGACCATCTTTTTCAACATGGCGACGAGGTACATTGATCCAGTTGCTCTTACACGTGGTGCAATTCCGGTTGCGAAATAAGCTACACGAACGCCTAGCAACTAGCCAACTAGGATTGCAAGCTGTAATTTTTTGTATATAATAACTTTATTGTAATTGTAATAAATAACATTACTACTACAACAGGGCCATAGAAGGGAGGAACTGAATCCTCATTGTAAACTATACCCCAATTATGCTTTCTAATATCATATCTAAAAAAATCATATCTTACTGATCGGTTACTTTTGTTTTAGTCAGTCACATATCACTTTTAACTTTTTTGCAGCCTAGTACGTCTCTTACATTTATCCGGCTAACTTTTCCCGAACTTAGGGCACGCTTTAATTGGAGCCCAGCTCTGTTGCGTGTCCCTCACCATTATTTATTTTATATTTTTATTTATTATTTTATTTTTATTTGTTGTTTTAATTGGTGAAAGTTTAGTAAATAAACTTAATCGCTTACAGAATTGTGCATGTTCACGTCATTGATTTTTAAATTCAATTCTAGGTTTACAAAGGCTATGTAGACGATCCACGTAACACAGACAATGCGTGGATGGAAACTATAGCCGTTAATTTCCACGACGACAAAGGAGAGTTGTTCGGCCATTTTAAACTGCAGGTATAACCTAAAATACTGTACTGATAGTAGCTTTAGAAAAAAATATGCACGGTGGGCATAAATGACCTCAAAAATGCGCAAGGAAAATGTGACACATTTTAGAGATTATAAATAATTTCAAAAATCTTTGACATAATGAATTAAAATTTTCAGAGTGTTACCGGTAGATATGATATTTTATTTTGATGCAGTCGGAGTCGAGGTTGATGTCATAGTGACGTCATATTGAAATGTTACATTTCTAGCAAAAATTTATTTTTAAGGCGAGGTAATAACAAAGCACTGAATTTTGTTTCTGTTGTCATTCTCTCTATAAATTTGGCGCAATTTTTTTTCGTCTGTGATTAATAATTAATTAATGCCACTAATAATTCTTTCATCATGCAATGTATGACAACGAAACATTTTAAAGCAAAAAAGTAGTTTGAAAAAGTTTATTTTTCCGAATGATTTTGTATGAAATTTTTCCCGCCAATTTTTCGCGGGAAAAATATGAAACTAAAAAATTCATAACTCCACTTCCACTCATCCAATTTGAAAACGGTTTTCAGTTTTGAGATCGTTACTTTAAGAGGAACAAAATAATATAACTTTGGAAAAAATCTGAAAATTTTGATTACATTTAAAGTTGCGCGTTTTTGGGGTGATTTATGCCCACCGTGATGCGAGCTCTGGCATAATTGAAGCTGAGGATCTATAGTATAAAAGCATTGTTTTGGGGGTGTTTTGCGCGAAGTTTTGCTAAAAATGCGAATCCAATTTATTTTTTGAACATTTATTTCGCACCGCAAGCCTTCAAAACATAAAACATTGTCAGCTCACGCACCTGGTCGATGAACAAAAGGTCACCCAGGTGTGTGGGAGTGAAGGTGACTATATACACTCTAAAATCATCATATCCCACATTTATCACCCCCTAAAACATACCAAATTACTGATTTAACCACTAATATATAGCTATTTGGACAAACATTGACCCTTTCAAAATCATCGAAGCTAGAATCTGAGACTGAAATGGTTCCTGGGTACACTAGTAATATTTGGATATTCATATGTTTTATCTATGAATGTGCTGAATAAGTGCATGTGGAATACAATAATTTGAATTGTGTCAGTCAGTATTTGAAATGTCCACGTCCACGCGCTTTGTTAAAATCATCTAATCCAAATTTCCCAATGTTCAGTCTCAGCTTCTATGCCTTTTGCAAGTGCCTATGTTTGTGCAATTAGCTATATAATATACAGGACATATGATTTCTTCCTATATAATTTGCTGTTTTCCATTTTCTTTCTTTATCATTTACAATTTTTAGTTGAAACCACAAACGTTTATTTCTATTTATTTAGGCTGGAGATGATGCGGCTGCGGTCAAATGGCAGCGTGTCAGCGGTAACATTCCTCTGTACGCAAGTCATGCGTCAATTCTTAAAAAAGTCGCCAAAATAAGAAACGCAGCATTCTAAATCAAAGAAGCAAAGATCTTTAAATAGTTTAAATAGAAAATTTACAAATTTATATTTTTTTAAAGAAAGAGAGTTCTATATTATTTTGAATTTATAGTCAAACTAAAACTTATACCGCAGCTAAAGCTAATTCAGTATATCTGGTAAAAAAATATTCTGCCTAGTTACGTTTCCTCTGGTACTATTTTTGACAGCATTTTAAAAAATGATAAAACTTCATTTATGGTGCGTAAATACTAAACTTGAAGTCATTTGCTGTCATTTGTGTGATTTAGTAGTTATATTTTTTTATAGAAGACACGACATACTGTCTCACAGCACTTCTAAGTTTGTAGATCACTGTATGTTTTATGATAGAGCAGATTTCGTATGAGTGTGAAACGGACCGCGCCGTGCCGTAACCGTGTCAATGCCGTGATCTCTATAAAAACATTCGAAATTTCTGCCGTAAACGTGCCGTGACCGTGCGGTGCCGTTTTCACAGTCATACGAAATCTACTCTAGGTATGAAGTCCTACACAGTCATGTCATTATATTGTAATTTCACTGTCGTCATCTACGTATATAGCTCACAATCGTTGACTTTTTCAAAATCGTTGGACATAGAAGCCCTAGACCCAAATAAACGTCGGTAAATCTGTTGATTATACGATTTTAAAGAAGCGCGTTAACCTGGATGCGCGCAATGATTGGTCGAGAACCGTGTGCGATTAGAGTACACACACAGATGACGTCAGATATATAATCTTGCGTATGCTCCGACTAAATGTTTTGATAGATGTTATATAAAACAAATAGATTCCATTTTTCCGTGGGTCTACACTCTAATAGATGCACAGAAGACGTTAAAATGTGACGAGAACAACAGTCACGCCACTCGACTTCGTCTCGTGTACTTATTTGTTCTCACCGCATTTTGACGTCATCTGTGCATCTATTAGAATATACACGACGCACTGAAAAATGGAATTAATCTATTTATTAGATACCAGACGCGGTAGTGCAGCGCACTCATAAGATAAAACATATGATCGGAAATTCATTTATTACTTATCTACCCAGTGAGCCATCAGCTTCTATGTTCGATAATTTCGAAAGGGTCAATGTTTGGGCAATTAATTAGCTATATACAATAACTCAATCGTACACTTACTTGCTATTCGAAACATGAGATTCCTAATGGTGCAGTAATTTGGGGTAATTGAATTTCGATGGCTAGCGTCTTTATACGAACTTGTGCACGGGTGTATTTGAAATAGAAAATATGAATAAATGAGGCTTTATTTGTCTAAATCTAGTGGCTTGCGCGTTGTTCCCGCTACGATATCTCTGCGTGCAAAAATTCGCAAAAATTTCCCTCGACGCTCTTAGCCTGGGCTAAAATAGGATTCTAATTGATGTTTAAGTGATTACGTCATAAAATGGCTTATTGATGATGTCACATTCGTATGTTCTAATAGGACATTTGTACGATGGCGTCATTTTACTACAACTACCAAGTATATTTTACGAATTTTCTTTCTTATTTAAATTTTTATTCGATCCCTCTTGAGAATAGGAATTACTTTACAAAGCATTCTGGTAGTTGTAGTATATGACGCAATAATATAATGCCACTCGCCTATGAACGTTTTATCGTGGACACAGCTCATGCAGTGGAAACTTCAGGGAAGCACTCGTTCATCAGTACGCTTACTTGTCTTTGTTCTTGGTATGGAATTCCAGGTAAAATTTTGATTCATCATTTTTTATTCATCATCTTTTAATTCATCTTGATTGGTATTTATCCATGTGAAATGCATAGTTTGGTGGGGGTTTTGAAATTTACTCATCAGACTATGCGTCTAGTCATCATCCACTTGGCTTTTATCATAGTCAATCAAACACATGAGGTGAAGTGCACCACGTGAACACCACTTCGGCCATCATTTTGTGTCTGATAGTGCTCGTTGTTTCATCTTTAAAATCGTATCTTGTTTTATCAAATTACGCCACGCCTGTTCACTAGTGAACATTTTTTGTCGCTAACAATCGTTGGTTGGTTGTCTGTTTGTGGTTGGTTCCAATATTTAGGCGACATTTTCTCGCTGAGCGTTAATTGGCTCTAAATAAATCGTTGCTAAGCAACCATTGTTCTTGATTTCATTCCTTTCCACTTTAATTTTTTTCCCGAAAACGTACACGACAACATATTTACTTTTATGCATGTGAAAAATCGAATGTAAAATATCTATCTATCTATCGAGCAGCAGTCTGTTTGGTAGTCTTCCCGTCCGTCTGTTTTCGCTACGCTGCAGTTGAAATGGGTGGATTTGGATCTCTCTCTCTTGGGTGTTTTTAAGGGCCTGATTATATGAAAAGGGCTGGCCCGGTTAACCGCGACTATTTTGCCTTTAATAATTCAATTTCTGTTAAGAAAAGAATGTTGACCTTGCAGCTCAGTTGATAGATCACAGTACAAATGCGTGCAGTAGTCGTGGGTTCGAGCCTCACTCCGAGACCGGCGTAGTGTCACCACTCGGAAAGTTTCCTCTGCGGGGATTTCTGTTCTAGCACTGCATCTTTCATTTATACACGGCATAACCTTTACGGGTAACGTTACGCGGAAAATCGTTGTTGCGAATCGACCCGTGTAGCATCACCTTTAAGAAGACGCGCAACCAAGAAAAGACAAGAATAAGAAGAGGTTTAAAATATTTATTTGTGGCAACAACACTTACATGCCAAAATACATTATATGAATTATTTACAATATCTTGTGGTTCAAACCGTGAAAGTGTGGATGAGACACTTTTACAAAGTATGTACAAAAATGGAAAGCCAAGACTGCCGTGCAAATTCTTGTCGATGTCACTGTTGAAAAAGAAATTTTTCAGTCAGTACAAAATAACATAACTATTTGAAACTTGGGTGTTTCGGTGAGTTAGCTGTCCTGTTGATTTGATGAGGGTTGAGCCATTGCGTTTTCGTCCACCAGATGTGCGGTACTTGTCCTTGTTTGTGTTCGTTCTTCCTGTCACCTTGACTTTGTTCCTGTTCGTCAGACCATTTATCTCTTATGTGTCCGTCAGACTATTTGTCCGTCGCCTATCCGTTCATGAGATATTTGTCTGTGGTCTATCCGTTCGTGAGACTTGTCTGTTGCCTGTCTATCCGTCAGACTATTTGTCCGTTATCTGTCTATTCGTTAGACTATCTGTCTATTCGTTAGACTACCATGACGGAAGCATCAATGAGGTTTAGTAAATTCCGTTAGTAAATGTCTCCTTACCTGAACCAATGACAATCTCTTTCCACCATCGTCTAATGACAGACATTTTGCAAGAGTAAGGTCGAGTGGTGTGCTATCTATGTTGATTTGTCGTCCGCAAAATACCTGATAATCAAAGATTTCTAAGTCAAGGTGGGTATATACTTGTGTCTACATGGGTGGTGTAGTGCTTTCCTTTCCTCTGTAGTCAATGATGATGATGATAATGATGATGATGATGATGATGATGATGATGATCAAATAATTTTCTTACCGTTGTCTGTACATTATTTTGAAGGGTTTGGTGATCTGTTTCGCTGTAAATAAAATTAATAAATATTAATAAAAATTAATCCGTGATAACGCAAAACGAAATTTCAGACTTCATGACTTACCCACTATGAAGCCGCCCTTCGTAACGTGAATTTTCGATAATATGGAACTGTCTCTGTTTTGCTTCCTATAAAAAGGATTGGTATCACAATTTTAGTTTTTCATTCTTTCTAGAAACAATGATATCTTGGCCATATAAATGCGTCTCAAGGATGTATTTATCGCAGGATATATTGCTTACTCCAACAATTCAGCAAACGAACTAGTGGACCAATCAAATCACTTTATATATTTTCTACTCACCACAAGTGCGCGATAATCAGATGTCCGCGTTATATAATCACAGAAATCTCGATAGGACTTCTCTTCCTGACGATGACTGTCCTTTATCTATAGACAGAGGTTATAAGACATGAATATAAATGAATACGAGACATGAATATATGGTCTGGACTCGGACTCATAGCAGTGCAACTTTTCTTACAACACTAAGCGCAACAGACGCCCGGGGGTGGGGACTCCTATATATATGAGGACGGGGATGCTCGTCGGAAATTTTGAAAATGACCCCTAAAAGGTACTTGAGTGGGAGTGGCAACAATTGATTTCTACCCCTAAAAGGTACCAATTCAAAACAATAATATAGAATTAAAGTAATGAAACACTTTGTTATCGATGAACTATGAAGATTCAATTCAGATCATCGAAATCGTCCCTTTCATGCTTAGTTTAGGTAGTTTATTTACCCCAAAACAGTCCCTAAAAGTCCACTTAAGTCTGGGACACCCTAAAAGGTACCAGATTGCAGATTTTGACCCCTAAAAGGTACGACGAGCATCCCCGTCCATTTACGATCGGAGTCCCCCCCCCCCCCCCGGGAACAGACGTTGCACCGTATGTGAACAACCAAGGTCCTGTAATTGTTGCAGGGGTGGACATACGGTGTAACTCTGTGTTGTTGCATGGTGTGTACACGGAACGATATATAAAAACAGATTTATCAAGATGATATTATACTGCAATGCTATTTGATCATATTCGCACCATTTCGTAATGTTCCTCTTCTTCAATTAGTTCTTGATCTCGATTGGTTTGCATCAGTTGAACCTGTAGAAGCAGGAAAAGATTTTCGGAAATTCGTTAAAAACAAAACACACAAAACAAACAAATATGCAGCATTAAACTGAAATGAGGGTGTCAGCGTGAAAACGTGAAAATAGTTTTATTTTCGTCCCCCAAGAATACAAAAGAAAACAGTCAATTGGTTTCATATACCTGAGCTGATGCGACACCATTCGTTCGCTCGTCAAGAATCTTTGTGATCTCATTTAAACATTCAGCGTCCGGAGTGACTGGTCTGACGTTTTCTTGCTCTAGTTCAAGCTTGATTTCTCTCCATGTCTCAGCCACCTATAAACAAGTAACAGACGTTTTAATTCCACTACTAAGCAGTTCATCATATCCTTTTAATATTCTATTAAAAAGCTTACCTTAAAGTCCAAGTACTTTTCAATAATTGCAACAGTGATGTAGTCAGATGTCGATAAACCCGGTACATCATTAAAACCTGTCAAAACAAAACAGTATGTTAGCACATCTATTGTACTGACCAGAGTTAATAGACCGGGCAGTCCCCTCTATTAACTCTGTACCGGACAATATTCAAGATAACATGTGCGCGCCCTGATTGGCTAGCTATCAGAGCTGCTGAACAAAGTGGTCACTTAGGGTGGGCTGAGTCTGCTTGGCTGGTTTGCCTCAGGTGGGTTCGTCACGGGATGAACTTTGTCCCCGAAAAAAAAATCATTTTACGTTTACATGTGTAGTTCCTAATAGGTACGACATAAAGGTATTTACCGGGATGATAATGAATTGCAGTGCAGTACTGTTTCGACAACAAATTATAGCGTTTACATGAATTTTGTATCACATTTCGTCCCGGTATAGGATTTCGTTCCCCAGCTAAAGCCTAGAGATGAAATCGTTCCTGTACGAAGAAGCTTCCACTTAAAGAGTAACAGAAAAATGACAAGAGACCAGGACGAAATTCATCCCGGGATGAACTCAGTCCTGAGATGAAATCGTCCATGTAAACACATCTTAAGGATTAGCAGGTTTATCGGATATAGAAGTGCATTTTTGACAGAAAAATCAGTCTGTATTGTAGGGGTTCCACGGTGTAAATCCCTTGCCTCCGAACGAATGAAGACAACCATAACTTATGATGTGATATCAAAAGCTCCAATGAAAAAGAACAAACTCTTCGAAAGATATTTTACCTAATTTACAGAAAATAGAAAATATTTTTGCACGCATATTTTCTGACACGTCTACGATGGCCTGGCTTGGGCGATCAGCAGGTAATGCGATTATTCCTTGTCGTTCCTGTATTGCACCCATGAGTGGTTTCTTGGTGTCTAAAATTGAAAAAACTTTAAAGTGAGCCTTATAATATTTGCTATTGTCCACAAATCCGTACCTCAAAGATATGATAACAATGGAGGCGCGCGCACTGTTTTCGAACTGTTTTAAGACAACTAAAACAGCAAATAGTCAGAGACAGTTAGTAAAACGCTTGGGAACGCTTGGAGAAGCACTCGATTGCTCGAATATTTATTATCCATGCATTCTTCTTACAATCCCTATAACTCAACATAGCTACCTTGTTTTGTGTTTCTTCATTAGAAATCTAAATGATTAATGGTCTACCTGATATAGCTCCTGTACTATCACGTGCTACTCTCATGTTTTCTTCTTCTTTTCTCCATAGTTCAACCAGTAGTTTACCGATTGTTTTCTCTTTCTTGCCTCGCCATGCTGACAGGTGAGCTAAGGACTGCGAAGAAAAAACTCATGATATTATTAACACGCACAGATGAAGCAAAAATGTGGCAACTACAAAAAAGTACACAACTAGAAGAAAATCGAAACTGATTCTTGTTACATCAGAGTAGATGCACGGAACGATTTTAATCTAATAAGAGCACGCGTGATAGTGACGTAATCTGTGCGTCTGTAATTTGATAACAAACGGTTATCAACCAATCAGAGCACGGGTAATATACCAATTATACAAACTGTGTAAAATGTCTACTTAGGTTGTATGAGTCTAAGTATATACTGTAAAATGCACAGAAAATAGCTATTTTAAAGGAAGAGGAACAAATCGTCTTTGATAGCAATAGAAGTGTCACCACGCTTATTTTCTGGTAAAAAGACCTTTGTGGCCTCGTTCTAATGTACTAGGCCGTCATTTCTGAAAGTCGTCTATTGAAGTTTGAAGTCTGGATTCCAAGCCAGACTAAGACTGATTTCAAGCTGCGTGAACAATCTTGAGAAAACGTTCTATTACAAACTCGAACGGCAGTCTGGAAAATTTACTGTTTCTCGGGAATTATAAACATCTGCATTTCACTACTATCGTCTAACTATTTCTTTACCTTTGAGTTTTCACATAAATCAACCAAACATCCAAGAATTACATTCTGCATGGTATTTGGACAAATCTAAATAACAAAATTTATAATACTATGAATGATGAGGTTGTTAGAAATGAATGATTCATGGACTCTCACTAATAATAAGCTCGGGAAAAAAATCCGAGCTCCAGATGAGATTTGAACCCACGACCCTCTGCATTCCGGTCGGTTGCTCTAACCGGCAGTAAGCTACTGGAACCCCTAGTGGTGAGCGAGGTCACTTGTGGGTATGATACAAAATGATGACGATGTTGATGACAGTAATGATGATACTGAGCGATACTGGTGAAGATGGCGGTAACATCATGCAGTTCTAATAATATTAATTACCTCGAGAAGGTCAAGAAGATAAAATATGCCTTCATGTTCCAGAAACAAGCTCTTCATTCATGTAGCATCCAAGTATTGATGACCTGAATAAATATCACACAAAAAGACATTGAAAATGACAACGGCAACTGATGATAACAGCAACAACGACGACGACGAAAATGAAGCAAATCTATGCAAATCAACACTATGTCAGTAATGGCTAAAAGAAAAATAATTCGTGACGTAAAAATCAACATTGTGAAATGCAAATCGGGGACGTCGACACAAGTTCGTGAGTTGGTATAAAAATTGTGTGGAGCAACTAAAGATATGACGTATATTTTTGACGTTACAAGTCAGAGCCACAGTCACAGATGATTTCAGAAAAATGGCCATTATACATATTCTAGAGAGGGAACGTTAGTATCGCCTACCAAACACAGTCAACAGTAGCCAGAAAGAGCTTATGGTGTCCCAACGGGCTGTTTATCTTGCTGGGGTCTTTTCTTAAGTATTCTATGACTAAATTAACTCCATGTATTCCAAACAATTCCTATAACAAATGTAAACAAATGAGTAAACAAAACAAACAATCGATTAAGAACTAATATCATCCAGATTAGCCATCGTAAAAAATGGAACTGATTATGGTCACTTTTACCAATAATCTAATCTTGATTTGGCCGAGTCTAAACATTAAGCGCAATTTTCGTAAGAGTGGAAAACATACCGCGCCCTACCTAGACCGTGTCAGTGCCGTGATGTCTACAGCAGCTTAGTTTGCATGATTGTAAAAAAGTCACGGCACGCTACGTTTACGACAGGAATTGCGAATGTTTTCTATAGATATTACAGCACTGACGGTCACGGAACGGCGTGATAAGTTTCAATCGCTCTGCAGAGCGTTTTTCGTATGAGCGGGAAACTTACCGCGTCGTACCGTGACCGTGTCAGTGCTGTAATGTCTATAGAGCGGTTTTCATAGAGTCGTTTTCGTATAAGTGGAAACTTACCGTACCGTATCGTAACTCTACCAGTATCATAGTTTCTATAAAAACATTCGAAATTCCTGCTGTAACCATATCGTATCATAACCGTACAGTGTTCCCACTCATACGAAAACCACTCTATGAGTGGGAAACGGTACGTTCCGTACCGTGACCGTGACAGTACCGTAATTTCTATAAAAACATTCGAAAATTCTACCGTAACCGTTCCGTAACCATAAGGTGCGGTGACCCTACTGTTTCCCAGTCATATGAAAACCGCTCGAAAAAACATTCGTAATTCCAACCGTACCGTGCGGTGACCGTGACGTTTTTCCAGTCATACGAAATCTACTATAAAAACATTCCAAATTCCTACCATAACGGTGACCTTACCGTTTTCACAGTCATACCAAAACTACTATAATACATAAAGGGGATGAAACTACTATAATAAAAGGGGATGTCGACAGTACCTTTCTATGAGAATCTCCCTCACAGAGTGTGGATACAATAAACAACATGTCACACTGCATCTCAATGTCAACCATGTCATTGTCATCAGTACTAGTGCTGGCATTTAATAAGATTCCTAAGATAAATGACATAAAATTTGTTAGACAAATACATATCACGAACCCCAAATTTTGACATGAAAAATAACTGTATGACGTCATAAAAGGGATAGGTGCATGATTTCAAATTGACAAATATTGTGACGTCACAAATCGGAGATATGACACAATTGTCTGGCGTGAAAAAAATGACACTGATTATGATTTCATAAACCAGAGATGTGACCCAAATTCTTGACGTCAATTTTCTTCTAGAAAATTTCATTATTTCCTTAACAATTTTCAAAAAAGATGAACAATATACCGAAAATAGATAAATATAAAATAAAAAGGGCATCGAAAGAATAAATGATTCAGTGCGTGCACTTGAATAACACAAGCATTTGTCGTAGTATGTCATTGTGGATAATGGGATACTTACCAACCAACTGATCAATAGCACCTTGGTCCACCATGTCTTGATTGACAAGATCATCTCCAACTGAACACATACTACGTAACAACCGCAGACAGTAACGCATCTGGGCTCTTTTGTTGCCACGACCACCGCTACCATGGAAGCTGTTGCCATGACCACCATAATCAACTAAAAATGAGATATTATTTATATATTAACGTTATTCTTCAGCGCACCATAGTTAGTAGAGGGTCCCCTCTACTAACTATGAGCGCACGGAAAGCTCAGTCTATTATTCAAGACAGTACTTAAACATTTTTGTCATCGTCTAGCGCTGATGACAGCGGTAAAGTGTATTGAGTCTATGCAATGATTTTTATTTTGATGTTAAAAACAGTTCTCATAGCGTGAGTACTGTGATATTAGCATGTACGGTAGTAACGTGTCGACGCTACCTTTATGACGTTATTTCACCAGTTTTACGTTTTCTTCAGAAAGTACGATATCGTGATTTAGGTCCCGTCCACACGTATCCGCGGGATTCTTAAAAACGAAGATTTTTTCCCTCCGTATTTGAAAAACTTAGCGTCCACACGTATCGTTTTCAAATCGTATTTACCCGTCCACACGAATACGCGAAAACGATTTATGTTAGATATTTTTTATGTGGCATGGACTGGATCCTACTTCTGACGTCATCGTATTCCAAAATCTCCGTTTTCGGCTGTCCACACGAATACGATAAGCCGGCGTTTTCAAAAATCTTCAGTCTGAAGAGGTACATTTTACAGCACTTTGGGCCTCACCTTGTCCAACACACCATTCCAGCAGCATTAAGAGTCTTGTATTGCCTTGACAGGTCATGTAGTCATCAATACACAATGGAGCAATGGTTGCTAGGGCATCAAGAGCCTATGGAAATAGAAAATTACCTTAAACCAACACAAAAAATAGTGTTGCAGCTGCATAGAGCAACTATCATAGTTCAGGTCATAATAAAACTAGCATATAGCAGCCAGAAACATGTGCAACTAACCAACACAAAATACTGTTTTGTGGTCTTATTGATCCTGTACAAGAGTACCACCTTGACTGTTATTATAAACTGGGCTTCTTATGTTTCCTAAAACCTGCTTTTTATATAGCTAATGTGTTAAATAAAACTGTCCAGATGAAAAACGTTGGCTACAGTAGCTGTATATACATTCCTGTAATTGTCCCCATGCTGAGTAATGACAGAAACACATAAGGGAGTTATAACCCCTTATGTGTTTCTGGTAATGATGAGCTGTACCTTCCCTCCCCTCCCCCAAGTCCCTCTCTTTAGTTACACAGGAATCCCAACTCTCTTGCTATGCAGGCTATACCTGGAGTTGAAGTTCTTCAAACTGAGCTGGTGACCATTCAGTAGATGGTGGGTTATCATTTGGACGGACATATGAAAACAATGACAACAACACTCGTCCTTCAGACATGATCTATTCATGAGATATGAAACAAAATGTTAATGTTATATTTTGTATTGATGTGTCAATATTACTAAAGAATGCAAATTAAGTAGTTAGGATGTTTCCATTGAATTGGTGGTAGTGTGTAGGAAACAATTTCTTGCATGGGCCCTAGCTGATATCACTGTCATTAAGAAGTTATAGTGTACATGTATGCTGATTCACATGGCCATATTTTTAAAGTAAACTTACAGTTGTTGAGGTGGTGTCACTACTGAGTACCTACCATTAAGTGTATTAGTAGCTTCTTCAGTTCAAAATCTTCATGATTCTGGAAAAATAAAAACCAATCAGATGCACAAGATAGATTTTAATTATTAATAGTCACACTGGGATTAGCCCAGCCATCCAAAAGCACTGCATGCATGCATCCCTTTTAAATGGAACAGGCATGTACTTCTTCAGCTACTTCTATCCAAGACTGTATTTAATTCATGCATAATAACAATTGTACTTCATATGTGTTGACTATATGCATAAAAATAGACTCAGGCTGCACATTGAACCCTTTACAGTAGAACAGCCTTCAGTCTGAGGGGTAGCCAGACACTGCTCAAAATTGAGGTTATTGATAACCAATAAAATTTATATTGACTGAATAACCCAAGGGATTGTGAATAAAATTGAATAATTGTATTCAAAACAAGATTAGACAGGTTATAATACAGCATAGCAGGATTTACAGATTAAGATATTATTTAATACCTGATATAGCTTAAAGTTCCTCACAAGTTCATTGTGACTTTTAACTTCAGTGAACGTAGCAAAAAGAACCAGGATTTTGAGATAACCAGTTTCCTGAGCATTGAAAAAGATTTTTTTAAATTATATATTAGGTTTGCAATCTACCTTAGTTTCCTTTACTCACACATAAAATGATGCATATGATGGTCTATTAGTATGCGCACTTGTCTGGTAATAATACCAAACAATACTTACCACAAATGGTGCATTAGGACAACAGTTTGCTACCAAAAGTGAAAATAACAGCAAATCATTCCTGGAAACACAAGCAACCATTACTGATTATGTTTGTTAGAATATTTTAGATTATAGACTAAGTCCCTCTGAGGTGAACACCCTTAGAGTGACAATTGCAATCGACCCTGCTGTCTATTAGAGAGGCCATCTTTACAAATTTTAAGCTGCAGAAAGTTTACATCACTGTAGGTAGAGCATGACACCAAGTTGAAAGGTATTCTACGTGCCCTGATCTATAGAAATGGCTGCTTTGAAGGAGTTGACATAAATTCATGTACAGTACAAGAACCTGTGAGTCTATGGTCAACACCATATTTTCTTAATATTTTACTGATACATTAGAGTCGTTTTCGTATGAGTGGGAAACTTACCGTACCGTATCGTAACTGTACCAGTATCATAGTTTCTATAAAAACATTCTAAATTCCTGCTGTAACCGTATCATATCGTAACTGTAAGGTGTTCCTACTCATGAATACGAAAACCACTCTATGCATTATGGTACAATACCTCAACTGTCTGTCACCATGGCTGTAACCATACTTAATTTGATTTACAAAACTGCTTTTCAAAGAACTGCAATTGATAGTACATAACAATGTTTAGTTTTTCATGTACATCACTCAAACAATCAACAAAATGAACAAAACTTGAAATATTGCTTTCAAGATGATCTATACCTGATGCATTCCTTGCAGTTTAATTGATCTGCAACCTGTCAGCAATAAGACATTTATTTAATAAATAAAGGATCATTCAAGTGAGATTATGACAGTCTGTAAACTGGCACATTAACACAAAAACAGGTGCCAAGTAGTACACAGTCTGTAGATTAGTTTAGAATAACTTATGGGGTATTAATAATGGAAACTGTGATGAAACAATCACAAAAATTATGTTTCCATACAAATCATATTGTTTCAATACAGACAGGTACAATGAACATAATATTTATGGTAATAATAACAAAGGTGTTTCTTTGTATAAAAATATGGACAAATATTGTACATCTAACAGGGAACTGAAGATTCGTGGGTGGACATACCACTGGTTGGGATCCATTTTCAAGAAGATTCCATAGTATTTCCACAGAGAGGAACATCAATCTACAAATTACAAACACTCACATAGTCACATAATCTGACAAACAATTTCATTTGAAGCTATCAAGTGGGTCAGTTGTAAAGGGTGGATAGATAGGAGTTGGTTGGGGTGGGGCGGGGTAGGCTACATACATGTACACATCATTGACCAAGCATATAGTACATATATTGGTACCTGCCAATTTCATACTGCATGTCTAAAAAAGCTGACAGTATACTAAATCTTTCTTGTCTGAAGCATATGGATATTTATGGATTGCCATCATGTACAAACTTAATCAGCTGGTATGTAGTCGATAATAGATAATGACAGATGAGTCAAGTGTAGATAATTACCTTCCAGAAGGATCTTCTCTGTCTAGAGCACTACATATGATCCCAGCAGCACCAACTGTCAGCATGTCATCACAGTTTAGAACTAAAATGACAGTGCAATCTTGTCATCATTTTTTTGGCAATATATAATATACCAAATACAAGATAGTTATAAACATGCACTAAACCTGAATTTCCTGTTTTTTAATGTATAAACTATCAAATGTTGAACAAACCTGAACAGGAATAATGTTGCAATACTCTCATTATTTCAACCCTGAGATTGATGTCATCTATATATTCCAGTGACTGAAACACAATTTGATACATACATGTTAGTAACAATACGTACACTGCTACAGACAGTATACATACATTTATTCATCAATCAGTATCTATTATCACCTCAACAAGAGTTCTTGCTATACCACTGACTTCAATGAGCTCTCTCATATAAGACAGACCTGGAACTTGATAGTCTGCAGAAAGTACATGAGATGAAAAAATGAAAAACAGACAAAAAAGGTGAAGTGAAACAATGCAATTGTTTGAAATTCAAGAATTTCTTACCATCAATCATTTTTTGTTTTGGTTGTTCACAGTAGAGTAAGGTTAATGAATTACAAAGAGCAAGTCTTGCATCCAGTGATGGAACCTTTATAAGAATACCTGATAGAACAATGAATCAAAATTAATTACAACACATGCAACTGCACTATATTATGCATGAAAAAAGTTTCTGACTGTACATTTTGTACTGTACATGTTGCAATTAATGCATGTTATAAATTATTGTAAGAACTAGATTGACACATGAATTTGCCATCTGTCCACCCTTGAACCTAGATACAATGTTGCACACAACAGTCACAGGCTATTAAGGATCAAGTTGTACTTCTGCAACATTTTCTGAGACATTGCATACAACTTTGTAGGGGTGGCCATACAGTGCACATATGTCTACACCTTTAAAAAGTCAAATTTAATACCTAGTTGTGTAAGTAAATGAACTATTGGCTCAGCATAAGTTCCTTCATCTGAAGACTTTTCTTTGAGAAATGGGTACCTAAAATAAGAATTATATATAGTTGATTAAATGAAAGCTATTGAAAATGCTCAAGTGATGACAATGTGATGATGATAATAGCAATTGCAATGATGATAACTGAACCTCATTTCATGTACAACTATACCTACCCACAGACTTTGATAAGTTGGCATAAAGGTTTTTCATATTGTGGGTTAATTGCTAGCCGCTCTGCACAAATGACAAGCATATCTGTAATGATTTCCACATCTTTCATATGCTAATAAGCAGTTAAAGATCACTGATACTCATTTTGATCATGGAATCATCCTTTACCAAACAACTCCGATACAGAGCAACAGAAATGTACAGTACAAGACTGAAGGCCTGGGGAAGCATTCAAGCTTGTTAAATGTAGTTGTTTTTGAAAGCAAAACACTATAGGCATATTTTTGTTTTATTTTGCAGAAAGCATGGAGCATTTTCCCAATAATTCGTGAATATAAATCCCACAAAAAAGGATACAAAACCACAGTTGTAGTAATTTGTCAATCTGTATATTGCACGAACATGACGTTCAACAAGACCAACCTAGCATTCAAATTATGTCAACAGCAATATATAAGAAAAGTCACCCACTTTCACTTCAAGTTAGTATAATAACTGTACAATCAGTCCTTGACTGAATTTAAAGGCATAATTAGTTGAACATACTGAATGCTTGTCGCACAAAAGTTTGTGTGTCTTGGCCGCGCTAACGGGAACGAAACGAGAGTTTTGCTGAAAGACAGAAACAAAGAAACGTTACGTACATAAAATATAACTCCTTTTTGTAGTAGAACATTTAGTATACTTACTTTTTCACTATTTTGGACCAGTTCTTCATCAGTAATTACGTTATTTACGACAGGAATTGGTTTAACTTCGGTCGCAGTCGCCATTTTGTTTTCATGGCCTTTGAGATCTTTTTTGTTACCTTAGCAACAACCGCTGACAAGAGCCCTTTCCCAGTATCTTTCGACCACGTTATACCACAGGTAATCCAAAAAGACCAAAATTTGGTCTTAATTAGAAAAAAATTTCTGAATAAAAAAGTAAAACAAAAAACAAAAACAAAAAATGTAAAATTTTGCAAATATTTTTATTGGGGCTTATCCATTTACGTTATTTTGGATTTGTCTAGTACTAGCTTCCGCTCGTCATAATTCTCTAGCGAGAAGACTGGACTGAGATTTTTCCAAAATGGTGGTCTTCATGCGTGATTCTGGAGTTTGCTCTTCTTTCAATTTTCTGAAGCATCTCTCTTGAAGTTCTAAAGTTGACCGAATAATTTGTACAAGATGTTTAACAAAGGTGGACGAGGAAAGCCAAAAGGGTTTGGTTTCGGTGGATTTGCGCTTGCAACAACGAAGAAAGAATCTAATCTGTCTAGTTCAGGATTGTTGACAAATCGTGGTCCACAGAAGGGCACAGCTTCAAAGAAACGAGACAGAATTTCACAAAGCTCAGGATTCGATTTCACTGACAAGAGGAGACCGTAAGTATTGAATATATCTGTTATTTGCCATTTATCAATGTGAGTAATAATTTTTGTGTGCATACCCGATAATGCTTTTAGAAAGTTGCCAAAGGGAATTGATGAATAGTTAAAGGGTTGAAATTTATAACTCATTTAAGATAATCCCGTTATAATGCTAAATGCATGTATTACATGTATATGACTGCCAGTGCATTATTGTTCTGTGCACCAGTACCAGTGCACTGTACACTGTAAGTACAATAGAACCCCACATATATATATAATCCTGAACTAATCTAAAGCTGATGACACACTAGACACTTTGACAGCGAATTTCTAGAGTGATTTTGATCATGCCACCAGCAATCGAAAACACCAGTATCTGACATGCCAGATATTGCCGACCAAATGTGCAATTGGTCGTCATTCATATAGTGTGCCTAATCCTGCCACAAAATGGATAGTCAACCTGCGATTGGTGATGATCAAAATTTGCTCCAACAACCATATAAAATTGTCTAGTGTGTGGCTAGCTGAAGAGAAATGATGAATAGCACAAGATAGCAAGTTGTAGAGGTCAGTGACTACTGTACAGCAATAACACACTGTACCACCTTGCATTCTTATTTATTTATTTATTTATTTATTTCTCTATTTATTTATTTTATATTATATTATATTATTATTTATTTTATTTATTTATTTATTTGTGACCAACACAATAGCCAAGAATTTAAACCTTTGTGCAGAGTCATTAGGGTGTATTAATTGATCTGTTTCATCAGCTTTTGATAAGCAGGAAGTTTAAATCAAGTGACATTTAATAATTATTATAATCTGTTTTTAGATAGTTTATTTAGTTAACATTTCCTTGCTTCTTTTGTTGTTGAAGTCCAATTTTTGATGGCGATGAAGAGGAAACCTTTGACGAAAAGCAGTTTGAAGACAGTGATGAAGAGACAATGCCTACTGCACAACAATCAAATGCTGCAGATGATGATGAAGAAGATGAATTAGATTTATTTATGAAAGGAATTGAGGTAAATAGTCTGTCAAGTTGGATTAGATGGCATGGGTTGCATACTGGTTCACTGCTTGCCTTTCACTTTGGCCCAGGTTCAATTCCCAACTTGGGTCATACTCTAAGTAAACTAACCGGTTTATTTGATGTGCTGCCCTCTGCCATGACAAAAGGTTTTTGTTTTTTTCTCTCAAGGGGTATATATAGAATATTGTTAGTGGTGGTAGTGAGTGTGGAGTGATTCTCACTGAAAAGCCACTTCAGGGAGTGTCAAAATATTTTTTGACATTTATTTAATTTATGCCAGTTCTGATTGTAATATTTACCATGACTCCTTAAGTACAAACATGTTCCAATGTCTGTATCTTACAGAAAGAAGTAAAAAGAGAAGAAAGCAAAAGTGAACAGCAAAGAGCAGAAGAAGAAAAGAAAAAGTAATTAAAGAAATTCAGTATTTTCACTAAGTTTTCATTACTATCCTCATTTTACTAAATATTCATACATGTTCATTTGTAACTTTTGCAATTTTCTGTGTTAGGGTTCAGCGTCAAGATATTGAAGAAGAAGATGATCAAGAGTCATATTTCAACTACATGAAGAATGCCCCAGTACAAGCTTATCCTGATGATGATGAAGTAGAAATAGATTATGATAGTGATGGAAATCCCATTGTACCAGAAAAATCCAAGGTTTGTACAAAACTCAAATACAATCATGTTAAGGAGGCAGCATGGCTGAGTGGTCAGAGTGTTGGTCTCGTGATCTGGTGGTCCCAGGTTCGATTCCCGCTCTGTCCACTAGCTGAGACTGAATTTGTTCCGATTTCGATTAGCTCAAATTCAGTTTCTCGGCCATGCTTGTAATATAGCCAACTGGTTTGCCTCCTTGCCAGTTGGGATTCTTAATCCATTTATGTTTGATTTATATGATTTAGTTATAGCACATTTGATCATTTCACCATGGAAAATGCGCTCTAGAAGCTGACAAATTTATTTCTATTTATTTATTATGTTGTGGTTTGAAAGTATTTTTGGTCTGAAAATTTTCAGACCAGCTTGATTTTTATTGGCAAGTCCTAGATTATAATAATGATTATACTAGATATTTGTAAAATAAAAATCAAACTTGTTTTTAAGAAGATTTGAAACCACAAATCATTTCAATCCACAACATACAATGTACATTATTAGCAAGTGTGGCATGGCTTTATTTAGTATGTCCACAAATATACACTAATGCCTGATTTTCACTAAAGATGCAAACACATGCACAAGCAGCATAAATGCTCCATTTTCTTTGAGACGATATAGATACAAGTACAAGAAAAAGGAAAATTTTTGATTGTGCTTGAAATTTTTGATTGCACGTGTGCTTGTGTTAATATGTTTGCATGGTAATGAAAACCGGGGCTAAAGGCTTAAATAAAATGGTAGTTAGTTACTATAGTCAACAATAGCTGCAGGTGAAGGTTTTGGTCCCCAACTACATTACATTATATGCATGTATCATGCACTATCATTCATTGTCATGTATAGTTTGTACAATCGCTGAAACTCTAAAAACATTCAAAACTTTAGCAGTGTCTGGTTGCCTGAGGTGACTAGCATTGTGCTTGGGTCACAGAAATTGAAGTGTGGTTTATAGGACACCTGCAGCAAAATGTGCCACTCATGCACAACTTATGAAACAATCCTGATGAAGGCATTCAGCCCAGTGTACTTTGCCAGTGAAAACTAAGCAACAGAAGCCAAATTTAGTCCCCCAAAAATCACATTGGACATTGTAGTATCTTCTGTTGTCTGCCTTTTGCACAAGTACTTTCCTGTAATTTGCACCAATGCACAAAATTAAGCTCAAAGATATGATATAGAAAAAATGTATTCATAACAACTCTAAAAATATTGTTTGGGATCATTTGGGATAAGTCAAATGATGACAAGCTTACATGTAAGCCCACAAAAACTCATGCATGAGCAGATATTTGAGTTAGAACTCAGTCTTGCAGATTAATTATTTATTTATTCTATTAATTATGTAGAATTTTTAGAGGGTAGCACTTGGTAATTACATTGAATTCATTTCACCATTCTAGATCATTGAGCCTTTACCAAGAGTGGACCATTCTGAGGTAATAACTATTTGACAGCTGCCAGTAGAAATGTCAATCAAAATAATACTCACTCAGGTTGTTTTAGGAGGTTTTCTTCATATGTTTCAAGATTGCAAGTTCATTTTAATGTGTTCATTGCATTTTTTATATATATTTTTTCACTTTTAAGATTGATTATCCTGCCTTTGAGAAAAACTTTTACAACATGCATCAAGAAATTGCAAATCTCTCAAATCAGGAAGTAAATGAGCTGAGAAAAAAGCTTGGAATCAAGGTAAGTCATTAGATTTAATACTAGTTGAACTAGGAGTGCATATACACAGTATTACATTATATTACAGTATTTCAAGTTTTCAGCTCCTCACTGAAAATACTACACTAACATTTTATTCCATAGAAAATTGCCCATAGTTATTGTTACACATGCAATCAGTCTATGAAGTGTTAAAAATATGTTGGGCTCTCTGCTTTCTCTGAAAAGAAAAAAAATGCTGTGGCATCTCTTAAAATCCACTGTTGTCATAAACAGAAGGTTAACCCAACATTCAATCTGCCATTGTCTAAATCTCTAAGCTGCCTGCAAACACCATTGCCATTGTAGCCTTTCCTTCCTTACCAGTTTCCTTAAAAATGCCAAAATTAGCACAAAAAGCCCTACCCCTCCAAAATAATGATCAAAAATGTCCCTAATCTCCAAGAGTTCAAAGCATTAACATAGCATTCTGTAATAGGTTTCAGGTGCTATGCCCACCAGACCATGTATCAGCTTTGCACATTTTGGGTTTGATGAGCAGTTAATGTCGGCAATAAGGAAGTCAGAATACACACAACCCACCCCTATCCAGTGCCAGGTAAGGAAATGATGCCTTATTAGCACCCAGTACAAAAAATTACTTCCCTCACATGATTTTCACCCAAAATATAAAAAGTTACACTTTTTACTTTATCCTCCTTTTAGTCAATCCCCATAGCTCTCACTGGTCGTGATATCATTGGCATTGCCAAGACAGGTTCTGGTAAAACAGCTGCTTATCTGTGGCCAGCACTAGTACACATTATGGACCAGCCAGAACTCCAAGTAGGTGATGGTCCTATAGCATTGATATGTGCACCCACAAGAGAGTTATGTCAACAGATTTACACAGAAGCCAGGAGGTTTGGCAAAGTCTATAACATTCACACTGTTGCTGTGTTTGGTGGTGGAAACAAATATGAGCAATCAAAAGCTTTGCAAGAAGGAGCTGAAATAGTTGTAGCCACACCAGTAAGTACAGCATTAGTTATTTTGTTTGTTTCTAGTCTTGTTTAATTAATTGTTTCTTGAGGGAAAGCCTGCAGCATCCTTCATGGCCCTTTAAAACTACATTCAAAGAGGATTATTCATTATAAGTAATACATGTATCTGCAAAGGATCCTTTGATAATTTTGACCAGGGAATGTTTATTTCTATAATACTACCCAGCAGTTGCAGTAATATAGTACTGACAGTGGAATTTAATGGTTTTAATCTTGTGTTTGAGATGAATAGTAACTTTATACCTAGAAAATTGTAGATTGTGTCTGTAATGAGTAGACACTAGCATTTAAAACATTCAAAGGCACCCTATTGAAGAAAAGAATTCAAAACTGACCAATTGTTTAAAGTTTACTCAACCCAGTCCAAAATGACAGGTTCATCAGTGAATGGGACTGGTACAGCAGGATTTCTAAGGTTATTTGTGGACAGTTATCATCCTAAACAGGAAGTTAGTTGAAGTTCAGTTTGAATTGTTTGAATATTTTACAAGGTGTTAGTTATTGAGGTGCTTGTTCACTGCATCATTAACAAATAACAATGTATTTTTCAGGGACGTTTGATTGATCATGTTAAATCCAAGGCAACAAACTTGAGAAGAGTGACAGTTTCTTGTGTTTGATGAAGCTGATAGGATGTTTGATATGGGATTTGGTTAGTAACATTTATCTTTGCAAACTGAGAACACCATTGTGATGATGTGCAGAGTGCCTGCGACAGACATCCAATCATTGAACATTAATATAAAACTATAATTTAAAAATGTTTGCAATTCTTTGCAAACTGAGAAAACCATTGTGATGATGTGCAGAGTGCCTGCAATAGACATCCACATCACTAGTGAACATTAATACAAAACTATAATTTAAAAATCTGCAAAGAATCCTATTCACACCAAATTGTGTGCATACTTCATTGCACTGTATTGTCATCCAGCTGTTACAAATTCATTGGAAGTCAGCCTTGAGTATCTCGTTCAGCTGCTGTGATTTGAATGGTTATCTGTCTGAATTCAATTATATTCTATTTTTTATCAGAGCCACAAGTGAGATCCATTGCTAACAATGTCAGACCAGATAGACAAAGTAAGCAATATACATGTTCTATATTTATATTATAGTTATATATCCTAATTTCTCATGATTTTTCTTGACATACATGTAATCTTAGAAGGGCTGTAGGTATTCTGTAATAGGCTTAATACCCGATAATAATTATTACACATTGCCATTCTCATTTTTTTATTTTTCCAGCTCTACTGTTTAGTGCTACATTCAAAAAGAAAGTGGAATATCTGTGTCGTGATACTTTGACAGATCCTATTAGAGTTGTTATTGGTGAACTTGGAGAGGTACATTGTGTACTGTACATATGCCGTTGTTTGTGTGTGTAAATTTGAATTTTATTATCAGATAACCAACCTCTATGTCACCCTTAAATATGAACTTTTATGATGTAATTTTTATCTACACGCTCCTTGTGGAAATCAGCTGCAAGTTGATGGTGAAAGTTTGTCTAAATAAAGTTATACCTACCTACCTACCTACCTTCCCACTGATGTATTACCCATGACTGGACATTGATGTATCTATTAATAGGCAAATGAAGATGTCACCCAAGTAGTTCATATCTTCAAAACACCTCCAGAAAAATGGTCTTGGCTGACTCAAACCTTAGTTTCCTTTACATCAGGTGAGATATCTTGAACAACAAGACTTTGTACAAAGAGTTGACTTCCCATTCCCTAAAATTTGTTAACGTAGTTCATCTTGACTTTAACACGAATAACAATTTTGATGGGCTCAATGTTTTCCTTTTTTGTTGACATTTCAGATGGAAGTGTATTAATATTTGTAACCAAAAAGGCTAACAGTGAAGAGTTGGCAGCAAATTTAAAGAAAAACGATTTTGAAGGTAAGTGCATGTACAATACGTCCCCAGTCTCACCACTCTAAAACAGCCTTTGAGTGTAGATAGCGACAATGGAGCAAAGAAGGTTTTCAGATTTTTCATCTTGTAATATACTCAACAAAATATCTGCATTCTGATTGGTCCAAAGCAAATGCATAAATAGGTGATAGAGTGCTAACTGATTCCCAATAGCACTCTGTGAAGTTTATAGAGAGAGACACATTTCACAGGAGCACTATAATATATTTATTATTTGAATAAAATTTGAAAAGCTGGGACAGGAAGCCATTCAAATGTTAGTTTTGTCTTGTGTTTGGCGCGCGCTTATTATTATTATTATTTTTTTTGATATTTTGTTGAGTACATTATAAATAAAAAATTGCATTTAAGCATGAGTGCAAAGCAACATACACAGAATCGGTGTTGCATTTCTCACATAGGTATGAAAAAGACAGTGCATCACTTAGTCTGCATATGTTCCTCCTACTTTTGTGGCCGTCCCTGAAAACCAGGGCCAAGTGGAGGTGCTGCTATTGCCGTGAGAGGTAAAACTCACTAAAATTACCATGTGTTTTCTTCTTAGTTGCTTTGTTACATGGAGACATGGATCAGTTTGAAAGAAATAAAGTGCTTGGACAGTTTAGGAAAAAGGAATTCCCCATTCTTGTAGCTACTGATGTGGCAGGTATTTTATAAAGTATTGTACATGTATACTAGAATAATCTTGAAAAAAGGTTGATTAAAACCCCGATAAAACGAAATTAGTATAACGATATCCTCAAAATACCACACCATTTTTACTGCGTTATTAAAACCTCCGTTATACGATCTTATTTTTACGATCAATGGCCTTTCGTTTTATTGAGGTTCCTTTTTTATATATTTACATATTGCAGGGACATGAAGCAGGGACAAATCCGAATTCATGGATTTCATCCCGAGGACAGAAGGCGAATTGTTCCTGCAACAAGTAGTGTCTGCCGAGCAAAAGGCACCTTGACACGTTAAACTAATTTTCGTTGTTTCGTAAAAGAATTTGTCGCAAGCTGCACTAGGGAATGTTAGACGAAGATTATCATGCAAAAAATTGTCAAGTTTCACGTTGAAATGGAATGAGGGAAATTGTAGTTAATATTAGGTTTTTAAACAGGAATCAATATATGAATTTTACAGTTTGTAAAAATATGTTATCATTATTTTAAGCTCGTGGACTTGACATCCCTTCTATCAAGACAGTCATTAATTATGATGTAGCACGTGACATCACGACACATACCCACAGAATTGGTCGTACCGGTAGAGCAGGTAATTTACGGCTGTTATTCCTATGTTATGTGCAGGAAAAAGAGGTACGGTTGTGACTACGTACTGTAACTGTGCCGTAACCTTGACTGGGAATCATGACTCACTGTATTTTCTGGCAATGCCATGTGTTCGAACCGTAACCGTGGCCGTACCGTATTTCCTTACGGTGACCGTTACAGTACCGTATGTCCGTACAAAAACTGTATGAACAACGTAACAGTAACCGTACTGTATGTCCGTACATCAACGAGACAGCTTAAAATGCCCTATATCCGTGGCGGTATAACCGTAATAGTACATGCCACATGTCAATATTGTACCCGTGAGAGTACTATATGTTCGCACCGTTACCGTGACAGTACCGTATGTCCATACCGGCATACTGTGACAATAACATAATATTATGTCACTGAATATTAAATATTGTACCTGTATGTCCGGGTACTGGATACGTCTGCATTTCCTGTAAAAATAAATGTACTGAACTCTCTCGTAAGCAAGCACCCTTAGCACATAAATAAGTGCTTGTTTACGCGAGGCAGTATCTTGCATTACCCAAAATGCAACTACAGCTGTATTTTGGGCGATTCCTGCTTCAAAGGTGCATTTCTAGTAAGGATTAGAAGAAAACATTGTTTTTCTACTGACTCCATTCTTGTCCTCTCATTTCATTTTCTGTCAAAAGGAATGAAGGGCGTGGCATACACGCTTCTCACAGCAGGTGACCAGAACTTTGCTGGAGACCTTGTTCGTAATCTTGTAAGTACGTCTGTTGACAACAGGAGAATGGATTTGTTTTCATTCGAATCGGGGTTTTTTTCTTTTTCTTTTTTTTTTTTCTTTTTTTTTTTTTTTTTGCTGATATTTTTGTTTTCCTTTTCTTCATTTTCTGCATCCTAGGAAATCGCCAACCAAGTTGTTCCAGAGCCTCTTCTTAACTTGGCAATGAAGGTATTGTATATTACTCCCATTTATCTTACGGTCTGGCACTAAATACTAGACTTTTGCTTGTTTCGCTCAAACAGGCTTAGTGCGCGTGTACCCTTCCCTTTGCTGTCAGAGGATAGACTGTGATTTTGACTTCTATCAGTTTAACAAGTTGGTAAAGTCATGTGAGGATTTGAGCAGTTTTCTAATGGCGATCCATCTACAGCAATTGAACCGTTGCCTATTAAAAATGGTTTAAATGAATTGTCAAGTTTTCTTAAATGGTCCCAAATGGTATTGCTGGACTTCCCTATAGTAAAATTTGAATATAAATCAAAAGTCACTTAGGCTATTTTCAAGGGTACTCCTTTATAACTAAGTATCCCCGTTTTTGCCCGACTTCAACTGAATTCTACTTCGTTGCTTTACTTTGTAGAACTCTTGGTTCAGGAAATCTCGTTTCAAGCATGGTTCGGGAAAGAGAATGGACAAGGGTGGTAAACCACGTGTGAGAGAAAGACCTGGTCTTGGACTACCTGACAAATCGGTTTGTAATTGAAAAGAAATTGTCTTTGTAGAGAGTCGGCGGTTGCAGAGAACTTTTCGCCGTTGTATGGGTCGATCCAATCGCAATTTACATATAGATGTCGATGGGATATGTGCATACCATATATCGGTGGGATATGAACCCGGGAAAAATCACAATTTAACGCTGGAGTTCAAAAAATCGTTAAGTTTTACATAACTTTTACTTAGCCTCCTCCGCAGGCAACTCCTTATTATTCCTCCTTGGGCTTCCTTTGTAGCGGTTATTTTAACCGCGCGGAGACTGAGAACGAGACACACAGGAAGCCCAACACCCGACACTGAGCAAACAGTGTTGCCTGCGGAGGAGGCTAACTTTTACTCAAGTCTTGTCTGCTTTTTTATGAATCAGGAACAAAGCCAGTCGTCAAGTAGTTCTTCATCGTCGACGTCCCAGCAGTCGTTAGGGGTGTGGGGAAGTAGTTCCTTGGGTAACCGAACGTCGACTGTTAAAAGTGCATTTAAGGCAAGTAGTATATCCCCGTAATTTTTGAATTCTAAATAATTTCTCACTGAAATTAGTGACGTCAACGACCCACGAATTTCATGACGTCAGAAATGATTATTTTTATGAATTAACAGTATCAAGTAATATAAGTAGTATTATCAAGTAGTATATCCCCATATTTTTTCCAATCTAAGGAATTTCTAAAAGAAATTAATGACGTCAACGATCCAGGAATTTCATGACGTCATAAAATAATTATTCATCAGGTAGTATTGATAGGTAGTATATCCCCCTAATTTTTCCAAACTATAGATTGTCTCAAATACGACAATGACGACATTAAATTATTTTGTTGAACACCAAATAATTAGTCAAGTAGTATCCCAGTTATTTTCTCATCTATAGAATTTCTTAATTAACTTACATGTAATGACATCAACGATCCAGGAATTTCATAACATAAAATAATTCATTATTTTGATGAAGTGACATTCTTAAAATGTTATTCTTTTCACGGGAAATTGGTCCAATTTTCTCATCCACACGAGCAAAGACATATTTGTCTAAGTGATAGTTATCGACCACCACAGGAAGCCCAATCAGCGAACAGACCGACTATATGACTAACGTATTTATTGTTGTTTAATAGGCACAATACTTGAACTCATTCCGTGCTGCATCTTCGTCGAGCTCAACTTCTTGGGATTCTAGCAAATCAAATGAGCCAATGAGACCCCCTGAACAGATTTTACCACAGAAGAAGGTCAAGAAATCACGCTGGGATACTGGGCATTAGGATAGACTATATGATTGTCACATAGTCGCACTCGGGTTGTTCCGTTACTTACCAGCATGAGGATCGTGCAGTAATCGTAAACCTGACGTTCTGTGTGTGCTGTAGTCTCTCACAGTCAAACAGAATGAGCTGTAGTCAGACACTGACACCCAACTATGCTCATTGGGAAATCATTTACATAGCATTGTCGGTTATAATGATATTTTATCATGGGTGTCACCTGTGAAAAACTTATTAAACGATCAAGGCCTTAGCAGAGAGGTTTTGTATGCTCAAGAAGTACGTGTCGTATACCTTCAATCAAGTCTTGCAACAAATCTTAATCTAAACTTTAGATCTCCTGTTGATTGGTTTTACCATATCATTATACTTGTTTCTTCATCTATTTGTACTTTTTATTTGCCAAGCTTCGACTGTTTCAAAAATGGTTATCCGTAGTAATATGTTGCACTTGGCGTGTTGTATACTGCATCCAAAGCCTGAAATGCATTGTAGATTTTTATTTTATTTTTCACACTTAAAATACACATGGACGTTTTAGAAATGTCTACTGCCATTCGACCTGACAGGAAACAGAGAGTCAATATCGCTACAGCCTCGTGTTGCCCAATTTCACATTGACCATAATATGGTTCGGTCTTGGAATGCAATATGCAACAAAACCAACCTTTTTCGAAATATGTATATACGGAGTAACGCTTTTGTCGATTGCTTCATTAAAAAAGTACAAGTGATTGAAGAAACAAGTTCAATGATAAGTAAGTTGTGCTGACGCAGTGTTGTATACTGCACAAATGTCAACATTAAAAAGTAAAATGATCTTGATTTCATGTAATGGGTTTAAAGTATTTTTTGAAAAGGATGGAAATTTTCAGCTGTATGCTGTGACTAGTTGTAGGCAATATGGCTACTCAGTATTTATCAGCTTTTCAAGGTACAACAAAGAACATTTTATTGTAAGCATTGCCAATGGATACTTTGTACTAAATCTATTAGTCTACACGAATTCATTAAAAATGTATGTAAGCTAGTGCTTGTGTTCTTAACTTTTTTAGTTTTATAACTTAAATGCCGCGTAAAATAACCAAAGAACCGAAAAACAAACAAAAAACACGGCGATTCGGTGGAAAATGCTTCAAAAAAAAAAAAAAAACAAATATTAAACAAACAAACAAAACAAGCAAAAATGTATATGACAATTCATTTCATATCAAGTTGGCCTCGATCTTGTATACCGAAGCTACAGACAAATTATAAATTGATACCAAGGCCATAGAACGAGTAAATTCTTAGATTTATCAATTTTCCCTTTCGGTCTAGACGACGCGTGGGTTTGCGCCCTTGATCCTTTACTACCTTTGTTGAAATAGGTGTGAAAATAATAAATATGTCAGTTTTGATCCAGTAGGGCCAGGGACTGTTGCCAGTTTTCACATGAATGACGCTAACGCTCCTCTGTTTCATTAGCTTTATAAATAAAATTACCAGAAAAATAGATCATTGTCAAAGTGTACGATAATCGGTGGTTTGATACGCTTGGTTAATGTAAGCTGAACACACCAGAAATACACGTATGAGTAACCGGATTCGTGCGCAATATTAATCTAATCTCTGGAGGCAGCGTGCACCATTTTCATCTCGACTCTTCTAAAAGTTACCGATTCACTTGACATGCACAATCAGAAGCATCGTCTTTAGATGAAATAAATCTAGAATAATAAAAATAATAAATATAATATCAGTTTTGATCCAGTTGGACCAGGAACTGTCGTTTTTCAATGACGTTGCTCTATTTGATTAGCTTTATAAATCATTTTACTTTAACAATAGCTCATTGTCAAAGCCTAACGCACGCGCTATCGGTGGTTGGATACGATTGGTTGATATAATGAATATAAGTTAAACATATGTTAGAAATAGGCGTGTTTAAGAAAAGGGCGTATACTAAATCTAATCTCTGGATGCAGCGTTCGCCACTTTCGTCTTGACGACTAGCTTTGTTGAGCTCGCATACTATAAGCTACTGGGAAAAGCGCATAAAGTAAAAGCAGAATGAAGTCTTGTGGCTTTGTGTTGATTGTCATCAGCCTGTTTGCAATCCAACAATGCCAAGCATCACAACCAGGAGTAACTAATGTACTAACTAACACTTGTCACTGCAACTGTGGAAATACTTCTAAACTTTTGATTGCGTTGATGAAGTCAGTGCTTACTCAGTGTATAAAGAAAGAAATCCCTTCAACCGACGGCCACGCCCTTCCTCATGGCTGTAAAAAAGGTATATAGTAATTGGAAAAAAACGTCTTTTTATAGTAAATGTCTTTATTTCTTGAGGTGAATGCTTACGCGGCTGTTGAAAGTTAACTGATCCTGTGTATTTACGACTCACGAGCATTAATTTTTGATATTTTATAGTTCCAAAGAACTGTGCTGAAGTACTGAAATGCGGTGGCAATCAATCTGGGGTGTACTTTGTGGATCCTGACAGCAAAGGTGCATTCAAGGTACATAACATTGATATAGTTTCATGGGCTGCCTTGTTGAATTCTAATTAAGAAACTAATACTGCGACCACAACGGCTTCACATGATCGGCCGTCGTAGACTATGGGGCCCGAGAGAGACGAGTTAATATTTCTCACTCATCCTGTATTCGTAGGCTAACAGAAAAGATAAAACTAAAGAGCAAGACTTTTCATTTGTCGTTTTCTGTAAATGATTAGGCCAGTACTGCATGCATGTAATCTTATACCTTTTATTTTTTCAATAAACACATATTTGGAGCATAACTTTAAATTTCATAACGGATTTTATCTTTAACTCAGGTCTATTGTGACCAAAAAACCACAGGAGGTGGATGGACAGTTTTCCAGAGAAGAAAAGATGGCTCTAAAGACTTTTACCGAGGTTGGAATGACTACAAGCACGGTTTTGGTGACCTGACAGGCGAGTTGTGGCTCGGACTTGAGAAGATCTACCGACTGAGCCATCAAGCTCACAACGGTCTTCGTGTCGAGTTACAAGACACTACAGGCAAAACAGCTTATGCTCAGTATGACTTCTTTGCTGTGTCCAGTGAACGAAGCAAGTATAAACTAAGCCTTGGAACATATTCAGGTAAAGGCATGCATCATTTAAAACCTGTTCCGGAGCTTCAAAACTTGTCGTTTTTGCTATTCATTCCGAAAGTTTTGACCCTAACATCAAGAGGAGATTTTTTTCAACATCGAGTAATAATGGCTAAAAGTGCAAAAAGTTTTGCTCTGCATTAATACTCAAATTCTATTTTAATGTTACCAGTTGAAACTGATCTACAGGACAAAATGCCTTTTTAAAACTGTAAAAAGTTGTTATCCAGCATTTTTAAAAATTAATTTAGCAACTTCCAAGCTTAATGTAAAGAATGGATATATATATATGGCATATGATGACTGCCGGGAGACCTAAACCTCATTTTGAATCCAATGACTTTCACTTTGGATAAACACTCTAATTCGACTTTTATTGTACCAAAACCGACTACAAACAAACTAGACTTTCTGGCAGAAATTACTTTTTAGCTTTGCACAACACTTATTCTTCGACATGTGCCGCGCACTAACTCTCGCCCCACATATAAGGGAATCTGGAATGATGAAGGATTCCTGATTCCTAGAGCTGTCTTACAGATTCAAATGGCCAGATTCCGAATTCCAAGGACTGACCAAAAGAGGATTTTGGCAGGCTTAGCTCGCCTTGACTCGCCTTAGCTCGCATAGGAACTCACAGGGTTGTGAAATTAAGGACCGTTTAACCCTAACTCGCCTTAACTCAGTCGCCTAAACTCGCTCAAACTCGCTGCGAGTTAAGGCGAGTTTATATAGTACTGGTAATGTCGTATTTAAGAAGCATCTTCTGGTTGAAATCTAAATGGAATTTGAACAGCCAAATCGGCGTTGCGAATAACAAAATATATATACCTATATATTTAAAGGTACTGGCCGTTTTAAGAAAGAAAAACTAGTTGTAAGTCCTTGGAAAAACAGATCCAATTTTGGGATTTATGATCGCAATTACGTACGCTTTGAGAAATTAACGTTTGCCAGTAACATTTAGACGATTTAACAAAAAACGGCCCCAACGGATATCTGATCAGAAAGCTTCAGAACTAAAACAAGAACTGCAACGTACAATGAAAAAATGCTTCAAAAAATAACATCAAATAAAGCGTGTGTGACAATTCATATCAAGCTTGCCTCGACCTTGTACACCGGAGACCTTCGTTTGACTAATTAGTACAAATTATGAATTTATACAAGAGCCATAACAAGACGCGTGGGTTTGCGGCTCGATACGTCACACAGGTTGTAGTTGACAAAGGTGTGTGTACATACTGTTTCAGGCACTGCAGGTGATTCGCTGTCTTACCATCGAGGAATGGCTTTTACTACCAAAGATCAAGACAATGACAAGAACGATAAAAATTGCGCCGTAGAATACAAAGGTGCCTGGTGGTACAACAGTTGTCATCACTCCAACCTTAATGGCCAATACCTTCACGGAAAGTCGCCGACTGGGCAAGGTCTTATATGGTATCACTGGAAAGGCGATAACTACTCCAATAAGGGAACTGAGATGAAGATAAAACCTGCTGTATAGAGTACCATCCAGCCAGTTCGCCATCTCAGATTGTGACTTCAAAATCTAACATCAGTAAACCAACTCTAAGAATTCAGTAGAATAACCCTAAAAGTAAGCAGATGGATTGTTAGACGTTTGTGAAAACATGCATGTACATATAGAATCCATAAATACATGATAAAATTACTAGCAAAAATGTTTTATCGCATCTATCTCACAGTATACCATAATAGTATTGGTGCCAAAACAAACTATCCGCGCATTTCCACTTGAACAGTGACAGAATTTTTGGGGTCGATTTTCGACTTTGACATGACGATATGGCTTATTGCTGTACTCCTTTTTCTCTGAGACCGTGTTAAGACTTAACCTAGCTGGGTTGTATCAAATTTTAACAATGACCGCTGATTGCTGGCATTGTTTCAACATATAGCTAAAGATCATCCAACACGATGCAACTTTCTGTATAGTGTGCACAAAAGTCGCAGCCTGTGTCCGCACCTGTAATGTTGGGTACGTGCAACGGATGTATGCGTTGCAGAAAAAGTTGCAGAATCATAACTCGATCTTTGCGCGCAACTGTTGCGAGGGTGAACACAATGTGCAACTGTGTTGTGCTCAATGTTGCAGAAAAAGTTATAAGCGGAGTTGCGTCGTGTGACCTGGCTTAAACTTAATCTGAACCTACTCACAGTCACGGTCAGCTCACTTTTGGGGGAGAGGGAGGGAGAAAAAACTATTAATTCTTGTTTTCAGCGCAAATCAATCAGTCAATCAATCAATCAATCAATCAATTTTTAAGTTTTAAGTTTTAGAGACGGAATATGGGCCGGTTAGTCGTTTAGTGCTTTAGCGATTATATGTTTCACCCTTTTCAATCTGTACTTGTTTTCGAAGTTGTGCAAATATCGGCGAAATCTTGTCCGCCATTGCTGGATCGCGTTCCTCCGAATCAGCCATTCATATAGGTCATCGGTGCTGTTCTTCTCTTTCTGTGAAGTCATATAGCCGAAGAACCTGTCCAACCCTCCTTTCCGCGCGCTATTCAGATTGTTGTACCACTTTTTCAAAAACTAAACAAATAAAAAAAATAAAACAAAAAAAGATCATATAGTAAAAAGCCGGTATTGACTGGTCGGGTCGGAAGGGAAAATATTTGGCTCTTGGTCATATACGTTATACGTGCGCTCGGTGCGGGATGACCTCGATCGAGCCAAGTATTCTAATATTTTCCCGTTCAACCCTCCTACTCAATCAATAAGCCACTTTCGCCTTGCTATATGACATAATTGCTCTATAACATTCTCCATTTAATGGCGTACGTTACTCTTCGCAAATGCTACCTGAATACGTAGTGCAAATAGAAAAGCCAGACTGAGAGGTCAAACCTTCCCCCGGCAGAGATGAAGCTAGATGATTGCCGGCTGTTCGCAAATTGGTTCTTTTAAAGTAGAGGGTCGAAAGACAGATAAACTTAAATATAATATGAAAGATGTACGCCTCAGTTAACCTAAACCTGTTGAGCTAGAGCAATATTGGCATGATATTCAGAACTGGTTGCTCATTCTTGGTTCTTGGTTGTTGACTGTATCGCAGCACCTGCCTCAGCATTCCAAGCATTCCGTAATGAGAATACACAGCCAACGTCAGTGATCAGGTAATTTTCCACACTTAAAATGAGTCCTTGCTTTATTTGTTTGTCCTTGTTATATATTTATTCTCAAGTATTTGAAAGTAGAAAGCCTGACAATTTTTAAGGCTTTATATTTTATGCCATCGGGTAGAATGGCCGGACATTTCCGGTTTCCAAAGAGCGCGAGATTCAAACTCTTAATGAGATTCAAGTCATCTAAACAAAGGAATTTGCCGAAAATCGCGACACCGACAGACATTAGATCCAAAATAAAAATCAAAGTAAGATATTTTCAAAAAATCGACCCCCTGGAAATGAAAGTCGAGAGTACAAACTACCATTTCCCGTCAAAAACATTCTCGGACCTTTCAAAAAAGCCGTTCAATGCCAGTTTTGAAAAAGGACTACTTTTGGGGTTTTAAACAATAGATAATAATAATAATAATAATAATAAATCATTTCTTTAATCAGTAAGCCTATATCACAATAGTGATTTTCAATAGGGAACTGCGGTAGAGAAAATGAATAACTGAATAGAAAGAAAGAAAAACTATACAAAAAGAAATAAAATAAAATAAAATATATAAAATCATCACCTAATTATAGCTTCAGATTAAGTAAGGTAACATTTAAGTGCTTTTTTTAATTTCTTTTTAGATAAAAGTAACTTAATGTCATTAGGTAACTGGTTCCAACTTTGAGCGCAGGAATTCTGTGATGTTTGTAGGCCCCAGTTTGTGTTGGATTTAACTGTTCTCAGCAGATCTTTATTACGTGTGTTGTACTTGTGGAAATCTTTGCCTTTGCGGAAACTTGGTGCATCCTCAGATACTTGGCTGTGCATGTAGATACAGCGATGGAATTCTCTACGTTGAGATAGATCAAGCCACTTGAGCTCTTTGAGCGCGTCAGTAGAGGAAGACCATGGTGATTGGTTCAGGATTAATTTAGCTGCTTTATTATGAAGTACCTGGAGCGAATTCATTAAGGTCTTGTTGTTCTTGTCACCCCAGACAATGGATGCATAATCAAGCACAGGAACTATCATCGTCATGACGTATAACTTTCTAGCAAAAAGAGGCAACAGGTGTTTTATGCGTTTTAATACCCCAAGACGCTGTGCAATCTTGGAGTGTAGCATCTCAACGTGATCATGCCATGTGAGGTGCTGGTTAATGATTATACCAAGATATTTAAACTCTGAAACGTTCTCAAGACTATCTTGTTCCACCACTAGCTGCATATCCTGGAAGTTCTTCAGCTTGACCCGGCTGCCAATAATCATGAATTTTGATTTTTTAATATTCAGGGTAAGCTTATGCTCTTGTAGCCAAGAAGAGATACTCTGAAGGTCATGGTTAAGCTTAAGCTGTAAATCAGCGGCACAGGTCTCAGGACAGTAAAAAGCCATGTCATCAGCAAACAACGTCATCTCGGAAAACTTGAGGGTAGATTCTATTCCATTGATGTAAATCAGGAAGAACAGTGGCCCAAGTATACTACCCTGTGGTACGCCAATGGACACTTTGCCTTCAGGTGACATGGTATTACCACACACAGTTTTCTGGGTTCGTCCAGTGAGGTAAGAATTGAACCACGACAAACTTTTTCCAGCCACGCCCAAGTTCTTTAGTTTCTTTATGAGGAGTTCGTGGTTGACGGTGTCGAACGCCTTTTTTAGGTCCAGGAAGACTACACCTGTAACTTTGCCACTGTCCATATTGTTTAGGATGTAGTCTGTGAAGTTAACCAGGGCTGTAGTTGTTGATTTGCCTAGTCGAAATCCAAACTGACACATGGATAATAAGTTATTGTGCTCAAGGTAATTACTCAGTTGAAGATGTACAGCTCTTTCAATGATCTTACTTACGGTGGGCAATATTGAGATTGGTCGATAATTATCCTTTGATAATTTGTCGCCTCCTTTAAAGAGCGCTGAGACCTTGGCAGATTTCCATAACTTGGGAAATACACCGTCACTAATGGACTTGTTGATCAGTGATGTTAATACAGGTGAGATGACAGGACAGCCATCCTTCAATAGACGTGCACTAAGTTTGTCGAGTCCCACTGCTTTATTTGGTCGAAGCTTTGCAATGGTTTGTGAAACAAATTCCACATTAACAGGAACCAGGTCGAAATGGAGTTGTTGATTGTTTACTGTACATGTAGAGAACGTAGATGTACAGTGTTTAAAGGCTTTGGATAACTTTTTTCCAATCGAAATGAAATGATTATTCATGATCTTCGCTATTGAAGCGCTGTCAGTGTAAACTTTGCCATTGTCAAAGATTGAAAACATAGCAGAATTCTTTGAGTTTGGTAGAGCACTCTTTATGGCTTTCCACATTTCCCCTCCATCGTTTTTAGCCTCTTCAACTAACTTACAGAAATATTTGGACTTGAGATTCTTTTCTTCGTGATTAGAGTAATTTTTTAATTTCTTGTACATTTTCCAGTGATATTCACTATTTTGAGTTCGTGCCTTTTTGTAGTGATAATCTCTATCGCGTCTTATCTCTAGTAGCTTTGTTGTTACCCAAGGGTTCTTTGTTCCTTTAGCTCTCTTGAATTTTAATGGTGCATGAATTTCTGCGACACCTGAAAACAACTGGTCCCAGAGGAGAACCGCATCGTCGATATCATCAACACCATCGATAACTGACCATGGAACTTGGGATAGATCTTTAACAAAGGACTCTTTGTTATAATTTTTGAATGAACGATATTCAAATTTCCTTGGCGGAAGCTTGGGTACACCAGATTTCATGATGCAGAAAGTTAAACTGTGATCACTTAATGTTGAATGAATGACTCCGCTTTGGACAATTCGAGGACTGTCGCTTACATAAATTAAGTCAATCAGAGTTCTTGAGTTCTGGGTTATTCTTGTAGGTTCTTTGATAATCTGTTTCAGATCATTTTCGATGGCAAAGGATCCAAGTTGCGTCTTGTTGGGATTACTTCGGGAAAGTTGATCAACATTAAAATCACCTAGAATCATTGTTGAATATCGTTCAGTGATTACAGAAAAACTTCCATTTAGTGAATTAATTAAATCAGCAACGTCCAGATCAGGAGGTCTGTAAACAGAGGCCACCAGAAGCGGTTTGCATTTTGGTCGTGTGATCTCAATCCATAAAAGTTCTGAGGCATTAGTTGTAAGGTCAGGTCTCACGATAAAAGGTATACTTTCGCGAACATAAAACATTACGCCACCCCCACAACTCTTTGAGGGGGTGGAACGATCTTTTCGTACAACTGAGTAGCCAAAAATATTAATCTCATCATCAGAGATATCCCTGGTAAGCCATGTTTCACTTAGGGCTAGGACATCTAGGTTAAAAACAGTCAGTAAATCTCGAACACCGTCCAATTTATTCAGTAATCTGTTGATGTTCAAATGAGCGATTCTCAGACCTCTCTTTAAACGTGGTGTAGATTGCAGATGAGATTGAGATTGAGCTGTAGTATTATTATAAGAAATATTGCCACTATCCTCTTGAAGTAACGGAAATATGCACTTAGAACACGACCAAGCTGCTGAAGGCTGGCAGATACTAATATACTCATCCCTTTCCATATGAATACACTTAGCGTGATACCAGGTATCACAGTCGTCACATTGCACTGCTCGTTGATTCTTACGACAACCATTTGAACATAGACCACATGGATCTGTAATGGGGCCAGGATTGGAGCTCACATCACCAGCAAGAAGTACCAGCGAGGCAACCAAAGTTATATTTACCAGCTTGAGACCCAGTTCGGCTTTTAAAAATGGCGGCAGTCCAATGATGGCTGAACGAGTACGGTGCCAACCGGATGAATTTCGTCCTGGATATACTTTCACATCGGAACCACTACTTACTATCAGAGAGTGGGCGTTCTGAAGACCAATATTAGGCTTTGTAGACATTAAAAGCATTAAAACCACTAAAAATATTAAAAAATACGAAGAGCTCGTAAGCATACGTCTAAACGCCATTGTGGTCACGCTCTATTGACGGGAAATCTCAAATTGAAACCCGAATCATGTCTCAAAAACTAGACTTTATAAAAATCGACCCCCTGGAAATGAAAGTCGAGAGTACAAACTACCATTTCCCGTCAAAAACATTCTCGGATCTTTCAAAAAAGGCGTTCAATGCCAGTTTTGAAAAAGGACTATTGGGGTTTTAAACAATAGATCCCAAATTGAAACCCGAATCATGTCTCAAAAACTAGACTTTATAAAAATCGACCCCCTGGAAATGAAGGAACCTATTTTAAAGATAATGTGTCTTAAGTTTGACGATCATTGGTTTCAAAATACGTGTTCAATCGAGTGATTATATTTTTAGAGAGCCTTAACACGCTTCATTTGGCGAGCAATGTTCAATTGCAACAAGATTCCGTCTTTTGGGTGCTTTTTATTTACGTGCTGGGTTTTTATTACAACATCATTCAAATGTTTTAGTAAAAAGTAGGAATCAATTAGCAAGCAGTAATCAACGAAGGAATTTGAATTTCCCGCTCAGACACTGCCAAACTCTCGCGTGGCTTGATTATTCTGACATGATCGCGTCTCTGTTGTGCTATTTCAGCACTTCATAGCCTTTAAAACATCAAGAATCTGATAGAAAGAGAAATATTTTAGAGACAGGGGCATTTTATTGGATAGAAATAACATCTAAGATGACTTATTTTAGTTATTTCGATAGTTTCTTGCTTTGTTTACATAGCGTTACTATGGACGCTCGTTGGATTTATCGGTCAAACACTGAGTTTTATTATATTATAAAGTAGCTTTTCTACCTCTAAATTACTCTAAAACGAAATTATTCTCTAGGTTTTAGATGATTTTGTTTGATAGCTGTCTAAATCCTCACTTAATAATTTGGTATCTTCATTATGCATGCCAATTTTCAAAAATCTCTCAACCGTAGTAAATGTCCGCGAGAACAATAGGCATTCTACCCGATGCGGTCTAAATTTCGTGGCTTGGTAAGAAATAGAGATGAAGTCTTGCGCAGGAGAGTCCTAAAACCGTTTGTTAAAACGACCAAAATATTAAACGTTGACCGTAAAAGCCATGTCGGGGACAACCAAATAAACTCGCAGAAAATCACTTCGATCCAACATTTATTTATTGACCTTCTCGCTAAATACATTTCACAATACTCAACTGGGGCACATCCCCTTTTTTGCCGATCTCCAATTACAAAGTAATTATGCGTGTTTAAATATACAAATATGATAACTAAACAGAACTAACTTCGCATATAAAAGCGTTTTACTTTTACTTTCGGACAGCAACCACCCCATTGAGACCCTCCTGCCTGACTCGCTCTGTTTTGTCGAGTTTCGATGTCGAGAATTTCCAGATTTAAAATTCTTCTGACTTCGGTACCTCATGTCGTTTAGCCTGTGAACAGGGGAGGGGGAGGAGATTTTTTTTTTGGGGGGGGGGGGGGGGAGATGGGGGCGGAAGAAGTGGAGGAGGAAGGGAAGGGGTTTGGAGAGGGGAAAAGGGGAGGGACCTTCAGACAAGCAGTATCGCAAGAAGAGGACTCAACTACGAGAATGTACGTAAGCAAGTTTGTTGTTACTGCTTGTCTAAGGTCATTCGTATATCCAGTTACCACACGTACGCTTGAATCACTGAACAAAGGTCTCTGTTGAATTAAGCAACAGTTAACTATATGGTAAAAAGCTTCCCTTCTGTTGTTAAAAATGGAACTCAACATACTTTAGGATTGATACTGATTCAGCTTGATTCGTGTCACGTCGGATACGGTGATGAGCAAAATCTTACCGTCCCTACCCCGGGCTAGTGAATGCGCTGCTAGAACATCAAACGATTTGGAAATTTGTGACATCAAATTCTCCTTAATCCCAATCCGCTGCTGACAATCCACTGCTGTGCGAGGTCGCGAGTCCACTGCTAAATTTCATCTGGTCTCGCTTCCGTGCAAAGTAATGTGACGTCACAGTTGGGATGCGCAAAGACCGGATAAATTCGATGTCCTCTAAATTAAGTCTATGCCAGTTCAGTCTCGTCCGCAGAACATTTAGCTATAGCTATCTCAATCTAGCCTAGTTTTCACGAGCGACAGAAGTGGATTCGAAGAAGAAGCAACATCTGAAGACTCAGCAATGTACCGCTCACTGTCTTCTCTTTCATGATCAATGCATGTGGGTAGGCGCATTTCTGCTTCCGCCGTTTGTGAGTGGTGGTGTTCGTAGATGCTTGAACTGGCAAATGGCGCCAGAGTACCTGAGTTAGAAATTAGCAAACTTTTGGAAGAGTGATTTGGGAACCCCACAAAAATCCAAAGGAAAAAGACTACTAAAAATTCGTGCAAAAAAAGGAGGGGCAAAGAAAAAGTTCATTTTCACCTGAAAAAAAAAAAAAAAAAAAAAAAAAAAACTGCACAAGCAATGGGGAAAAAGTTCGTGCAAACTGAAAATCCCCCTAATCACTTCTCTAATGGTCCGCCTCTAAACGAATCTGTAAGCGTCAATGAATTCTTGTCCTGGTCTCCATGGAAACGTCTCGTCCAAAACCATGTGAAACTCTTCCGTTTGTGAACTCAGCCCGGACGAAATCATACGCGTGTGAACACACCCAGGTTCGTTACGGGACGAGAAGGCCATCATGACGTCCCAAGTTGAATAGCCTTTATAACAATACGTGGACTATTCTACTTGGCCAGAGAACAACATGGGAGTGGCATGGTTGGCCGAGCGATTAGAGCGCTGGTCTTTCACCGCTGTGGTTCAGGTTCGAGTCCGATCCCAGCTCGAATACCTGGATCATATGTGAACTGAATTTGTTTGATGTGTTGTTCTCTACCATGTCTACCATGCCACGAAATTTTGTTTCCTCCTTCAGCAAAAATCAACATGTAAGTCGAGTGATTATTTGCAAAATATTTAATGTAGAGGTAGTGAGTGTGAGAGTACAGTGTTCTCCGATTAGTGCGCATGCGCTTAAAAGATTTGGACACTTAGGGACGGACCATTAGAAAAGTGATGGGGGGGGGGGGGGGGGGGGAAAGCAAAAAAAAAATTTATTTCCAATAAAAATGTTGGAAAAAAAAAATCTGCCGGGACATTTTCTTTAAAAAAATATTCCTGCCAAAGTGAAAAAAAAATTCATTTCCACTTTTGGTGGCCAAAAAAAATTTATGCCAATCCCAAACTTTTCTAATGGTCCGTCCCTTAGTTATAAGCGTCTCACCCAATTAAAAATCATGTGAAGTTGTAAAACTCGTCACGTGATTATATTTTAGCGTAAAAAAGGAGCAAATTTCAAAAAGATTGTCGATTTAAAAAGCTTATAAGAATTAAAACAACAACAACACAACAACAATGTAACAACAACAACAACAACAACAACCAAACAACCAAAGCAAAGTGAAGAATTTTTAGTCGTAGTCCGTCAGCGGCCCGCAGTGAGAGGATGGGCTATTGGGAAAACCTCGAGGCAAGCGAATAAGGTCTATTCCATCATATGGCCATCGTTTTCCGCGAATTTTTGACGGATAGGAAATCAGTTGAGCTTACGGAAGCCCAAAATCCGCAAAACGACCCGCGGCGAGTTGCATAAAACGTAACGTTGGGTGTAACTATTAACGTCGGACGTTCAGCCCAGTTAAACCACTGTTAGTAACGTTTGACGCTAGCATTTACCCCCGACGTTACGTTTTATGTAACTGAACCGTGACCAGATCGAACGGAGATTACTGCCATAATCGGGTTAAATGTAATTCTGCGCTTGGCCCTGGGTACTAGTCATGCAAATGATATTTTTTTGTGCGGGTGGTTGAAGATGAAAATATAAACATTGATTGCAGGTCATAGTCTAACAATCATGTGCTTGGTACAGAGAAAGAAATTACTAAACCTTTTATCGGATTCGGCAATCATTTCTCCTTAAATGGCCATTTTAGGAACCTCTGATGACATCATTTTCACGTTGGATGGTTGTGACTAGAGTTGTGTGACACATATCACCTGATTAACGTGTTGAAGCACGAAACAAGGCATTTTGCCTAATTTCTTGGTACAGTAAAGAGGAACATAATGTAAGTAATATAAAGCATCATACATAGCCATTATTCAGTGTTCCTAATATTGTACACATGGATATATATAATGTTGCACTGAGCATGATATTTTCGCCGAAGTTTGAATGTGCCTTTCTGGTTATATCTGCGAGCGTGACTGTTCAATGTCCATCTGACCCGTTCTTGTTATTGTACCGCCAGTAAAACTTGTATGAACTTTGCTGTTCTGTTATCTAGAGTTTATTCAATGCAATGGACAACCACTATGGCACAATAAAGGAAAATAAAGGTAAAATTCTCGATTTTTTTAAGTCTCGTATTTATTACGTAATTTGTACTTTAGTCTTTCCTGGCATTAATGTAGAAAACCATAGCTAATAACTGTAGAAGTATATATTTCGATGTATTTTGATGTACTTAGTACTTTTTTTAGAATACTGAAATTGGCTAAGACTGTTATACCCTGTGAGCAGAGTCTGCTCGCAGGATATGAAGATGTGTCTTGAGTATGATTATCATTTTGGTCTCATTATGAATGACATAATTCATTGTTTTTGTAACTCTAAATCGAACTTATTTGCTTTCCGTATTCTGAAATAACCCCAAAATACAATTAAAAAAAAAGAATTTGAGTAAAATCGACAATCATTCGAAAGGGAATTTTTGTCAATATAAAAAAATAAATGGCCAATCATAACATGCGTTAGAATTTCACAATCGACGATACTACACGAATTCTGATTGGATAATGCTCTAGTTGATGAAGATGGCGGACTTTTACGTGAAGTCGACATGTCCTTGACAAACGGTGAGTTCATTTGCCTATTTTCTTTATTCTGTAAACAAGTGGTCGTTTAGATCGTAACTTATGATAGCATTTACAATTTTGGTAGCTCTGAACTTAAGTTTTATTGGTATTGGTGGGTATAAATTAGTGAGCAATTCTTGAACTTACAGTCGAACTCACGTCCATGATATTCCAGAAGCCGGAAGTCAGACATTTACAAAGAGAGATCTATGTATACAGTATTACTATACAGAGAAATTTCCTAAAGCTTTGACATTGTGACAGGATATTGAAATGTCTTCGTTACTGTAAGCCCAGGGGGAGAACAATTTGATGAAGCGTTGAGTAATATCAGATTACGATTACGTGTTAAGTTCAGCAGTTTGTGGGATGTACATTAAGTAGATTACGAAATATTCTTCAAAAATACGACCAAAAAGCGGGCAAAGTCCATGCTACTATATGACCTATTCATGAATAAATTGTCAGGTAATGATATGTTTTGTCTATTGTTTTTTCAGAGATCATGGAATACTCATACTCAGGACAAACATGGTTTGGTGTAGCAATTCTGTAGAATATCTTCCTATGGATAACTTTAGGCATTTTGAAAATATTACTGATGATGAAGGAAGTAGGTTGATATATGGAAATTATTTTCATCGTGTCATTGTTGTTGCTGCAGAGAGTGAATTGGTTATCAGTATTAATTGAGAAAACACATGATGATTAATTAATACTAGCCATTTCTAATAGAAAGTGAAGTGCTGCGAGCAGAAAACAGCTGGTGTATCCACGTTAGCAGAATTGTTCCCCTAAAACTCACGAAAGTACACCGCTTTATCTGATATATGAAATGTTTCTTGTCTATCTCCTGTGCATTGTGTGACGAACACTGCTAGTTGACCTTCAATGTTGAACTACAATGTACAAAACATAATTCTCCAGGATCAGTGTCAGACACACACAGTTCAAAATATTTAGCACTTTGACTAAAGCAATTTTTCAAACAATCACAAACGGCTAGCCTAGGCAATGATTACAAAACTAACTGATTTTAAAAAGCTAATTGTACGTTGCATCACGGTCAAAGATACCGCATTGTCTACTGTATTTGACACTTTAGATCAAACGAATGATAAATACAATTCCATCACATACAAAGTATAAAATTTTCTTTCATAGGGTACGTAACCAAATATATTGCAGAGATTCTCAGCGCGAACTCACTTCATACTTATTATCTTGGCTTGAATTGATTTGGCCCATAGACAAGCTTCGATTCGAACAGTAACACGCAAAATAACCTGTAACAGAACATTGCCCTCTCGAAAAAATATCACTTAGCATTTTGTGACTTTCATTTATACTTCGAGAAACATAAAACCTCTCGAATGGAATCGCACAGGAATCCCAATTCATCCCTGTGACGTCAAGGTTCGCCACGAACATGCCACCGTACATAAAAATCGAGTTCGCGGATCAATATTAAGGTGATGTCATAAATCGCACAGGAATCCCACACCAAGATTTAGTGTTGCTGCTCGCCTGGCTCCCAGCAATTAATTGTTAATATTGATGGTTAATATGGTCAATAATTTTATTAACTAGGTCTTTGATAATGAAGTCAATTACCAAGGATTTTGTTATTGTTTTCATCATTATATTAACAGTCGATAGTGTCTAGATACTAGGTAAATTGATAGTATATTAGGTAGGTTTATTATTGAGAGGTTGTCATGGCAGTCGCACAATATAAAATAAATACAATATTTTTCTCATTTCTTATATCCTGTTCTTGTGTCATATCAAGTTTGCTATATCTGTTTATTAATCATTGGTGATAGTTATTAGGAAGGTAATCAGTGGTTGTTCAGTAATAACAGTGACACCACTGTAAAATGTTACCTGCATGCATGTGTGCCTCCCCAGTCCTTCTCAATGTTGGCCTCAGTGAAAACATTCAGCAGTCAAACAAACAAACTTTGCTAGCAAAACTCTAGCCACAGAAGCAAAACTCATTCCCCCAAAAATGAGGTTAAGGACTTTGTACTGTATATTCTATTACTTAACATGTCTTTTTCTCCCAGTACTTTGCTGTTTTCTCTTGTGCTCAAAATTAACCTCAAAGATAATTGATATGGGAAAATCTAAAGAAAAAAATTGAAGCAACATATATAATAATGATCAGTTTTACACCTTAAGGGACCAGTCATTATTTACAGGGAGGGGGGGCTGGTGGAAATATGGGGGGGGCATCATTTTTCATGCACGCACTGCATTATTGTTATAAGAGAATGTATGTGGAAAGGGGGTGGGGCCATCAAAAATTGTGCATCACATTTCTCATTTCCACCAGCCCCCCCTCACTGTAAATAATGACCGGTCCCTAAGCATATTAATTTTCATATTGATTTTTTATTGTGTTTATTGCAGATGACACATTCCAACTAAGCGACGAAATGAATTCAATTGCTAGTGTTCAGGAACACCAGACTGCTCAAGTCAGACCTACTTCGCCTGACCAATCAAAGACATATCTTGAAGAAAAAGTTGGGATTCCAAGGAGTCAAGATGATGTATGAGCATTTTTATAATAAGTGATAATTTTTCTACTAGCAAACTTAGAAAAATTGTTTACAAAATGTACAAGTCATAATATACATTTTACATATATATGTAAAACTTTAAGTAACAAAGATTTTGAATTTAAGTAACAAAATGAATTTACATGTAGAATGAAACGCTAGTATCCAACGTTTTGGAGTCATCTTGACTCCATTAATTATCAAGGAAGTTTTAATGAATTATCAAGGAAGTTTTAATGAACTAATTTGTACATCAAATTACAATAAATTACAATGAGTATGTCAAAAACAAAAAGAAAAGTAAAAAAAAGTCAAACAAAGACTTGTAATTTGATGTACAAATTACATGTAGTTCATTAAAACTTCCTTGATAACCGAGTCAAGATGACTCCGAAATGTCCGATACTAGCTCTGGATACTAGCGTTAATTTTCATTCTAAAAACATATATGTAAAGTTAAATATTTATAAAATTAATGCACTATAATTACCTTTTTTCTTTTTTAGTATTCTTTTAGTTTTCGACGCCTGTGGGCCTTTACTGGTCCTGGTTTCTTAATGAGCATTGCATATCTTGATCCTGGTAACATTGAGTCTGATTTACAGTCAGGAGCTACAGCCAAATTTAAGGTATGATGAGCACATCAATGTTATTTGTAAATTGGAGATGGTTGCAGATTAGAATATAGGCTAGTACATTGATGATGTTTGTGATGATACCAGTGATGATGTTGAAGATGTTGGTGATGATGATATTCATGAATGTTTCTGAACGTTTTCTCCCCTGAATTTTTCCAATTGTATTAATCAAACAGAATGATAATTCTAGTGTTTGATAATTCTAGCTTCTGTGGATTTTGATGTTAGCAACACTTATGGGGCTTTTCATGCAGGTTAGTTATACACATATTAAAAACCCAGACACACTGTACAACAAACATGAAAATATCTGTTTGATAAGATTAATCTTTCAATACTTGTGAACATGTACCCTTATCAGTTTAGTTCTTTAGGATGAAACCTTTGCTTTTTTCTTGTCATTGATGTAGGCATTGCAATAGATCTGACTGCCATTTAATGTAAAACTTTCTATTTATAGTAATTTAAAATACTGTTAAATGATGGATTAAGCTCCCCTGGGACAAAATTTCAATTTTTGCTAACTTAGATGTGCTCTTTTCAATTATTATATTTTTGTTGCTGTTTGATAAAAAAATATAAAATGTCACACAAGGGGTTAGAAAAGCTCATTATGTTTGTTGGTCAGGAGTATTTGACAATTCTTTTTATAGTGATTGTGATAGAAGTTAGAGGTGACATGGATTGAATAGGACCACATACATGTACATGTACCACATTCTTTTTATCAATTAATTATTCAACTGATCCACAAAATAACTTTTCAATTCCAGAGGCTTTCATTGCGACTTGGTACAGTAACGGGTAAGATTGATTACTGGTATCAGATGTGTTCTAGAGAGACAGTAAGCTTGTTGTGTTGAGTCATAGATTGAAGTACATGGGAATTCCTACCAATAACATGGGGGACTGATAAGATGAACACCATGTGTAGTTACAATGTAGAAGTACTTCTCAACACTTCTCATGTACTTTTCGATATTCCCAAGTGCTTCTAAAGCTCAACATAGCAGTGCTGCTGAGTTTCCTTTTTTATAAAATAGAATTGCTAATAAAATTGCTTTGTATACCTGTGTGCACAACCATGCTATTATGATTACAGTGCTTTTGTATAAAGTTACATGTAAACCCTACTGTACCATCCTTTGGCCAGTCAGAGGGCATGCATTAATTCAGACTAGTAAATCAGGAAGAAGAAAATTATGATATTTCAGTGACTTGTATACCTCCAAAAATCCAAGCTATAGCTCCTGATATAATTTCTAACAAGGAGCACAAAATAATGTAGCCATTAAGGTACACGGTAGCTGAGAGTGAGTGAAGTTGATAAAGGAGCAAATGAACAGAGTCAAACTTTATAACAACTCAAACATTCCACTGGGGGATTTCCTGTGGATGCTGGCTTCTTCTGCAAACTCTGGTTGAATGAATGAAACTTTTATTTCACCAGGATAACCCTATTAGTCACAATAAGTGGCTACTACCAATAGGAGCCCTGAAATGAAATATATCTGACATATTACATGCCTAAATTTTCTAAACTTTGAGAGTCTCAAATAGTAATGGCTGAATTTCAATAACAGGAAAACATTTAGCTGAGGTGTGTAATGAGAGATATCCTCGTATTCCTCGTATCATATTATGGATTATGGTAGAGATAGCTATCATTGGCAGTGATATGCAGGTAAACATACATGTAATATCATTTTTAAGCGCAATCAAATCTTTTTTTTCTTTTTCTTTTTTTTGCCTTTAGAAAGGCTCACCAAAATGAGTGACTCATAAAATATCCAGCCATACTCCACACAAAACTGTCTAATAAGATAGATATATATATTAATGGATTTGGTTGTGCAAAATGTTGTAAATAAATTACGTGTTGCAATTTTCACTTTATTTGATTTTTTCCACATGGTTTCCCATTTTTTCATTTTCATTTTTCCTGTTTTCCAGGAAGTCATAGGGACGGCCATTGCCTTTCACCTGTTATCAAATGGAGCGTATGTATTTTTTGTACTGTAACTTAGCTGTTGATTTTTCTTGTTGCCTTAAAATTATGTCCAGTTTTAACTAACAGATAATTTTGTATGTTTTTAGGATCCCATTATATGGAGGAGTTCTCATAACCATCACTGACACCTTCATCTTTCTCTTTCTTGATAAGTATGGTATGTGAAAAAGTGTAGCTTATAAAATAATTATTAATAGTATATTTTGTCTGTCCTGTAAATGTACCTGTACCATAACACTCTAATCTGGAATCCTCATTGGCTTTCCAGGTTTGAGAAAGTTAGAAGCATTCTTTGGCTTCCTTATCACAGTGATGGCTATTTCTTTTGGTTATGAGGTATGTTAGCAAACACTCATGTCAGCTCTTTGTGATCTCTCTTCACCCTAGCATCCATTCTTTACTAGCTTTTTCCTTTTTGATTCCTCCTTCTCCATTAAATTTCTTCTTTCCATCTTCTCCTCACTTCTCCATTGTTCATTTTTCAACCCTCCCATTACTTTCTTCAAACTCACCCTCCTACTTTTGTATCTCTAGCTATAATTATGTGTCTGTTAATTCCCTCTTTCTCATTCAATTCCCATTTCCCCTATATGCTTCCCTCTTACTACATGCCTTTTCTCAAACATTAAATTGTATCTTTTCGTTGTTTGTAGTTATAAATTTTTCATTGATTCATAATTTTTTTATACAGTATGTACGTGTTGCACCTAACCAAGCACAAGTAGTCAAAGGTCTATTTATTCCTTACTGTAAGAACTGTGATCATAAAGCAATACTACAAGTAGGTTATACACCTTTATCATTTATTGTCCATTTACACAGTTAGGTTAAGGTGTTATAATAGATGCCGTCAATTGGTGGTTTTTTTTTGTTTATCACTACAGGCTGTTGGTATCGTTGGAGCTGTTATCATGCCACATAACATGTATTTACATTCTGCTCTTGTCAAGGTATATTTATAACTGCACTGCTTTTGTTTATTTTCCATTATAAACTCCCTATCAGGATTACTTCATCAACTTTTGAAAATTGTTGCTGCTTCAAATACACTACATGTAAGGTGTGCCTTGTTTGTCAACTGTATTCTTTGTCAAATGAAAAGTATGCCAACTACTGAGGACTAATTCCCAGGAGGAGGGGGCTGTCAGGTCAGAGGGTTTTGGAAATTCCCAGGGGAGAGGTTAAGGGGAAGACTGTGTATGGTAGAAAATTGAACATTCTAAGGGGGATTGGGGGGTGGGTCCTAGCTTTTTTAAATTCTTTCCAATGGCAGTGGGCTCTAGAATGATATTATGTGGAGCCACATTATTGTAATTATGAATTCAAATCACAATTGCTATTACATAACATTTTGCTGTTTTCACCCTCAAAATTATTGAAGAAAATAATATTATTTCTGAATAGTCAAGAGATGTGGATAGAAAGAAGGTGGTTGCAATTAGAGAAGCCAACATGTACTATTTTATAGAATCAGGTAAGTACTGTACATGTGTTTAAATTATATTATAGAAATGTTATTCAGTGCACTAATTGATAATTATTAATTAGATGAATGAATGAACAAAATAATGATACAAAGAACAAACTTGTAAATTAAATGAACGAATTATAATAGTTAATTAGTAAATTCCTTTAGATCACAGATTCAGTAATTCAAATTATTTCTGTGTACCAATCAATATGTTTTGTCTTGTTTTTTTCTACAGCTATAGCTCTCTTTGTTTCTTTTATAATTAATGTATTTGTAGTTGCTGTATTCGCACAGGTGAGCCTACTCTTCCTGTCCTGTGAATTTAAAGTTTAATGATGTTTTCAATAACGTACAGTACAAACTTTTTTACTCATTCATTTTGGTTCGTTTATTTTAATAGGCATTTTATCACCAGACTTATGAAGATGTGGTGAGTATCTTTTGATGGTACATTATTGTTTCATTATCTCAGATTTCTGAGGAAAGGCCTGGCTTGGATTTGATGAGGTGTTAATGCGAATATGCTTGTATCATGACCAACAACAAATTCAAACTTTCAGTTGGATTTTGGGTTTTTCTGATCTAGCTGCCAATCATGTGAAGGGGGCAGAGCATATGCAAATGCCCTCATTAGGACCTCGAGGCAAATGGCAAGCGTGGATCAAGGTCAATTCAAGGGCATTCACATAAGTTCCACCCCTTTCACTTGATTGGTGGATCAGAAAAAAACAAAATCCAACCAAACTTTCAAAGTTCTTGGTCATGATACAAGCGTTTTCACAGTAACAATGCCAAACTTGCACACTTGAACCTATCAACAATATGTTGTTATGATATTACAAAAGACACACCACACTTTTGCTGCAAATACACTGTAGCTATTGTACAAGGTCAACTTAAGCAATGTAATCTATAATAGCTTATATTGGGACATGACTCCAGTCATGCCTTATTGAGAAACTTGGATCCATAAGTGTGTTGTCTGAGAAGATTCAGCTGGTGATAGTTAACAAGGGCAGATCTAGGATTATGTATGCGCCATCCCAAACAGGGGGTTGTATGATGGCATTGAAAGCAAAAGCAGAGCCTAATTCTAGTTAGCCATCATTTTTTCATTTTCATAGTGGGGGTTGCAACCCCCTAAACCCTCCCCTTGGATCCGCCCCCTTGAGTTAACAAAAATATGTCCTTTATATTTACAGTATGACAACTGTACTCACCATGGCATTGCACAGATAGATGTCTTTAATGCTACTTTACATGGTCACAAGGTAAGTAAGAACTATTTGTCACTCTCATTATTATTACTCTAATCATTACACTCATCATCATCATCATCATCATAGGATCTTTGCTCATCTAATCTGTAATTTACATGCTAAATTTGCATGTATAAGTCTCAAGTTATATACTAAAAAACGTTTGGAAATTGGAAGAAGGGATGGATGTAACTGAAGATTTGAACTCAATCACTTATTTATAATCAATAGTTTTTGAAATTTTAATGAGCTTTTTAAATCAGTTTGCAAATTCATAGACTAGAGACCACAGATTTAAGTTTCATTAGTGTCGTTTACTATACATGTTTGGGCAACTACATTTGCCATTTTCAGTAGTGAGGAGATTTTACAATGATAACCTATTTACACCAAATTATATGAACAATTGTCAAGAAAGAAAAGAAAGGTTATTGTACTATTTTTAAATTGACATGCTTTAGCTGTCGATTTAGAGATGGTCTCAACCAACTAATTTTAATGCTTCTTTGATTTTTAATCACAAATTATTAATGACAGTAAATGTATGGCAGTGGGTGGTAACTCTTGTCACCCAGCCATACATTCTTTGTAAGTTTTGTTAATCCTGGTTCACACTAACTAGATTCTATGACTTTTTGCAATTATAATTACAATTGGGAACCATGCTACAGTAGTTACAGTGTGTAGTTATTTTGTGTATCTACTGACAGTTAAATCTCGTGCTTGGGAAATTTCTTTTTGTCTGTACAACAAATTGTGTTGAACATCACAGACTGACAAGGTTTCCCTGTATTCATTAATTCTCTCTTTTGTCCTACAGTGGAGTGACATTATAGACGGTGATCTTTACAAAGGAGTAAGTATTACAAAATCTTACCTTGATGTAGATTGTAATCAAATATTTTTGCAAATTTAGAAATTGCCTCATATAATGAATATTTTTCTATGCCCTACCACACTTTCGGACACCTACCTAAATAACATCCTGTCTGTGTTCTAGGTGCCTATTTGTTATGAACATGTTTTTGTTGAAAAAGGTTCAAAACTCATTTATTGCTGAATACATTAGCATTTTCTCTTTTGCCTTTTTGGGGGAACGATTGAGCTGGGAGCCAGCACCAACAATATCCATTTTACAGGGGGTTCATTTACAAGGGAATGTCTGTAGATTCCAGTTGTTTGGACATGGAGATCCCCATTTTATGGAGGTGAATGCTCTATTTTCTATATATTTTATTAACCACATTTGTTGTGTTTATACAGGGTGTCTTCCTTGGTTGTATGTTTGGTGCACCAGCTTTGTACATTTGGGGAATAGGAATACTTGCTGCAGGACAGAGTTCTACCATGACTGTAAGAAACCAACTATTGCATTATACATAAACATAGCTCTTTCTAGTCCTTGCAGACTCAAAAAGAGCGGAGAGGAACAGGAGTCTAAATCTCCCTCCTCCCTAATTTTTTTCGGCCATTTCTCCTTCACTACATCTCATAATTGTTTTCCTCCCTCCTCCCAAACCGATTTTTCTGCCTCTTTTCTCCCTCCTCCCTACCTTTTTGGGGCTATTTCTCCCTCCTCCCTAAACCATTCCTCTCCACTCCAACAAGGTGCGAGTTAGATGAATACATTGAAGTGCAATGAGTCTGATTGGATGTTTAATATAGGAGCTTTGTCTTTGTTTTTGTCTTGTTGTCAGTAAAAGAAGCATTGAGGAAGCAGCTACTTAAATAACCAGGGCAATCCCAAAACACTCTGGCATCTCACTTTGCTAATTAATCAAATCATAGATTCCATTTTCTGATTTTCATATAACTGACAGCTTCTTTTTTTCATTATAGGGTACTTATTCTGGACAGTTTGCTATGGAGGTAACTGCTATGATTATAAAGATGTACTCTTTTATATTTGATAAACTTGATGAAACATACGGAAACAGTTTTCTGGATCCCATAGGTTATAGTATTGCATTTTCATTAATAGTGCCAGTGTTCATATAAATGTGATTTTGCAATATCTGTTTGGGAGGACACTGCAAATCCTTGAATGGAGTACAATTTTCTGGATCTGGAAATATGACTACTATACATGCACAGGGCACGGTCCTTTGTTAACATGGTCGGATCCAGGATTATCTTCAGGAGGGGGTGCACCATTAGGAATGGGTGCACCATCATATAGATTGGAAACTGCGGAGAGGATAATTTGAAAAAATATCGAGAAAAAAGGACTCAAAGTAGTCTCAGGAAGGGATGCGCTCCCCCTGCAGCCCTACCCTAAATCCGTCCCTGTTGGGTTAAAGTCAATGGTTTTCTTTAGATTTATACCTGAGTTAGCGCTAATCGCCTTTCGAACAAACGGACTCAAAGTATCAACTTCACGATCAAAAATATCCTTAACGGTTTCTAAATACTTGTGATTGATTGATTGATGAGCATATGTAAATGGAGATATGCGCGTTACAAGTTTTGTTAACTCGTGGATTGAAAATCTGCGGGTTATTATGAGGGGTCGGGATATGCAAATGCGTCACTCAGTCACTCACACATTGTAAACTTTTGATTTTTGTTGTGCCTACAGGGTTTTCTGAACATATCTTGGGCTCGCTGGAAGAGAGTCTTGTTTACTCGTTCAATAGCGATAGCACCAACTTTGGCGGTGGCTTTCTTTGAGGGAGTAGAAGACTTGACAGGCATGAATGATTTCTTGAATGTACTACAAAGTTTACAGGTAACGAGTGATTTCTTTTATGAACTTTTTCTCTCCCATTTCATCATTTTTATTTGCTCTGTCTCTGGCTGACATTTTTTTCTCCCCTCCCCTCTCGTCTTACACAATCCAGTAGCCCCTCCTCTAGATGGCTATCTTGATCTAAAAGTTGTTTTACTATTCCAGCTGCCTTTTGCTCTTCTTCCTGTGCTTCATTTCACGGGTCAAGTTGAAATTATGAAAACATTTAAGAATGGAATGTAAGTATCTATTCACATGATGGTAAACCACGTCTAGTACTGTAATCCTTTGTACTTGCTCATGACTGATGCTCGGGTTAGACTAAAATTAATCCCTTCTTGAAATTGAACAGATTTTTATCTAAGAGCGAGAGTTGCTTATTTTGTTGGTGTGCAAGCTAAAGTAGGGCTATTTCTTCTAAGTGAGGACTCGAAGCTTAATAGTATCATCTTGATCTTACTGTTTCCGAATTTCGCTTGAAAAACTATAGAGCAGTTTTTATATGATCACTGTGAAAACGGCACGGTCACGGGACGGTCTCGGCACGGTCACGGCAAGGTCACGGCACGGTCACGGTAGGAAATAAATTTGAGTGTTTTTATAAACATCACGACATTGTCACGGTCGGGACACGTCGCAGTCTCTTTCACACTCGTACGAAAATTGCTCTATTCACGCTTGTTGCTTGTTGCTTCACGACCCGTGCGACTCGTTTTTGTGAAATTCAACGTGGAATTCCCTTGTCATCTAACGAATTTGTCTATATTGTCCATCAGGAGTGTCCTCCTTAAACTTCAATGTCCTAAACTTTTATGGTTTTTTTTTTTTACTTTTCCCTAGTATCATACAATTGTCAGCTTGGGCAATATCAGTGCTTGTTATAGGAATCAATACCTACTTTGTCGTATCATACGTGGTAAGTAAACTTAAAGCCTGCTGCAGTAAAACTACAAGCGCCATTTGGATAAATACGTTGGATAAATCTAGTGGGTAAAATGATGGCGTTTTCCATGGCGGGATAAGGATTTTTTTCAGCGGATAGCACTAATCTACCCTTCATGCCAACAAAGCACAACAAAAGGCCGATTTACGAGTTTTTATGGCACGGCATCGTTGAATCGTGGCACGTGGTCCGATTATTCTGTGTACCGCAACCCTATCAGGCCAACAAATGTTCTGTTCACACGATGATTATTACCGGTACCGTGCCAAAAATAATAGGCCCGCTTGCGCAGAATCAGGAGTGCCGTGCCATGAAAAGATAAATGGGCGAAACTCGTCTTTCCAGCTTGATGTCAGGAATTTCTCAAAGTAGAGAAAACGTGACAGCTTTTCACTTAGACCGTCTCTCTCGCACGTTAACTTAAGACAAAACATAAAGCTGCCGGTTCCTGCATTTACTGGAGTTCTCAATTATGCCATCATTGATTATGATGAGCCAAGATTCATGGGACCAAGACTGTGCTGTTCCCTCCCCTCCCCTCCCCAAGTATACCCGTGGCACATTGTACCTAGTATGTGATTATCTATGGCTGATTCTGGGCAGTTTTCTTACCTTTGTATTTAATTTCAGGGCCATATTCCTCATAATGGTGGGCTGTATTTCCTAGTAGCTGTAATATTGTTATTTTATTTCTCATTTGTATTGTTCATGGTAAGCATGTTCATTGTTTATTGGGATATTTCAGTTTAGATTACACTTGCGTTGCAGTTTTTCATGAAATTTGAAAGGGATATACATTTACCAATATGACAACCAACCCCTTCACAGTTAAGGACGGGGGCCACAAATTCCAACGCGCATTGTGTTCTGCGCATTTGACTCGTCGAGCGCGCGCGCGACGTCACTCAATTTCGAATAACAAACGTTTTTTGAACATCGTATTTCGCACAACAACATCGTGAAAACAAATTAGTTTTACGAATTTTCGGAGAAGAAAATTCTGATTTTGAGAAGAAAAACACAGTGGCTTCTCATATTCTAAAAATTAAATTCATTACTGGAATAATCAAAAGCGCGTAAAAAACGATTCTTTGACCACTGGGACTAACGAAAGCTGTCGGCCGCCATCTTGAAAATGTCCCATAATGCATTGTATTTACTTGACCACTCTCTAGGGAGGGCTGGGGATTTTGTGGTTATTTAGGCAGATTCTAATACGTTTTCGTGCGTTTATCAGCGAATAACTTTTTAAATTGCATGGATACCCCATAATTTATATTTTCTCATTTGCTTGTAGATTAAGCATATGATCAAAAAATTACGGTAAACAAAATATTCCGCGATATGATTTGTTTTTGCACAAATAGTGTTTGGATGTCATGCTTCCAATGAGTTAAAAGGAGGCAAGACAATCGAAAAAAATAGTGTGTCAAGTACCTTAAAAAAATTGAGCTCTTTATCTAAGGATTGACCTTTCAATTAGTAGTAAGTCATTGGTACTTCTTTACTGAATGAGCCCTTTAAAAAAATAATATTTTATTGGAAATACAAAAAAATATCGCTGGTCAGCGGTTATTGGCTACATTTAAGCATTAGATTATCTCCATTAAGATGCATGGATACCCCCAATTGTTTTTCAATAATCAAAAGCCCTATCACAGTCTACAAGAAAAATGTAGAGAAATTGAATTAAAATTAGGTCTCAATTAGTGGCCCCCGTCCTTAAGGCTTATATATTGAAATCCTACGGACTGGTTCATGAGCGACGCAAATGCAAACACAAGTGTAAATGCAAGCGCAAACCGATCGTTACGTTTGAACTTGAGAAACGCAAGTGCAAGCACAAGTGTAAATGCTAACGTAAAGAATGGAAACTTGTTTATTTTCTTGTGCTTGCGCTCGAGTTTTTATCACGTGAATCGGAGTCTATGCAAATGCAAACGCAAACGCAAGCCCTCAATTGCGTATGCGTATCTACTGAATCACTGCGTTTGCGTTCACTTGTGAACCAAGGTTTAAGTGACGTATGATACTAGTTGCGTGGACCAACACAACGCAAATTTTCTCTGCTGCTTTGTGTGCATTGTGACGTCATTAGTACGCGTTTTTATGAAATTTCACTCGCGGACGGCCTATCGTCACGACCCTACAAATTCGTTGCTTCAGATATCGAGATCGATTTTCTCGAATCCTTGGATGCTACTAACCCTTGGTGTTTTATTTCAGGCATATCTCGCTCTTGACTTTTCGTTCTTGGATTTTATACCAGTGAGTACAAAACAGATGTCTTAGCTCTTATGACAAGGGTCGGACTTTGCATGTGCCGAGTTTAATTAGATCATGGAGTTTCACAGAACACTGCCGGATCACATTTGTTTTAAATATTTGGAACGTGCAAAGTTCGATGTTTTACCTAAATTTTTCTTTTAAAAGGGGAATTCCGCCATTTTGTATTGTCTATTGTAAATTTCGCGATTTCGAAAATAATCTTTAATGTTATTGAATTCCTTTTTGTGTATTGTTAGGTGATTATATACTATCATTTCTTTGAAGCAAATTTTGTTTTCTATACACAGTTTTTAACTAAAAGCGGAAAGTTTATAGTCTATAAAGCAGGCATTTGCCAGCGGTCTGCTTTCCTCTATGCGAGAGCTTTCACTAAAAGGTTACTTCAAATGAGATCAGTTTGACTTTAGAATCTCCGAATTAAGAGGAATGTATATGACAGAGCATTTCGTATGACTGGGAAAACGGCACGGCCACTGCACGGTACGGTCATGGCAGGAATTTCGAATGTTTTTAGAGCAGATTTCGTATGAGTGTGAAACGGACCGCGCCGTTCCGTGGCCGTGCAGTGCCGTGGTGTCTATAAAAACATTCGAAATTCATCCCGTAACCGTGCCGTGACCGTGCGGTGCCGTTTTCACAGTCATACGATATCTACTCTATAGAGCAGATTTCGTATGAGTGTGAAACGGACCGCGCCGTGCCGTGTCCATGTCAGTGCCGTGATGTCTATAAAAACATTCGAAATTCCTGCCGTAACTGTACCGTGACCGTGAGTTTCACAGTCATACGAAATCTGCTCTAGAGATTACGGTAGTACGGCATGGTAAGTTTCCCACTCATACGTAAACCGCTCTATGAAAACATGTCACTTCTGTGTATACTTTCGTCCAAAAAATATTTCGCGTTACATAAAGGGTGAGGTGTAAATGAGTGTAAAATTAGCACTCAGAAAGTTATCATTCGTTAAAGGCCGTCGACTCGAGCCTCAAACAAGAACTGCTAAATTTATTTTGAGATCATGCAGTGAATGAATGAAAAGGTGTATTACATAAAAACATATATAATCATATCTATAATCTATTTTTGTAATATTTTTTTTCGAGGGTGTTGTGGAAGGCTCACTTATTTATTTTTGGTCGGTCAAATTGAATGCGCGCGCAAGTTCCCACTAGAAAATTTCTCTTCAATCGCCAACTGATTGATTTGTAATTATGAATGAAATGCGAAGGGAAGAAGTCTGGATGTTGGAGAAAACTTGCTGTTAAACCTTGAGTTATATTCAAGTGACACTACAAATACCCATACTGATCAAGAAAAAGGTTCACATCGATTCTGTTCTTGACATTAGTGTTAGAATTATTATACAGCTCTTTGCTGTGTTTTATCACTGTTTCATGCAAATTTTTAGATGAGAGATTTCGTTATTAAACAGTGATTCTTTCAAACATAATTATCAGTCGGCAATACTGTTTCCATATGTTTAAGAGATAAAACTATTGGGCTAGTTAAAATCAAACACGATTGGCATAACGATAAGCAAAAAAATGAGAAAAAGTCGATCTCAAATTAAACTGTAGTTTGTAATGTTATTCGACCCTTGGTAAAATTATGAAGGATAAAGATTTGTATGAGCAATTCTCCACAGAATTGATAAGTTAAAATGCCGTGAGAAATTCTCTGATCACAAGCAGGCTGATCAGAAACAAAGAGAGAAGTATTCAAATTTCTGCGCTTCGATATTGACGTTTCAAACTCTCAAACTACCTGAAATCCCATTGGTCGATCCATGTAAACCAAGCACTGTTGCGGTTCCCTTGTAAATCCTAGCATTTTGGATCAGTTTTCAAGCATGCTTGAGTTGGCGTGCTAGGTCGGTCACACTGGAAAACGAGCTAGGAACGTGTTAAGTACACGAAACTTTATTAAGCAAACACGGCTCAAGCGCTAGTCTGACCGCGGCTTAATAAGTGAAATGAAATTGAGATTGTTTAGATAGCAGCTGTGCAAAACTGTTATAAAGTAATACAAAGCATTGAAATTAAGATGCTCTATCATATTTGCACTTTTCAGCTAAAAACGTGTCAAACAACAGGGGGACCAGAAAAGAAATTAATTAAAGCAAAGGCTATTACTATTACATATGTAAGACGTCTTTCGCTCATAGCACTTGATATCCAAAGAGGGGACAGTGTTCACTTATACCAATCGAGTAAGAAGTTGCGTAGTCTGTTTCAAACGAATTCCCGTGAAGAAGAGGTTTTACGAGCCAGAGCAAATCTGTTTCCAGCTGTCGAAAATTAGGTTTTGCAGTTGATGTAATTTTGTCCCTCTCAGCACAAGAATTGTGACAAACAACAACATTTGGCATCGGCGGGTATTTCACTAAGAAGACAATGAATCATTCTCTTAACTTTTTTCATTTGCACCTTTATTCACATCGAATCACTATATTATCTTTTTACTCTCTTACATCTGTGATGTCGATTTCTTTGAATTCTCTGATTCTCCTCACGATCTGGAAAACTCCTTCTCTTTGCAAGCCGTCGAACATCCTTCTTGCGAGCCTTGCTCTGACAGACTTATTGTCCGGTTTGGTGAGCCAGCCTTTGATGATTGTTCTTAATATTGCTGTTTTAGAAAGCCGAGTGGACATCTATGTTCGTTGGCTGAGTATCGGCAGAACCTCCTCATTCTTTCTGCGGGTGCCATCTCAATGTCTACTGCAACGTTGATAAGCATTGATCGTTTGCTGTCTGTAAAACTGAAGATGAGTTATCGTACGGTTGTCACAAAGAAACGCGTAGCCCTCCTGACAGCACTAGTATGGGGTTCAGGAGTTGTTTTGGAAATTATTTACCTTGCTGAAAACATTTCCTTGGACGTGGCGAGCATTTTCATGGCTGTTGGTATTTTTTTCCTGCTCTTTGTCATCACCGTTTGCTATTCCTTAGCATTTTTCACGTTGAAAAAAATAAGTCAAACGATTAACACTCAGCCTTCAAATCAAGAAACACATGTACAAAATTGCGTCTTCAACGTTCCTAAATACCAAAAATCTTTTTGTACAATGTTTTTGGTATTTGTGATTCTTTTATTGTCGTATTTACCTTTATTTTGCTCTGTTGTTACGGCACAAGTAATTTCCCATACTCTAGAATGCAGAGACGATCTAGATTCATCTGTTGAAGAGAAAGTGTATGTTTCCTTCACAACCAGCGAGCTTATCGTTGCCATGAATTCCGCCATAAACCCTTTAATTTATTTACTGCGGATGAGGGACCTACGTCAAGCTGCAAAACTTTGTTTGAAGAGATTTTGGAGAATAGAAAGTGAAGATGTTAGCGTAGAAAATACCTAGTTTTAAAGTGCAAGCTTCTCCTATCTCTGTAATTTAGTGCTGCGTGTACAGTTTCCGCTCCCTCAAGTCGAAAGATATTAGTTTTCTTGTCGAGGTAAAAAAACCGCGATTGGTCAAAAACACAGGCACTTTGGACATTGATCTAGAGGATTGCCTATGGTACCATTGGTCTGTTATAACCGTTTGTTGATTTCTTGGCAGCTATGCTGAAATTGAGACGCCGTACAACAATGCCCTTGCCTCATCAGTCATCAGTGCAAAAAGACCTAAGTGCTGAACTAAGACTTGCTTGTTTGTTTGATATATAGGTACTATTATGATATCCACTGGGTATGAGCCATCGTGCGCTCTGATTGGTTCCTTTACTGCTAGGCTATAGTCCATATAACTTGAGTAAATCTTAAGTAAACAAAAGGGCTCCACAACTCAATAAAATGACCAAAAAAAATCTTGCTTTATTGCACATTGATTTGTACTCAAAAAATTCATATCAAAACTACCAAAAAATTCGTGAAAATGTTTAATGGTGAAAATTTCAAGAATTTAATTTTTGGATGAATCAAACACATTTTTCACACGGCGTTTCGCACATGTCGGCTATAAGCTTATGTACAACTCGATTTCGAATCAGTCACTTATAAAACAACGCCGAATCGAGGCTCATGGAGGGGAATTGACAAACTCTGGGCAAAAATATATGATATACATCACTTCAATTTTGTAACAAAATTGTTTCCATTCTTTTACTTTCATCATAATTTTTCCCGTTATGCTCACCCTTTCTCCGATATTTCGCTGATTTCTTTTGTTTTTGTGTATTTTTAGGACATTCTTAATAAGCACAACAGAGAATAACGATTTTTAAAACTAAATCATCGTCGGGGACCCATGTAGGATGCAACTAAATAATCGCAAGACATTGCAGCGATACGATGTTTTTTGTTCAATTTACCGATTGAACCTTGATCGATGTTGTGCAGAGATCAAGTGGTAGCCATGTTAGATGAACACAACAGCAACACAACACAACAACAACAACAACAACAACAACAACAACAACAACAACAACAACACAACACAACAACACACAAGACAAGACAAGACAACAATTACACGTTTACAACAAAATACAGCACAAAACACAACACGACAACAACACAACACACAACAACATAAAACAAAACAATACAACATAGACGCTCATAAGAAATCTTTGGCCAAGATGGCTGCCGGTATGTCACATAGAAGTCAGTAATACGAATATTGCCTGTTTAAGAAATATAAATTATCACTGCCATCCGTCAAAATATGCTGTTTGATCAAGAGACCATAATACTAAGAGAGCGAAACTCAGTATTGATGTCTGTGCGATGTTCGTGGCGGCTAAGGCTATTTTTAGTAACTTCGCCATCACGCGCGCAAGGCTCTCAAACCAAATGCTGAAAACAAACGCTCCCGTCCGCGCGCACGTCAAAAATCAATTTCTATTGTTTGAGAGCCTTGCGCGCGCGATGGCGAAGTTACTAAAAATAGCCTTAGCCGCCACGAACATCGCACAGACATCAATACTGAGTTTCGCTCTCTTAGTATTATGGTCTCTTGGTTTGATTGGTTACCTTGACTCATTAACCAAATATGACTAACATCCAACGTTCTCGTCGTCAGTATTGTTCTTGATGCTGTTGAATTTCGTTTTAATATATCGAATCGTTACAGTCGAAATCGCTGAATTTGCTGTGGACTTGAACATCAGCGGAGCGGGCTAACCAGTGTAATGCAAAGATTGGTTAGCTCGGTCGCGGTTGTTCAAAGGTGATTTAGTGTTAACCTTGGGTTAAAATCACTGGTTTAATCTTGTGTTATCGAAATGGAAGGAGGGAACTCTGAGGTGGCAAAGGAACTCCAAATTCCCTTTTTTACGAAGATCTGTTTCTTCCTTTTCAAGCTTTGGCGACGCATGATTGTAAACTTCATGGATCTTCCACATTCAAATTTCGAGATACACGTACATAAGAAGGGCTGTAAGGAAATTTTGTAATATTTCTACTACTTCTGAAATTATATAACCAACGTTTTTCTCGAATAAATGTAAAAATTCCCGATGAATGCCATCATTTTCAAAGATTTTTTTACCCTGACCTCGCTTTCGCGCGCAAAATCATGATGAATTCTGGGAAACTCCGGGAAGGTCCATGAATTTAGCGCAAGTTGCACATAAAATTGTTATTGTTAGATTTCCTAGGATTATTACACAGACGTCTTACTGTTGTTTTGTTTTTGATCTAGTGCCTACGTCGACCTGATCATAGTTATAACAAGTACGAGAATGAGAACGATGACGGGGAGAACACAGTCGAAGGCGCAAACGTGGAAGATGGTCGAATTTCATAGAAATATAATATAATATCAATAGACAGGATAATTCGAATAATTAGAGGTATCCAAGATTATATGTGCCTGAGGCAAGGTCTGCGTATGTGGCTATTTTGTAGTAATGTAGTCCAGTCCCAGACTCTCTTTCTTGCCGCTCCAGGACTCGCGGAGAAAGAGAGTCCAGTATAACTTGCATGCGCATGGCAGTTTAATGACCACGCGATCACCACATTCATGTGGTGATCGCGTGGTTACAAATCCTAAAGTCATCTAATGATTCAAGATGGCTGAAGAAGAAAGTGTTTTGTATACACGATATCAGTCTCATTTCGGAAAGCCATTTGTTGATTCAGTGAGCTATGCACTTGGAAAAACCAACTATAATCTTTTACCAAAGTTTGAGCAGTTACAGGCCATTTACGGATGGACAGTTGTGAAAGACGTATTTGTGAATTTTTCGATACGCATCACTACCACTGCTACCAAACACTGACATTTGCATATTGCAAGCTCGCAAAATACTAATTAATCAATTGATTGGCTCATTTTGCACATGCGCATGCAAGTTATACTGGACTCTCTTTCTCCGCGAGTCCAGGAGCGGCAAGAAAGAGAGTCTGGGACTGGACTAGTAGTAATGTAGAAGATTACATCGTACACAAGAGAAGTTTAGTAAATCAAACTGAAATGGATCATGGGCTAACAAATACAGAATGTTGGCCGGAAGCCTCCTCCAAACGCAACTGATTTTTTTTCCGAAATATAAGGGCTGCCGCGGCAAAACAAAAGGAAACTGTGTTATTATGGCCCATCTCAGTCTGTGCTCGTTTCCTTTTGCCTCAGGATATCCAATCATTAAGTTATGCATGGAGAAAACTGGGGACGTTTTCTCGAAAGACCCCATAACTTTACTGGCCAACTAACTCACCCGATAAAGTTTACGTGTGTTCCTCAAATCGTATGTCATTTTCAATTTCTATAATTTTACAGCAGTAAAGGCAAGTTTTAGGAATGCTCGCGCACTCCCTTTAGTTAGCTGGAAGGCAAGGTTATCGGGTCTTTCTAAAAATGGGACCTCCAGATGAGAGTCACAGTTAGGTGTTTCAGATGTTTTCCTTTTTGTTTCACTCAAAAAATTAGTAATGAGCAACAATTTTTCAGATTGTCTTTCATGAACACATTGTGAAGACTGCAAAACTGTGTAACGTGTGATAGCTAAATGTAGCACACTGTCTTTGCACGTCTTAGAGGGTGACTACGCGAGATCGGAACGAACTCAGACCGGTATGAATTCGTAGTTAGTCAAGAAAAAAAGGCTTACATGATAATGGAATGAAATCCATAGGTGTGTTATTGTGTCGAGAAAATATCGCTTGCTAAAATACAGCAGGCTTAATAAAGATCTGGACCGGTTTGAAATCGGTTTTTGTTTACCTGGAAAACCGAGTGAATCATACGTCGTGAACTCACTCTGGGCTTCTCATGTAAACGTGAGCAAGGGCTTGTATGGACAATGGGTGTGTCGTCGTATCGGACTAACTTCGTTCTGGTCTCATGTAATCACCCACTCAGCAACAATATTTTTTATAGAATCACAATAAAAATAACTTTCTTACCACAATTAACCTAGCCGATATGCGTCGTTATGGCGCACCTTATTTTGTCCCCGCAACTAGAGAAGGCAGTCTTTCTCTACGGGCATAACCTACTCCGATACTCCGATTTTTTTATTTTTTTACATACTAGTTATAGGTTTCAAGTGGAATTCCGTAGAAAATCCCACGAATGCTTTGACCCAATGGGCTCGGCTAGACTTTCCTCAATAGATAGATACTTTTATTTAAAGTGCCCCTAACCCCTAAATCGAAATTTTGATAATCGTTTACTTTATTAATGGAAAAGCCTTATGGTGAAATATTTCAGGATAAAATCATCTCCTTTGTGAGGATTAAGGTGGCCCGTACCTATTAATTTGTTTGTTGGGCATGAGCTTCAATCGCGTCCTTTTACATCAAAACCTTGTCCGATTTCTGAGAAATTTGCAGCCATTTGTCTACAAGCCTTGAAATTTGTACTGGTAATTATTTTTCTGCGAATTAGATCAAGTAATTTGAGATATCAGACGATTTTTAAAAATGGCTTTTGAGAAAAATTGGTCATAAATCCAAAATTCCAAGGTGAATTTTTTTCCTATTTCGTCAATCAAGTATAAAGGCATAGAGGACTACATACAACATGTATCGTACCAATTGGTGCCTTAGAAGTTGCGATACAAAATTTGTGCTGCCTCTTACGACGCAAAATTATGTAGTCAAAACTACCGCCAAAATCTCAACAAAATTTCAAAAACAGCGAAAACTATATCTGCTGTAAGAAAGACAAATACCTATTGTAACTTGTGAACAAATTTTGGAGAGATGAGAAGCTAAACGCCAATGTTATCCTCAAGCAAACTTGGGGAGTAATTTATGTGACCACGAGGTGAGCGTTGCGAATTTGTATTACTTCGACTTCTACAAATTCTGTCGAATTGTTTCGTGAAATTTTCTTCGTATGGGATAGACCAAGATGTTAACATACCTGTTGCCAAGTGTCGTTGTGTTTGCTGCACTAGGTATAACTCATTAAGCTTCAAAAGTAAGCAACTTCATCAAGTCGACGTTTGAGCTGCCAAGGTAAAACCCTCACGGTTTGTTAATTTATTCAAAACAACACCTTACTATCTGTTGCAAAATTCCGCACGGGATCCAGACTTTTGGGGATAAAGACAGTAGCTCTCTGAAGACAATTGCTTCTGAGTCTAAATCCCGTGTGGAATTTTGCAACAGATAGTAAGGTGTTGTTTTGAATAAATTAACAAACCATGAGGGCTTTACCTTGGCAGTTCAAACGTCGACTCGATGTAGTTGCTTACTTTTGAAGCTTACTGAATTATACCTAGTGCAGCAAACACAACGACACTTGGCAGCAGGTATGTTAACATCTTGGTCTATCCCATACGAAGAAAATTTCACGAAACAATTCGACAGAATTTGTAGAAGTCGAAGTAATACAAATTCGCAACGCTCACCTCGTGGTCACATAAATTACTCCCCAAGTTTGCTTGAGGATAACATTGGCGTTTAGCTTCTCATCTCTCCAAAATTTGTTCACAAGTTACAATAGGTATTTGTCTTTCTTACAGCAGATATAGTTTTCGCTGTTTTTGAAATTTTGTTGAGATTTTGGCGGTAGTTTTGACTACATAATTTTGCGTCATAACAGGCAGCACAAATTTTGTATCGCAACTTCTAAGGCACCAATTGGCACGATACATGTTGTATGTAGTCCTCTATGCCTTAATACTTGATTGACGAAATAGGAAAAAAATTCACCTTGGAATTTTGGATTTATGACCAATTTTTCTCAAAAAGCCATTTTTAAAAATCGTCTGATATCTCAAATTACTTGATCTAATTCGCAGAAAAATAATTACCAGTACAAATTTCAAGGCTTGTAGACAAATGGCTGCAAATTTCTCAGAAATCGGACAAGGTTTTGATGTAAAAGGACGCGATTGAAATTCATGCCCAACAAACAAATCAATAGGTACGGGCCACCTTAAGCATTTGAAATCTGAAAATGCAAATGAGATGACGTAGAAAAAGGACTACTTAAATATACAAAAACACTAGAGATGAATTTTATACTATTTTTTCATTTGCAAAACATTCTCATCGCTAAAGTACAAAGTTTGGTGAATGTTTTTGCCACCTAACTCAAAAACACTTGTTCCAAAATTGAAGACAAAATCACGCAAATTCCTTTTTCTACGTCATCTCATTTGCATTTCCCGACTTTGAAATGCTTAATGCTCCAAAAGGAGATGATTTTATCCGGAGATATTTCACCATTAAACATTTCCATTCATGAAGAAACGATTCTCAGAATTTCAATTTAGGGGTTAGGGGCACTTTAAGCAGGGTAAACCATTCAGAAAATTTCAAAGAATTGACTGTTATCAACTGGTGCCCTATCGACCAAGACTGTGCAATACTGAAATAGACACGGTGTGCCGAGGAAGCAATGGTTATAAAACAACAAATTAAGAGGGAATAGTTTTGAATTTCAAAATCAAGATGTTGGACATGTTTCCTGTACTTCGTGAGAAACCGCCGAAGTCTATACAAAACTACTTGTGTTAATTCCTAGCCGAAAATCCACAGGAAACCCAACCCCACACCGACACAATATGGTAAGCCTGTGCTTCACCACTGTCATCTTTGAAAAATACCAAGAAAAAAATGTAGTCAACCAAGGGCAGTAAAAGATGAATTTGTAAATAATTTATTCATTTTATCAGCACAGAAATTCTTGACTTAATTGTTCCCAGTTATACTGAGTTTTTAGCACTAGGTACCTTGCCGTTCACGAATATCTTTATTCATATACTTCATTTAGGAAGTACAATTTTGACTTCGTCGGCAGTTAGTGCTTCATTTACATCAACAAAACGTTATTTTAGAGTACTAGTACTCAGTTTACTTCGTAAACAGTATGATACTCTCTCTGTTCTTTATATTTTCTCTAATACAATGTAATTTATTTCAGTCAAGTATTCAATTATGGATCGAAAGTCACTCGTTTGAGGTGAGCTCACGACTTTTACTTCAGGTCGTCCAAGTTTATAAATGTTGCCATTTTATCTGGCTTGCATTTAGCATTAAATGGTGGCAACATAAAATCACTTGCTTTATGTGCCTTTTTTGCGTCATCAAGACTGTAACAAGTGATAATGCCATACTTCTTGGTTTGCGCCTTTCCTTTGCAGCCCTTGACTTTGTCATCGCTTATTTCGCCCACATTGTTTACACCCATAAAAACAACAGAACCAACGCCTGGGTCACAGATGGCTTTCCAGTAATACCTTGGTGTAACAACGCGTTTCTTCAGTAAAATTTTGTCTCCGGTCTTGATGTTTCTAGCAAATCCACCTATAAAAAAAACAAAACAAAACAGATATAATCAGCAACATGGTTAATTAACGGCCACAAAATTCGGAATCCGCTTCGATGACCACCGAACAGCAGCCTCGAGGTGAGGCTAGAATGTACAAACGGTTTTAAAACCCGAGCCTTGACTGCTTCGATTCCGCAATTTCCAAATTTTGCTCGACTATGTTACAAATCGAACAATAAAAAAGTTCGTATCAACGGCCACGTCCTTAGCAACTTAATTGGTACGAGCCTCAAGCAATGAAATCTCAACTAACTTCAACTGTTTCACTCGCTATCGCCCCTTCCGATCCGTCGAGGCTAGTTGGGGAATAACAAACAACGGAGGGGCTTATACCAATTTGCAAAACGAAACAAAATTAGATCGCAAATTGGAAAACGTCCCAATTTGCGAAATATTTCGTTTCGTTTCGTTTCGTTTCGCAAATTGGTATAAGCCCATTGGAGGACCATCGGACTGTATTCGCCACTTCGAGGCTTGCTCAGTTTTGTCTTGGCACCTGCTTTTCTTTCACTCGTATACTATTAAACCTGCAAACGCTGTTTGTCATACTCCCTTGATTCGAGAACAGAATAGAGCATCAGTGTTCTAAACCCTGTTCTACAGGTATACTCTTACCTGTTCCCGTGAAGACGTAGATGTTTCGTCCTACAGATGTTGCATATTTTCGTATTGCGTCCTCCAGTAAGGCCCAGTTCATAGCATTAAACGCCTGCCATTGTGGTGCGATGTTAGTGTTAACCATCGTCATTTCACGCTGGATTTTCTCCGAGGAATCGAAATCTGCATTGGGTGTGTAATGCCCTTTACTCAAAAACCGCTCTTTTTGGGGGTCATAGTTTGGGTATAACCCTTTTTGGTCGTAAGGACTATAATCCTCAAAGGATGACCCCGGCTTAGGAGCTGAAAGAGATCAGAACAAAATTGTTAGTGTAGAAACACCGACAGAGACCACTGGAACAAAACTGATCTCCCCCATTACAAATGAAAACTGCCCTTAATGACTTTTTTTGGGAATATCGATGATTTATGAAATGTGATTTGGCTGAATTGACACTTATGGTGGGCAGCTAGCCAAGTGGTAACCACCAGGTTCCAATTACTAGAGACCGCTGAGCTTTCTGACAAAAGGCGCATTTATGCAGCCTTAGCCCCCTTTTCATGAAAGACCCATGGGAGTAAACTCGATTTTTGTGTCGTTTTTTATCAATAATTTATGCTTTTCTCTCACTGATATTTTTGAATAATTTACATTGACTCGAAGCTAACCTTGTGTTTATGCGTCTGTTGTCTAATATTGCAGCGGTATATCATCAAACTCGAAAAAAGGTCTATTTATAACTGGACAATTAGGGAATAAGTTCCAAACGTCTTATTGAAATTACACGCGAATCTAAAAAGTTTGTGGCCAGAAATTTATCCAAGTTGAATGCATCTTAGTAGAATTTCTGATGAGTCAAAAGTCCTCCAAGATATGTACAAATTATAAAAAAATTCTTGCATTGCGGCTTCCTTATGACGTCATGTGCAAACCATGAATACGTAATGCTACGTGTAAATCCACATTTTACCATATTTTCCATTGTCGTTGTGCCAGCCTTCTCTCCCTCCTCCTGATTTAACATTAGGTGCTACGATGTGTCCAGTATAATGTGGGATTAGGGTTTCCGTGCTGTAACAAACGGCAAACTGTGCCTTGGGAGGTTTGGGACCATAACATAATCCCTTATTTGATCCACCTGGACATTTGACTTTCTCCGAAAGAACAGCGGTTTTGCTTCCAGAAGCCGTCGTCCACGCAGTAAAAAGACAGGCATTGATGTCATTAGAAAAGGCATCGAATTTGTTTACGCCCTCACAACGCTCTGAAAATTAAAGAATTTTGATTTCACGTTATTTAAATTCGAAGGGACCTGAAAACATTCAAGTACGAAACGATCGCCGACTCCAAAATGATCCCCGAATTGTTAGAATGATCCCGATCTTGTACCCAAATTGATCCTCCAATAATATATGGAATTCATTGGATCAGAGAGTCCTAGATTAAATAATTCAAAACTGCTAACCCCTCTTTCACTTTTTTGCAACATTATCAAAAAAATAAACAACAACAACCAAAATATAATGTTATCAGTCACGTGGTTTCGACACGTATTGGAGTGTGCCGTCAACGATCACGAGATTCTGTTTGAATTGGCCGAGTACAGGACTGGGTGCTAGTTTCTACATTTTTTGATGCGATTATGAAATAAACTCCATTTGAAGGGGCTTCTGACGCTGCGCTCGGTCTGTACGGACATAAAACTAAAGAATAACTTACAAAATCAACTGTCGGGCAACAAATACCAATTACAATTGCTTCACACTCAGAGGAGACTTTAATTTTTTAAAAAAATCACATTAACGAGATTCTCTCGATTTTTATTTCTATGAAATAAAAATGCCTGGATAAAAACCTTAGGCCGCTGACCTACAAGTGGCTTGAGTAGTCTGAAAATGCGGGGCAATTTATCAAATCACGTGACACGCATCTCAGTTTCCTGGCCATGGCTATGCTCCCCAGATCAAATTTAATGATAAAATATAATTCAATGACTTTCATTACCTAGGAGGCTTGAGCCATAAGCGGTTGGGTGAAATATCAAATGAATAACCAGCAATAGAACCAGGACACCTTTGCCTTGCATCTCTAGGTAAGGTTCAATGAATACACTCCCTGAGATATAAGAAATAAAGCTTGGCAAATCATGTGTCTAGCTTCCCGATATAAAAGAAATCAATAAACAGTAAAATCAATCAATCAATCAATCAATCAATCAATCAATCAATCAATCAATCAATCAATCAATCAATCAGTCAATCAATCAATCAATCAATCAACCATGCAACCAACCAACCAATCAATCAATCAATCAATCAATCAATTAACCATTCGTTCATTCATTCATTCAATCAATCAGTCAATCAATCAGTCAATTAATCAAGCAAGCAAGCCAGCTAATAAGAAAACATTAAGCAATCGAGCAAGCTATTAGGCAAACAAGCAAGTAAATTAATTAAACAAGGACTAAGTAAGCAAGCAGGCATCCAGTCGACAGCCAGCCAGTAGTTCAGACAACCTGAAATCGTGTTAACTAATCGAGACTTTACAGACTTTTTACAGGGTCCCCTATACCTTTTGCGTGAAACGTTAATGGCTGATTTATTTTGACGTGAAACGTGATTTATATAAGGGCTAAAATCGTTTTGCGTCCACGTGAAAGCAACTTTTGATTTTTTTGTGAATTTGAAAGAGATTTTTTAATTGTCCGTGACGCGTGAAAAGAGCAAATTTTTTGCGTGATTTCATTTTGCAAAGGGATATATAGGGGACCCTGTTTATAGTGACATTTTATTCTATGTATAGGTGCAATTTTTTATTATAGATAATTACTTAATGCAAATAAATCAGGACTAATTTTTATTCGATATAAAGAAATATTCACGATTATATATATTTGCCATTGAGTCTTTTCATTATTTATCAGGATTTGTACGTAAGGAGCCAATACGATGTTTGTGGGATCCGTCTTGTTTTGTTCCTTTCCGTAAACTATCACAGATCGATGCATCATACATCCATGTAACTCGAGTTTTGATATGAAAATGCACATGTAGTCGATTATACAGTTCCACTTTTCATATCAGTTGATATAACTCTTTGTTAACTAATAAATTCGTCTGATTGGTAAATTTAAATCAAAGTTTTCTTGAAAAAAGAAAAAGAAATGAAGAAATACTTGGGACATTACTCAAGACCACAGTATGAAATAAAAGACAATGGTTTTTAGCTCTTTCATCTTATTCTGACAGCTGCAGAAATTTCAAATAATGCAAAATATTGCGACAAATAGAAATAAGAGGGAACCTAAAATATCAAAAGAAAAGAAGAGAAGGGCAATTTCAGAAAGCAGGACAGAATACTTTCCAAAATTAAATGAAACAAATTTACCCTCAACATTAAAAGTCAGAAGAAATGGATTCTAAACCAAGCTTACTTGTGATTATTTCCACTACTCTCAAGAACAATGTATAGTAACTGCTTAGGCTTTCCGATATGTGGTACCAAGACACGGCTACATCATAATTCCGAGCGAGTAATATAACCATAAAATCATTCTGGCATATTGACAGCTGGCAAATGGCTTCTCTGGTGGTGGATTGTTTTAACAACGGATCATGCATGCAATCATCGAGTGCCGAACTCAAGAAGCCGCAAAAGTGGGATGGCCTGACATAACAGGTATAGTATAAAAAAGTCGGCGAATTAATTACTCTTAGAAATAGAGCCGAAATAGTATGTGTAACCGGCCAGGAAGTGTAGTCTGAGACTCTTTCATGGAACTCAGTTTCATTTTCGCTTACGTAATCATTATATACTTAATTATTGAGTGGTTTTGCAAGCGAAAAACCACTTTAATGAAAGTTTTTTTATATCGGTCAATGAAGCAGCCGATCGATTTTATCTTTCAACCCTCCTGGTAGCCTTTCCAGCAAAATCATTGCAGATTTTTTGGAAATATTTATGTCTATATTTCTACCTAGAAGTCTTCACCAGGCGGAAGTTAGCAGCCTGTTTGTTCAGCAGCCTGCATGTTCAAAAATTAAAACAGCCGGTTGTATTGCTATGTAAACAGTCTTATATATACTTCTGGTATGTTAAATAACGTGATTCCAACATATCCTATAAAAATCAGTAATTTATTAAACAATTCGGGACACACCACTAACTTCATCATAGCTTCGCGTATAAGTCACTAGAATATGCGAGAAGTGAAAAAAAATTTAAATCTGTATTAGCTTTAATCGGAAACTTTAAGTTTATCTTTTCCAAAAAAAATTGTTGAAGTCATGGCCGACTAAATTCCCGAAAAAGCGCTGTTTCTGCAAGTGAAATATTTTTCAAATTACTTATATTTTTTAATCATAAAAAAGACAACAACAACAACAAAACAAAGCAAAACCAACAACAACAACAACAACAACAAGACAACAGCACGTACAGTATAAACTATGTTATTTTGAAAAATTTAAAGTAAACTCGTTAGCTGATTGCTAAATCTGGTTGACCATATCATCGATGCTGAAACACATGTACACTAATTCAGACATATATTTCATTTTGCTGAGATCGAAATCGTGGAAATAATATATATTGACACGAACTAATTCGCTCCTTTTTACTTACAGTAATTGACTTACCAAAAGTATGAATGATGATCCAAGTGTTGTTCTGTTTCTGTTCTATGGAAAGTGCGTGCGTGCAATATACTGCCTTTATATATACTGCAGGTGCTAATACGGAATGCGTCTCAAAATTCAAGCAGTATTAATAGTGACGAGAAACTGAAATGAAACATTTTTTATTGATCTTTTGCATGCGACTTCCTTTTAAGCATGAGCTTAAACAACATCTAGAAAACGAAATTGTTTATTAAAACACGCCCTCGTGCTACTTAATGCTCAATTCTCCCGTACCATTGTTTGCATCTCATTGTCCTTGCCTAAGCTTTTTTGTGTACTTAAACCAAACTCAAGGGTAAATTAAAAGGAGCCTCCTCAGCTTGTATTCTTCCAACAAGATAAAAAGAGTCCTTTTTTGGAGTTGAAATTTTACTATATCTAGTATAGATTTAGGATGATTCAATTTTTTTCACAATTTAAACCTATCCAACTGAGTGTATGGGAAATTGTCTTGTCTTTAAAGGGGGTGTCATTTTCACTTTGAAATGGACCCAAAGGCTACGCATGCAGGCGATCGAGGGTATAATAATATAATATAATATATAATATAAATGCTTGTAGAGCGCCTATACAAGTCAGTTCTAGGCGCTGTATAAAAATTAAAAAGAAAAATTATCAATTGTAGGCCAGTTTAAATAAATAAGTCTTGACACTAGTCTTGAAGGATTCCAAAGAAGTTATGTCTCTTACAGATACAGGGAGAGAGTTCCATAGTAGAGGAGCAGCAACAGAAAACGAACGATAACCATAACACTTAAGATTATATAGCTTTGTACATAACATCAGATGAGAAGAAGAGCGAAGATTACGTATAGGAGAGTATTTAGAGATCATTTCTTGAACGTAGACAGGAGCGATACCATGTAGAGCCTTGAAGGTTAGTAGAAGTATTTTAAATTTATTACGGTATTCAACGGGAAGCCAGTGTAAGTCAATGAGAACGTACAGGAGAGATGTGTTCACGTTTCTTTGTTAAGGCGGATGAGGCGAGCAGAAGCATTTTGGACAGCTTGGAGGCGGTCAATAAGGTATTTAGGAAGGCCAAATAGAACAGAGTTACAGTTGTCAAGTTTTGAAGTTATAAAGGCATGGATGAGGATTTCAGTAGACTTGACAGAGAGAAATTTTCGAATTCTTGCTATATTGCAATTGCGGAGATGAAAGAAGGCAGTCTTGCAGGTATTCTTTATATGCGGTATCATGGAAAGAGAAGAGTCAAACGTGACATCGATCAATGTTTCTATAGCATGTGACGAGGGTAGGAGATATGGAATTACACATTGCAAAAATTGAGTCTTTTTCCATCTACACTGAACAGAAATATAATTCAGTATTGTGTCACGGTTTATTGCTTGGTCAAATAGTGTATGATGTTTGTTTTTTGTTGTGCGTGTCCTTTCTAGGTCGAATACCATTGTAAAGGGGTGTAAAGGTTGCTTTTGCTTTCACTGTATGGTATAGACATGTCTAGACGAGTAGACAATAGTGGCTTCAGTCCTCAGGCAGCTTCAGGTAAACCTTGTTCAGTGTATATTTGATATTTGCATGTTATTGACGAATAAGAACTCTTAAAATTAAGATTTCTGTGGAATTTATAATAACACGTTTACGTTACGCAAGAACTGAGAAGTGAATGTTAAAATAAGTATCATAAACGACAGGGAGTTTGAGCCCACTTCATTCTAGAAGTATCATTCTAAGCTTCATTCTACAATGTGCTGGAAAAGGGGACAAAGACAATTAAACCTGCAGCACCACTGAGTGATGAAGAAGTGGATATTCTGTATGAAAAAATGTACTACTAGGTGTTTTTCATTGGCGCATCAGTTTTATTTATCAAATATTTTTTATTCGAATTTCTATGATTTAATATCTCACCTCATATTAGTTTAAATGCACATTTTACAAATTAAAGTTTTCTGCTAGTAATATTTGTAGAAAAATATTGTAGCATTTTATTACATTTATAATTAGATTAAAAAGATTAAAACGAAAAAAATAGTATGCCAGGATTATAAGCTCTCAGTTTGTGTATAACAAATACATAACATCATGTAAAGTGATTTGTACAGTTTTTATTCACGAGTTGTGATCATGAAGTATCATATAAAACCCACCATGTCGCTCGTTTTTCGCTCGTTCGTTTTATGATACTCACGACTCGTGAATAAAAACCGTAGTGACGCGCACTTTCCATGACATATTCTCTTTATCTCTAGGCTGACTATTTTGTGATCTGCTCCTCTCCACCTGTTAGACGGTCTGTCGTCGTTCGGTCTTTATTTCTTAAAACTTAGTGAACACTGGATTGACATTTTTAGTTTCTAGACGAGCTGGTTAATAACGAATGGTGCAAACTTTGCACATTTGTATTCACAAACTCTGTTCAAACATAATGGAAGGTTATAGACTTGAGGAACGGAGTTCATGGAATCGCCATCCTGGTCGTTATCTAGTTGATTTCTCCACTTAATCATTCCTCTTTCCTCAAGGGTACCAGGAATAGTGTTGTCAAAAATGCAGCCAGTGATGCCTGCTACAAACATTTTTGTTGCCAAAAGAACCTTCATGATTTGATCGATTTCTGGAATCCCTAGAAAACATTATAAAAAGCATGACTGATAATGGTAAACTGAGTAGAATTTGGAAAAGGAAAACAGGGAGGATACAAATGAATATATGTCATCAATAAAGGTCATCAAAATTAAATCAACAAAACGATCATGCACATTCAAGCTCTGCTTGAGCCACAGGCTTGACGTTCGAATCTATAGGCAATTTTTTATTCGTAGTCCTTCACCTTGCCAATACCATTAGATACTTCATTTGTTTTGTAGGAACTCATTCTCGCTTGACGCACTCATGACTAGATTTTCTGGAATTTGTAACTTGAGGAATCCCATACCCCGACACCTAAAGCTGACTTTTTCCGAGAAGTAATTCATCTTTGCCTTTTATGACTACTACTTCAGCAGCAAGAGACCACAAAAAATAAGAGAGCGAAACTTGCGGTTTGATGTTTGAGCGATGTGATTGGCGCTTAAGGTTATTCTTAGTAAGGCAGGAAGTTGACGTCATATCGCGCGAGCAAGGTTGTCAAACAATGGAATTTGATTTTTACGCAAATGCAGATACGAAGCGTTTCTCCTCCGAAAATTAAAAAACGTGCCCGAAACGTTATCGGGAAAGGAGTGGTTAAAAGCGCCGGTCTGTCACCTCTGGTCCCGGGCTTGGGTTTGTTACTTCGTTCTCTCCCTTGCTTCGAGGGTTTTTGTCCGGGTCCTCCGGTTTTCCTCCCTCAGTAAAAACGAACTAGTGAGCTGAGAGTGGTATGCACTAAATATTAGAAAATGTAGTGGGAGGGAGAGAGAGAGAGAGAGAGAGAGAGAGAGAGAGAGAGAGAGAGAGAGAGAGAGAGAGAGAGAGGGAGAGGGAGAGTTCAGTGTCCCCCAATTAGTTTGCAAGTGGTTGAAGACATTGGACGCTAAATATATGTACAGTTATTATTTTTATCGGGTCTTTCGAGAAACGGGGCCCTGGCATCTTAAACATTCACTCTCTCATTTGGACTCATACCCTAAATTCGTGGAGGTATGAAATTTGGCAGGGGACAGAATCTACGGCCAAAGACCGGCAAAGCCGTGGTTTGGAAAGGGAAAGAGAGCGATCTGATTGAACTCCCCATTCGTCGCCCAGTGAATCATGCAAACTGTTGTATAGCTTCTATTTCTTTTTATTATTATTTCAGTCGTCAGAAGCTATGACTGGAAGCAGTGAGGAGGCACCCAATAGCGTCACAAGGAAGATTGTTTTGATAATCTGAAATGTGTACCGTTTTTATTTCATAAACTGATGATAGATATCGATGCCAAATAACGTAATTACAACTTTGTCTGTTTTTGTATATGCTTCGCTCTTATGAAAAATAACCTCAACAGTCCCTTACATTTTTTGCACAAAGCTATAACATATGTACATGAGATTTCGCTTGTCGAAAATAATTCAGCAAACTTCCAACTACAATTATCAATTTCCCTTTAGACCTAGACTAACTCTTTTGGTAGCATTATATCAAACAATTCAACGACAAATGCGTCTTAAAGCAATATAGAAATCAAGGCTTTGTAACTAGAATAAATACACTAAATACGAAATGTTTACAAAAAATTATTGTATGTTTTGTACGTGTCGAATTCATAAACAGAAAACTTCAATTGTACACTGTTCCCGATCATTGAGGTCGATTAGCATCAAATCTGCACCAAAATGTCTGCAATTTAGTATGGTTTATATTCTATGGAAATTTTACGATTTATAAATCAGTTTTCATATATTATTTTGAATAAATGTTAGTGGTATTAGAAATAAACGCTAGGTGGTTACACAAAGTCGTGAGAAAGAAAATCATCGAGATCAAAAGTATTCGAATCTCCTTTGCTGATTTACTTCGACTACTGTGTAGCTATGTGTCATATATACCGGCTAATAATCGTATCTTGTGGTAAAAGACCGTTATTTAGGTGCAATATTACAATACGCACTAACGTCAGCTAAGAAATGTGACGGGTTACAGTACACAAAATCGCACCTCGCTTCATTTCTATTTGAAATTAAATATATACTCATGCAGATCTACCTTTATTCTTTTCCCTACAATAAAACATATCCTCCTTCTTCACCATTATTAGAACAAATTATATTTTAGAAGCGCGTTGCTGCTAACAATAAATATTTATCTTGCCCAAATGGCCGAATTTGGTATGCGTTTCACCTCACTGCTTCCAGTCTATCTTATTGTAAGTTGGCATTTAGTCTATTTCTGAAGGCGTCTGTCATAACGTTAGGCCTGCAATTATCATTGAAAGGTGGCAGCTTGAAATCTTCTCCCTTGTGTATGTTAAGAGCACCCTGCATGCTGTAACAGCATATGATTCCTTTCTTTTTTGCTTGCTCTATACCATAGCAGCCTCTTACCCTTTCATCATTTATAGAACCAACACGATTTTCACCCACAAAAACAATTGAACCATGGCCAGGATCGCACACAGCCTTCCAGTAGAATCTTGGTGTAGTAATACCACCTTGCAAGAGGATTTGCTGGCCGTTTTCTACATTCCTAGCCTTTCCACCTGATTCAAAGATACATTAAGACAAAGTAAAACAGTTGTTCGAACCATCGAAAATTTTGATTTTCTTCGTAATTCGATCAGATAAGATTGGATACTGAAATGTGACAACTTTTGTTTGCTTTCGAAACTAATTGGTACTTTCAAGATCCGGAGGGGTTTTTTTAAAAATGTTACTGCGATGGCTGTACTGGATAAGAAACGTTGACATACATATACAAACAAGGTGTGGTCGAGATCGGAGTTGCCATAGCATTGAAATAGCAAATAAAATCAATCAATCAATCGATCAATCAATCCATCCATCCATCCATCCATCCATCCATCCATCCATCTATCCATCCATCCATCCATCCATCCATCCATCCATCCATCCATCCATCCATCCATCCATCCATCCATCCATCCATCCATCCGTCCATCAATCCATCAATCCATCAATCCATCAATCCATCAATCCATCAATCCATCATTCCATCAATCCATCAATCCATCAATCCATCAATCCATCAATCCATCAATCCATCAATCCATCAATCCATCAATCCATCAATCCATCAATCCATCAATCCATCAATCCATCAATCCATCAATCCATCAAGCCATCAAGCCATCAAGCCATCAAGCCATCAATCCTTCAATCCATCAATCCATCAATCCATCAATCCATCAATCCATCAATAAATAGTCTTTATCTAAAGAGGGTAGCACGTGACAGTAATCAAATGATAAACTGAAATAAACATAACATTATTATTAACTTAAGACTCCAATGCAACTGGCCGGTAGGCAAACTAGTTGGCTATTCAGAGAAGCATGCATGGTCGAGAAGTTGAATTTGAATTAGGACTATCCGGAACAAATTCAACTTCAACTAGTGGCCAGAGCGGCACAACCGGATTGCGAGACCGACCCTCTGACCACTCGACCTAACGCCATCACGCACCACTTCCAAATCGTCATGGCTCTATAATGGTCTATATATGACTTACTGCGCATGACCTTTTTGGTGTTACCTGTTCCAGTGAAGACATAGACACTTCTTCCAACCTCTGCTGCATATGCTCTCACTGCAGCCTCTACAAAATTCCAGTTGCCACTGTTAAACACTTGCCACTGTGGTGCAATGTTGGTGTTAACCATGGTCAATTGGCGTTCACCATCGTTGGAAAAATCTCTAACGGGAACCAGATGTCCTCTAGCCAAGTACCGTTCAGCTTCAACATTAAAGTTTGGATAAAGCTACTTTTGCAGATATGGATCATAGTTTGCAACGGCTGATTGAGGATTCGGTGCTAAACAAACCAAGAATGAAAACTCTTTACTTTTACTTATTTTCAGATACGGATATAAACTATATTGAATCGAATTAAATCGAAATCGAACTAAATGAAATGAAATGGAATCGAATTACAGCGAAAATCGTTGCATCGCCACCTCCAACGTTGGTAAGATTTTGGTCTTTTGGATCCGTCCATCATTCTTGGGGACGGAGCTTTCACGAACTCGTTCAGTGATTAGTCGATTCGAAAGAAGCTCCGCCTCCAAACTGATTGACGGCTCAGAAAAACCCAAAATCAAAACAAAATTTGTAATTTGCTGGTCGCGATGCAACGATTTGGGCTTTAAGCTAAATTATTATTTTCAAATATATGCTATGTTGGGCAAACTTCAAATGCAAATGAAAGGAGCGAAAACTCTATGCTTACCATATGTTCCTGCCTCATTATGCCATTCCTCTCTCCCGGCCTCCACCAACAGCCTGAACATTGGGCTCTACAATATGGCCGGCATATTCTGGTATCAGTGTGGCTTTATTGTAGCAAACAGCAAACGTAGCGGCAGCACGAGGATTCACACCATAGCACAGTCCAGCACTATTTCTTCCTCTACATTCAGGAGTTCTTGATAGAACCCCGTTTCTGTTTCCAGATACGGTTGACCAGGAATTAAAAAGACATTGATTGATGTTATTGGAATAAGCATTAAGATCTGTGGAAGAAAGATTTGCAAATATTTCCACTTCAAGCTTAATGATTGTAACAGTGGAGTGCTATAAGACACAAAAGGCTTGTCTGTTTCGTCCTTAAAATGATCCGGCTTGTGCTCGATCCCCAGTGAAGCTCTGAAACAGTCTTGGGGGGACTTGAATAAAACGTTTGTAGTTGTAATCTACAAGTGCATGGAACTACTGTTCTTGGCAACTAAAACAACAACTGCACAATAACAAACTAATCCATTTTTATTTTATTTTCACCCCAGATATGATACCTGGATCGAGCCTCTGAAATAATCCCGGTCCCGCTTAAATAATCACGGAGTAGCCGCTTCGAAATGATCCCTTTGTCATGAATGATCCCTAAATTACAGCCAAAATCGTTGCATCGCGACCAGCAAATTACAAATTTTGTTTTAATTTGGGTTTTTCTGAGCCGTAAATTATTAGTTTGGCGGCGGAGTTTCTTTAAAACCAACCAAGCTGCATCGAGTTCGTGAAACCTCCGCCCCGCGCCGAATAATGATGACAGATCAGAATAGCCCAAAATCTTACCGACGTTGGAGTTCGCGATGCAATGATTTTCGCTGTAAATAGACTCCAAAATGATCCCCAGAGAAGTTTTGAAGCTTGTATCTCATCGGGCTATGAATAACTAAGTATTTGCTTTAGGGAGGAATCTCCTAAAAATGGTTATCATTTCCTCAAAAAGCGAGGTCCAATTTCGTTCCTACTATACTACGGTAGTCGTGATTGCATGCGATTAACATGCCACTCATACCTCGTATTTAACGACGTCCTTTTGATTTACTTTTCTTTTTTATTTACACCTAGCTATTTGCAAAACCGTTGTCGACAAAAATAAACTTTAACAGTATTAAAGTTAATAGTAATTGATGAAAAATAGATTTCTCCAACAATTCAAAGCAAACAAATGCGGATATTACAGTTATACGTTGGATATTCTTCTTGCTGTTGTTTACTTCTTTTTTCTATATTCTTTTAATTTTCTTAAAGTTTATTTTTCTGTGAGAACATTTTAGTTGTACCTTGTGCTTTTGCTCCCGAAGAAAACAGCAAGTCGAGTATCAGCAATGCCAACAGAACACCAACTTTGCGTTTCATTGTCAGTTGAAGTCTTCCTTTAACAGTCTAGGCAGCTGAAATACATCAAAACAGTGAATCAAACCGCCAATGGCGGACATAACTAGCTGATTCAGGAGCTATATGTGCAGAGCGGAAGCCCATGAAGCATTTAGAGCTGAAAGTTTTTACCCATTTAACTGTATAGTTGATAAATTATCAACAGCATGTGGTTATATTCTCTTGGACATTGTTGTCACCGTATAGTATGTTCACATTTTTCAAAGCCGTGATCGGGGGAATTTGCAGAAACTTTGTGAATCTATTTTTATTATATACATATCGAGATTTACTCACAGAAAAGCCATTCAATAGATTTTCGTTTGTTTACCAATCTCCGCCAATCAGAAGCAGCTATCGATTTTTCACGTGTGAGAAAAACGATACATCCAATCAGAAGCCGCGTATCGCATTTTTCACAAGCGAGAAAAACGATACGTCCAATCAGAAACGACTTCATTTCTGATGAAATTTTTTCTCCAAACTGCTTCTCTCAGCACTTTCTATCGAAGAATTTTCAGTCTTGGCAATTCAATTTTTAATCTTTATTCAGTAGAAATTCAAGTAGATTAGCTCATTTACCACAAAAGTCATCGACGGATGTCGTGCAGAAAACTAAACAGCTCTATAGTGTGAGATTCTATTGTTTGGTTAATGCCACTTCATTCGATACTCTCGTAATATTCAAACATTGACTATGTAACAAAGTAGATATACAAGATATTCGATACAAATATGCCGTGACACTTGACGTGACACTATGTGAATTGTGAGCGGATTACATGTTGAGTGATTGACTACAGATACATTTAACAAATAGATCAGGCGTAGCTATGTTCTGTACTCTGATGTGCTTTATATAATAGAATTTTACGAGCAAAGAAAGCAAAACTGAGAATAAAAATTTAGGAAAACAGAGCGCGCGTCTTTGAATCGACAAAATTTGACAGGATACTATCATATCAAATTATGCAAAAAATAGTGTTTCTATAGTGTTTTATTCTACGTAATTCATTAAGTTACCTCATTTATTTTGAACCGGTGATTACAAAAATGGATTCTGATAAGTAAAGAAACACATTTCTTGTCGTCCATGTTGACTTCAAATTGCTGTTTTCAAAAATCGTAGAAATATTGAATGAGTCTCAGACTCAGATTTAAGTACATTCTTGCTTTTACAACGTTGAGTGAAGACTGTAACTCCTTGGTCGCGAGGGATTGTGCAATAAAGGGACGATAAATTTTCTTGTGTTTACTGATGAAAGTTTTGCTTATTTTACGATTGAAATAGGCTTGAAGGACTCACAACAAAGATTGTGAGTAAAAGATTTTGATCTTATGACGTCACTTCTATTATCTGTACTCTGATAAACTATGGCTAATTGACCAATCAGATCGCGCGCTCGTAAAATTCTATTATATAAAGAATATTATATTACATATAGGAAAAAAGAAAGATTTTCAAAACCATGCTGTGCTGCAAATAGCGAAGGAGGATTCACGGCCGGCTGATTCAGAGACACTGAATGGAAATTTAGTCAAACTGACGGAGCCCCTTTATACAAAAGCTTGTAGAAAAACACTGATAAATCAAGTTCAAGGTAATTTTTCAAGTTTTGATGGACATTTGGTTTAAATATCTGCCCCCCTTCAATTAAATTCACCCAGTGTCAAACTGTTCTTCGTAAAGCTCTAAAAACATCCCCAAATGAAGGCATCAAAGTTCTTTGGAAGTCTTCCAGTACACACACCAATATCCAGTATGATGTTTTTAAATCTACTAAAGATGTAATAAAATATTTTCATGCCGATCAAGAACACAAATTATGTCACAAACTGGTTTCACAAGGCGTTTTCTTCTCACGTGTGATTAATGATTCCCTGCCAAAGCTTAATAGTATCTGGTCATCTACGCAATCTAAACTGCCTAAAAATATATACAATTTCACCATCCGTTATATTAACAACACTCTTCCAACCCGAAAAAATCTTGTAAAATGGGGCATTTCTTCAACTCCTGATTGTTCGTTCTGTTTATCCCCTGAATCCCTGCTTCATGTGGTCGCTGGATGTCAAATATATCTTACTTAAGGTCGTTTTACGTGGAGACATGACTCCATTCTGCATTTTATCGCCAAGTCGCTACAAGTAGTTAAAGAAGCTGTGCTATATGTTGATCTTCCTGATTATAAAAACCCTTCAATTATAACTGGGCGGTGATAGTCATCGCCCTGACCTCCTACTCTCATCTGATAACTGTCTTTATGTACTCGAATTGTCTGTTGGCTTCGAATCAAATTTAAAGAATAACTTATCCCGCAAAAAGGAGAAATACAAAGAACTAATAAATATACAGCGTTCCTGTTTTAAGAAGGTCAAATTTATCAACCTATCTGTTAGTGCGTTAGGTGTGTTTGCAAAAGAATCGTCAGATTTCCTTACTATGTTGACAGACCTTGGTTTTGACGATAAGCACCAGAAATACGTTATCAGGAACATCATGAACATTGCTATTAGAACAACCTACTTTATTTTCTGCTCAAGGAACAAGGAATGGAATAAACCAGACTTGATGAAATATTAACATTATTCACTCTTTCTCGTTATCATATCTTTGTATTTGTATCCATAATCAAAGCATATATACAAAAATACATATCTATATATTCGTTGTTAAAGTTAAGTGATTCAAGTAGACGATTGTAAACTACCTGAAAGCAGTGAGGTTTATAATTGTAAATTTAAGAAAAAGCTATAATAAAGTTTTCATTATTTACTCGTTGTTTTGTATCACAAAAACTCACTCGCTCGTACGCGCGCACTTTCCATGAAGTATTCTCTATTGATTGAAGTTCTTTTTTCAAGAGAAACGCATTTAAAACTTTATAAAATTTACAACAAAAAACTGAAACTAATGTTAAAAATTGACACTATTAAGGGCTATGCATGACCTGTTATTATTATTATTATTATTATAAAATATCTACGCATTTTTAATTTTCACACAGTTGATCGCATGACTGATTTTATAGGGAAATTCGATTTGAATTGAGGAAAAAAATCAACATGAAAGAAAATTCAAAATTGGTAGATAAGCTATCCAATCTGTCTATTAAATCTTTATAACCCCAAAAATATTTCAGGATCTTCTCGCATATCATTGTCTTGTCGACACTGTCGTATCAGGTGAACATTAATTATTGTTTAACACCTCAGATCCCCAGGCAAATATCATCCGTTAGACAATGGAGTTTCTAACTAGCCTTTAGTGACAGTGACGTTGTTTTGATTCAACAATTAATATATAGATAAATTGTATGCTAAATATTTCTTTACCGAAAAAAGATAAAAATGTAGACACAAAATTCTCCAACTTTATAATCCCTGGACTAGCAAGGGAGATGGTTTAAGAAAAGAGTTTTTCCATGTTCGAGCAGCGAAAATTTCAATCGAAAATGAGGTTTAATTTAGGCCGGCCTTCATTCGCCATATGTTTTTTTTTTACATTCAGCTTGAAGAAGCTAAATTTTAATACAAATTCAAGAAAAATTAAAAAACTTTGTACAATTCTAAAAACAGTTTTAAAGAGGACTTTTGTCTTTGCAGATCAGTTTCTATCCGATGTAAAAAGAAGAATTTGGGCTAGTGTTAATCGAAAGCGAACATTTGAATTAAAACTTTCACGAGGGGCTAGTTTTTGGCACATTTTTCGGCCTATTACTCGATATTGAAAAAAAAATATCGTAACGGCTACTTCAATTTTTTAATTATTATTCTAGTTTAAAACTAACTAGACTCTACTAAAGAACTTTATCCATGTTTTTTTTTCACTGCATTTTTTATGTGCTTTCTTTATATCCGTCTTTTTGTTTCTTTCTTTTTGAGCCAATAAGTGTCATCGTTAACCCGTATGTTGCGGGAGGACGAAGTTCATCAGACCTTTTTCAAACATGACGTTTGCCATGCTTCGGGTTAAACATACCTAGTACTAAATAAATGATGTTTTCGGGAAATCCAGAAAATTCTACTGGTTATAATTAGAAGCATATAAACTCCGATTGAATGATTGCGTGATAAAAATTCTAATAATCTGGAATGTGTTAATTTGCAATGATCAAAAGAAAACAAGTCGTTTCAATATCAATTCGAAGTATAATGATATATCCTACAACCGAGCCACGAATGCTGCCGTTAAACCTTTTATGAAGTTATTAAGAATAATTGACTTTCAATATCACTAGTAATCTAAATATACATACCGCGCTTAGATGTTCTTGTGGGTTTGCCGATACTTTCAAAATCTCAAAGACACCTAACTGTTAGATTATGAATTATAAATGAGAAGTTGTTTTCTATTGGACAAAATTGCATTATCTACTCTTACACTCGTATAAAAAGATGTGGCTTATAAAAAATACCAGCCGACTGGGAAGAAAATAATACTTTGTAAGCTCTTTTTGTTTGACTCCCGGTATTATTGTTACAACTGAAAAGTTTTAGAAATCTAATAAAGAGCTCAAAACGTAACCCTTGGTTTTGCAAGTTGGTGACTCGATGGCATAGCGTGTGATGACTTTTAAAGAAGCTTCTCACAACGTTGTGAGAGTTTAGTCAATTCCAACAAAACCCTCGCCAATTTTACAAACCTTATTCAGAAATATCGGCAAGTAGAAGGCAAATTCCAGTAGCAACTATTGTGGTTAAAAATTTACTGACCTCATTTCATGAAGGTTTTGCAACACTTTAATTTCGCGATTTTTTTCGCGAAAAAATAAGAGCGCAAACATAGAATAACGCGAAGGATTAGTGACTGGCATTATATATTTTGGTAAAGAAGGTTTAGATTTGTTGCCAATATAACGTTTATCAATTGAAGTTCAATAAGACGGCTGCTAGGCTGATACACGTACTATTTCTTTATAGTCCTCATCACCACTACTGGTGCCTTCTTCCTCCACATCAAGCAAACCCTTTTTATGGTCATTACGGTCATTAAACTGACATGGACTTCACAAGAACATAGTATTAAAATAAATGGAAAACCTGTTTTCAACGCTGGTCACCGTAAAATCGCGAAATTATTAACGTGTCGTCAAATGAGTAATAAATATTAGATGAGCCTAAAATGTTTCTAAAAACTATATCTAAGCCACAACTAAATTATGTATCCCAAAATTCTTTTATTATTTGGGCAGTTCTATTATGAATCATTGCAACAGCTTTGTTCGCGGAATAATGCTTAAAAGTGACGAACAACTACGATATCAGTACCAAATAAAACCCGAACTTGAAACCCGAACCTGAAACCAATGAAGCGTGGATAAGTCTTTTATTATTTGCGCTTCTAGAGCGCTTCTAGCTAAACCTTAATTAAGAGAGAACTAATCAATTATCAGTTTGAAGTGAACTTGCAGAATTTGTTATCGAAACGAAATCGACCATGCATGTAAACGCGCGAAACCGATGACCTGGTACTGCGTTTGTTTTAACGCTATCTACAAACTAGAATATATTCGTAAACACATATATTTTTTAAATGCCACGAGAACTATTTGCCTTTGTAACCAACGGTGAACGCTTCATTGAGCAAGCATTGGCATATCGTGACTTTAGCGTTTTCAATTGCTGGGTTTTATCCATTCCTTCGGGAATCAAAAGACAAATGAAACGGTAGCCATGTTGGATGACGCTAATGAGAAATCGTTTGCTGAAGTTCATCCAAGATGGCTGCCGTGACGTCACATGCAACTCAAGAATATTATGCACACGAAAACGCGTAAACGAAGTTTTCACAAGTGCACGTTGATGTTGAGCGTTTTAAGCGTTTTCGTGTAGTTGCAAGGCCTAAACGTATAAAAGGCCGTAGTACGTACTGTTAAGAAACAGGCGTGTGGACACTACACCCCACTGCATGCAGAGTATAGGGAAAGTAAAATGTTTCCGCAACGCATTAAAGAGTTTAAACTTTACGTATGCGGTAAACGGCAGACGGCGGAGAGGATCACGTTACCTGCTTTTACGCGTCTGGCATTGCCGTTTTGACGCGAGAAACCGTGCCTCATTCCACGTTTGCCGTAAACATGTCGCTTGGGCCCTTTAGTGCCAAACGCAAAACGCCAGGTGCAAAAAGGTAGGTCACGTGATCCTCTCTGTGGACTGCCGTTTCCTGTGTGCGTGATGCTTTATCTCTCTAATTCTAAGCCTCACTTTTTTAGATTTAGTAGGAGATTTTTTCAGTATCGAGTAATAATGTCTCAAAATGCCAAAAACTAGACTTTCTTGCAAGTTTAAATTTAAATTTTCGTTTTAATTGGATTAACACTCAAATTCTATTTTTATCAGTTAGGAATTGATCTACTGCTAAGCTACAATGCCTGTTTAAAACAGTCTTTTGAATTGTACAATTAAGTTGTATCCTATATTTTTGTTCAAATTTAGCAACTTTCAAGCTAAATGTAAAGAATTATATAACAATTGAGCGAAAGAATGTGTAAAATTCATTTTTCACTTTGCATCATCAGTAACACTTTTATCCAACTTTTATTAATCAAAACCACTTACAAGCAACCTAAACGTTCTGAAAGTAATAACTTTTAATTAGCTTTGTGCAACAGCTATTCTTCAGCTGAATAGTTTTTGTTGCCCAATACCCGTCGGTGAAAAATATTTCCTCTTATATTAGCCTCTATATTAATGTCTTCTTTCTGACCCTTTTTCACTTTAGCTCTGACAGTCAACCTTTTTTGAAATAGGTGTATGTCAAATTTCTGTGAGTCTGCCGCCCTACCCCAAAACCGTGGGCTTAACGGTGAGAGTGCATAGTTTTTGTGTATTCTAACCTTTCTTCAGTTATAAAGACACTACTGTTTTTATAGTAAAGGCTATAATACTTTTTCTCTAAAATTATTTTTAGCTAAAAATATCTCAAAATATTCGTCTCAAAATATTCGGTACAATATTCCACTCAATTTGCCTATCATATACTTATCGATACATTCCCGCGTCATCGCCCTCGATCCAATTTCGCTATAAAAAGTGTTGAGTTGTATTCAGACTCAATACAACGTAAAATGTTTAACCTCAAAGGTTTTGTCTATACTAGCTGTTGGCCAAATCATGTCTTCCATTTTGGAAATTTGTTTTGAGACATCAAAAAATCAATTTATTTGGGCGTTATAAAGAGTGTTTTGTGTTAAGGTGGCTCGACTAGGTTTTTGTTTGAGGCGCATCTCCGCTGTTTGATCTCAAAATGCGTCGTGGCCAAGAACCTTATTTCAAAAAGAAATTTCATAGCAAGTCTAGGGATAGTTTCAAGTTTCTTTTGACGCTAAAATCTTTATGATCGGAGTACCAGTAATTCATAGTGACGGCATTGCTGTTTTCACAAACATGAAATTTTTAGACAAAATAAAGTTTTGTACAAAACCGCGTTCATTGCAGGGTTTATAGAATCCAGATGAAGTTCTCCGCTGTTAATATGTTTGAAAGATTTCTATGGAAGTGTTTTTGAATAAAACGCGCTTGAACTTTTACGCACCAATGGGTAATTAATTGCAAGCATTGAGTTTACTTGGCCAAAAAATTTTACTTAAAGGACACAGAAACAGCTTCTTTTGAGCTCATTTTGTCGACATACTCTTTGATTGTTCGTTTGGAGAAATATAACAAAATTTCTTTGCGGAATTTTGAGAAATACGAATTTAGGTCAAGTTGATAGAGGTACGCCTTTTCATCTTTTGTTTATCATTTCACATATCATTATAGAAAAGCTAGAAAACTTGAGATTCCCTCGATGAATTTTTTTCTAAATTAAGTATCAGCGTTTTCACCTAGCTGATTCTTAATACTACACATTTCATGGCCATGCATTGAAGCATTGTAAGATATCTAAAATAAATTGTATTATAAGTAACATCTGTCACAAATATCAATTTCTAGATCTAAATGGCTTTTTATTTAGCAATAAACATTAAGGAGATTTAATGCGGCTTTGTGCATTTTTTAAAATGCATTAAAATGCGACTTAAAGCTCGTTAGCGGTCAACTATCTGGGTATATTATGATTACAATTTATCACTTTGGTTGGTTCTTTACGAGAACAGCAAATGATTAGGAAGTAAATGAATCAAGTAAATGAATGCAATTACGCCTGCTAGTTTATTCATAAACCGTGAACTTTATTTTTAAAAGCACATTTTACCTATTTCTTGCAGATTTGCCATGCATTACAAGTTGCTTTTCAAAAGTACATTCTTCATCTTCATTTACACAGCATGTAACGTATTCTACCCTCTTGACGCTACATTTGACGTGTCATCCACTCTATCTGATTGGATATTACAAGGACATGTTATCAAGACATTCAACTTCACGACACTGTTCGGCTGTTTTTTGAAATGTTCAGACATTTACAACTGCTACAGCCTGAACTTTTATCCAGCTACGGGACTTTGTGAGTTGAACAATGCCACCAACTGGTCTCATCCTCATGACTTGGTTCCCAGTAAAAATCATGGCATTTACTTTTTGAACAGTTTTTATACGATGCCATGTAGCGACCTTTTTTGCACCCCGGCTGGACCAGACAAAAGATGTTTTTTTGAGCATGGGAAAGTATGCAGAGGTTAGTGATCATCTACTGAATAAACACTAAAACAGGTTAAAAATTGAAATAACTCTGTAAAACAAGGAGGAATTTTGCTGAATGATATGGCTTGCATCTTAGAAAGATATGTCAGTGCCAAAAGTCAGGTAGAAGAGATACAGTTTAATGAAGTTCAATTTAACTTATTTCTATCTAATTTCCAGAGTGTGGCAACGCTTTGGGCCTAGAGGACAGGACCATACCAGACTCAGCAATTACCGCATCTTCTGGTTATGGCGGCAATCCAGGACTAGCTGTTAATGGACGTCTGTACCTCACCTCTAGCTGGGGTGCTCAATACGCGAGGGTCGACGAATGGTTGCAGATAGACCTGGGTAGAATCATAATTGTCACTAAGGTTGCCACACAAGGAATGGGCAATACCAATCAACCTAAATGGGTGACCAAATACAAGATTGGTAGTAGCATGGATCAACAAAGTTGGCAACACTATACAGAAAATGGAATAGTGAAGGTAAATCAAAGTGACAATCAAAATAAAAAATATATTAAACCGTGGGAAGGGTTTACTCTGTCCCAGCTGTATTATTCACGAGTTGACTAGCGAGTGAATTAGTTTGGGTTGCGTCGGAGTATAAAGATACAGCATGCATGGAAATCTTTAACACTTTACTGAAAAATCCCCTTATCAAGTTATTGTTTCAAAGAACGCCCGATAATCAGATTACAACTTTATGTTACACAATACCTCAAAACTATCTCATGCCACAGGAATACCAATATTAGCGTTTCGAGAAAGTATAGAAATACAGCTGAATAAAGCCGGGTTCCCTGTGGGGATTTCTGTCAGTGTTATTCCAGATATGCGCAGTGAATCCGGAAACAAGGAATCTTGTTTCCGGAAACAAAAAATCTTGTTTCCGGAAACAAAGAATCTTGTTTCCGGTTTTGGATTGAACCAGAGTCGTTCGCGCGGGTGATGCCTTCCGATGAACGGTATGACCGTGGGTTCTGGGGACGAGAATGTCATTTGATCGTCGATGACCATTAAATTCCGCACGTTAACATCGAAATAGTGGTCTTTCTCTATATCACAAGGAATTCGATCTCAGGCACAGTCTGTATCATTTCCATGTACTGTAGGCTGGTTGCCATATCGAGTAACACCCTAGGATTCTTTTCCATGATGGAGGTGTGAATTCCTGAAATGGCCGTCGTTTGCATTAAAAACAAAAGTGTTTGAATTTTGGTTTTGAGTTCTTCTGTAGGATAGCATCAGATAGAAAAAATATTTCTCTGAATTTATGGTTCTGCGAAACAAAAAGTCAACGCAGCTGTTTTGTTAAACTTTAACTTTAATTTATTGTTTAAAGGGTTTAAAGAACAATATCGCTGCAAATATTTGCAAATTTGACCATAACAGAACTTTCTTGGCATGAAAAAAAGGAACTAGAATTCACAACTTATTATTGATTATATTTCTAGATATTCGATGGAAACGTTGATAAACACACTGTGGTCACAAACAGTTTCAAAGAGAAGATCATCACACGATACGTTCGTCTAATTGTTCAAGCTTGGAACAGGTGGATTAATTTGAGAATGGAACTCTATGGATGTCACTTCTCGTGAATTCCCTGCTGATTGCATGACAGGCCTACTCCTAGTCCAGACCCAGGCCACTTTTTCACCCTGCCCCGCTTCGGTAAAACAGAGTCCAGAAAAACTTGCATGCGCATGCGTTACATGAACCAATCAGATACCGTAAAAGTTTGGTGTGACCTGGTTACAAAACTATCGTTTAAGTTTATCTGAAAACGAATTCATCGAAGCAGTTAAGTATGCCTTCACTTGTACGAAGCACACATTTTTACCCAGATTGGAGCCAATCCAATTCATGTAACGCATGCGCATGCAAGTTCTTCTGGACTCTGCTTTACCGAAGCAGAGTGGGGCAAAAAGAGGCCTGGGTCTAGACTAGCCTACTCCGGGCCCTACAGTTGCCTTAAATCGCCCAAAGTCGCCTTAAAACGCTCAAAGTCGCATTAATATTCATAAAGCCGCATAAAAAGTTACATGGTCACATTAAATATTGTCTAGGTTATATCAGTCACTATGTTACTGACTGATATCATTTTGGTAAATAAATGTATGTTCAATAGTGTAATATTCTTCCCTGTGTATTGTTATTCATGAGTATGATAATGAGGTATGGGGAATCGCTCTGGCCTGGAACCAACCAAAGCCAGGCGAAGTGCCAACAAAGATTATTTGGCAACTTTGAACCCGACTTACTCGCTAAAGTGGGTGGGTGGGTGGGTGGGTGGGTGGGTGGGTGACCAACCGTTCTTCGTCGCAACTCGAATGAACTGCATTAATTACAACAATTGTTCTCATTTATGTGCAATCCCCAGGGACCATATTACCAATTCAAATGGACTTTGAATAGTACATGTGTAGTCATGTCATGGTGTTCTCTAATAATATTTAATTTGTTGTGGTTGGTTAAGGTGTTAGTTAAGGTAATTCCTCTGTAATAGATCCTACCGATAGAAATCGCTTAAAATTTGATATTTTGTAGGTTTTGAGTTACTTATCTCGTAACTAACAAAAAAGAGGGGGTCACGGTACTTGTTTAGGAAATATTTGGCTTGATAGACAAGGGTATTTTAGCGATTTCGCGCGAACGTTCGATGTTTTCCAGCTAATTCGTTGATATGTCTATCTGGTCTCAGAAAAAGACTCCAAAACTCAGAGTTAGCAGTATTTTAGTAGAAACAGGTAAAATAGTAAAATATCTCGCAAAAAAGCTTATTTTAACTTCGATAACGCATTTCATTGGAACATTTTTTGCATCATTTAGAGAGCAACATACCCCCGAAATGTTCGATTTTTGGCATTCTAGGGCTCAAATATACACAAAAAAGCGTTAAATTTTCCATGTTCCTATCGATAGATTTTCTTAATTTTCAAATATGTTGTGTAAATCATTGCGTGAATGCAAGGTTTGAAATAAGAAATGGGGGTTACGGTGCTCGTTTGCGAGATATTTTGTAAAACATCATCATAATAGAGCTAAAAACGGCACTTGTTCGAGAAGGGAATGGGGCGAGTTTCGCAAAACTTGCTTTTTATCGCACCAAAGATTAAAAAAATTTCCAAAATCGAGTTTTGTATCCTTTTTGATTATACCTTGAGAGAAAATGCTCGTAAAGTCGCGATTTATGCTTTTTGAACCATGCGCAGTAGGCGTGCGCGGTGCAAAACAGAGGAATTACCTTAAGGCGTTTTGTTTTGGTTTGGCTTTTCTGTTGTTTTTATTGATAAGCTCTAGACCTATATATGAGTTAAAAAAAGGCTCGTCTGTATATACATTGAATCTGATTAACGAAGAATTTGAAACTCACCCAAAAATGCTTTAGTCGCGCAAAGTGGCCTTCAAATAAACAAAGTCGACTTTTGGGCCAATTTTTGCTTAAATCACCTTAAGTCGCCCTAAGTTGCCGAAAGTTACGGCGCGCGACTTTAGAGCCCGGAGTAGGCATACTTATCGATACATTCCCGCGTCATCGCCCTCGACCCTTTCTCTCCATTTGTGCTTTTTCAGTGTGAGGCATTTATTTATTTATTTATTTATTTATTTATTTATTTATTTATTTATTTATTTATTTATTTATTTATTTATTTATTTATTTATTTATTTATTTATTTATTTATTTATTTATTTATTTATTTATTTATTTATTTATTTATTTATTTATTTATTTATTTATTTATTTATTTATTTATTTATTTATTTATTTATTTATTTATTTATTTATTTATTTATTTATTTATTTATTTATTTATTTATTTATTATTCGCCATTCATATAAGTTTACAATAACAACAACAAAATTTTTTTACAATATCAATATAACAGAAGACTTTTTTTTTACAATATCTATAATAGAAAGATGGCAAGGAGACCTCTTGAAGCCGTTAGGCATGTTAATTTGGTGATGTGATTCTAAGTCAGCCTTCAGTTTATAAACTCGAGAAAATGTTTGCACCGCAGGGTTTTTAAAAACGGTCAATTATAATATCTCTTAATTGGGAGAGCTACCTCTTTTATTTCAATAGCATCGTCCGTTGAAAATAGAATCACGCAAAAAGGTATGTTTCAGGGTAGAATTTTTTCATTATTTTTAACTGATAGTTATGTTAACTCAACACTCTTTATAATGTAAACCTTCTAGTCTCAAAAGTTTTGTCTATATCATCTGTTGGCCAAATCATTCCTTCCATTTATGAATATTTGTTTTGAGACATCAAGAAATCAATTTTGGCGTTATAAAGAGTGCTGCGTTATGTTCAGACTCAACACTCTTTGTCTATAAGACGTATAACAGACGTAAACTTTTTAACCTCAAAGGTTCTGTTTGCACTATCTTTTGGGCAAAAAATTTCTTCCATTTATAAATCTTTGTTTAGAGACATTAAAAAAATCAATTTTGGCGATATAAAGAGTGTTTTGTTATGTTCAGACTCAACACTCTTTCTCTATAAGACGTATAGCAGACGTAAACTTTTAAACCTCAAAGATTTTGTTTACACTGTCTCTTGGCCAAATAATTTCTTCCCTTTATAATTTTTTGTTTTGAGACATCAAGAAATCAATTTTTATCTTATGCATTACGACTTCACGCCGATCTAAGTGTGTCATCATAATAGAGGGTCTCAATGGGGTGGTGGCTATTACAGTTAACGGTTAATATTTTGGCTTTCTTACGATTACGGTTAAAGTGGGTTAATAACTAATTTCCATTGTTCTTGATGGTTAAACATTAATTTTTATTGTTGAGAACGCTAGCTGGAAAAAGCTATTACGGCTAACTTTTCATTACGGCCAATGATTAGTTTTTTCCTATTATTACGGCTTACGGTTAAATTTTTGGCCCTTTTACGGCTAACGGTTAACTCCATTGAGACCCTCATAATACCCCCCGCGAACTCCTTCCAGAAGGGGTTTGCGGGGGGTGTTTATGCAAATTTCTATCACGTTGCCATGCAACAAACAAAATATAGACTCGGAAACGAGTCTGGTAATGACCAATCCTTCCGAATCAAAGTTGTTTTTTGTTCTAGAAACACATAAACTTTTTGAGGAGAAGTAACTAAATAATGTAGAAGACTTCTAATTTGATAACGCTAACCAGTGACTTAAACTCGATGGCTTGTAATGGTTTTCGTGGATATCATTTCGCGCGCCCAAATCACAATATTCGTATAACTTAAAAAATACTTGATAACAAATGAAATATTTACAAAGTTGAAGCTGTGCATAACTAGTTCTCATAACATAACAGTACAGCAATCGAACAAGCACTCGGATACGAAGCGAGTTTCAATCACTAAAAGATGAGTCTATGCTTAGTATAAAAATGAAACTTTTTATTTACACAGCCAACCAAATTATCGTACGTTCTGAATAAAAACATCAGCTTTGAAAGCTGTAAGCAAGATTTCGAAGAAGAGGCAACGAAGAGATTTTCGCTCCGATAGCATTCGGCGGAACTTGTAGAATTTCACAACGAAATGTCTAGTCCAGTCCCAGACTCTCTTTCTTGCCGCTCCAATACTCGCGGAGAAAGAGAGTCCAGTATAACTTGCATGCGCATGTGCAAAATGAGCCAATCAATTGATTAATTAGTATTTTGCGAGCTTGCAATATGCAAATGTCAGTGTTTGGTAGCAGTGGTAGTGATGCGTATCGAAAAATTCACAAATACGTCTTTCACAACTGTCCATCCGTAAATGGCCTGTAACTGCTCAAACTTTGGTAAAAGATTATAGTTGGTTTTTCCAAGTGCATAGCTCACTGAATCAACAAATGGCTTTCCGAAATGAGACTGATATCGTGTATACAAAACACTTTCTTCTTCAGCCATCTTGAATCATTAGATGACTTTAGGATTTGTAACCACGCGATCACCACATGAATGTGGTGATCGCGTGGTCACTAAGCTGACATGCGCATGCAAGTTATACTGGACTCTCTTTCTCCGCGAGTCCTGGAGCGGCAAGAAAGAGAGTCTGGGACTGGACTACGAAACGTCGTGATTGCTCGCACCTTATGTTGAAAATAAACTGATCTTACTTCTTATGTACTGCTCGAATTAAAGAAAAAATGAACTTTATTATAAGTCATTAAGCAATTACTGTTTAAAACAAACGACGGGAAAGATTCTAAACGAACTCCAGATCTGAAGCGCCATCGTATATTTCAAGTTGTCGAAGTAAATCCCCGAATAAATCGAGCTGTCAAATCAAGCAATCGATGTTTGGCTTAAAGAAATAACTAAAACTAAGAGTCATGGAAAAATCTTCGACAAAAACATCTGTTTACATTACTTTATGTTGCCCGAAAAGTACAGAACATAGACGAAAACAAAAACTAGTTCAGCCTTCTTTCTTCACGCTCGGTTGGTGCTAACACTGAACAATTACGCATGCGTTGAATTTTAATTAGTCTCATTCTCAATGACACGGCTTTGATCGGCGTAAAGTCGTAATGCTTCGCTTTTCATAACATAACATACACAGTTTAATTTGTAAAAGAAGATGAAAACGAGTTTTGTTCGCCTTGTATTAGCATGAGTGCCTCTAATAAGTTATATATATTTTGATTTTAATTCTGTGTTTTTAATTTTTAAAATAAAATTGGAGCAGATGAATTTTTAAAACGTATAAGCAAATATTGTGATATCCACTTTATTAACTGAAGGTTTCACGCTAATTTTAGGGACAAAAATGTTTATTTAAGGTGATGATTCAGTTCTCATAAAATGTTCGAGTTATCGCTCGATTGAAGTTTAGTAATAATTTCGACTGACTAGTGATTTTGTACCCACACTCCGTGGCGATAATAAGATGTTATGCGTTTAAAGTAGAGACACTAGTTAAAAGGCTGTATTGATTATATAAAGGCGAGTTCAGTTCCTACTAGCAGGGAAAATAAAACAAAAGAGTTATTCCGGCTATAACACGGACAACTTGCCTCTATATAAACAGCCCCTAATATATTAAGGTACTTAATTAATTAAGCAATGAACGAGTTAAACCATACGGGATGTTGAGAGAACACGAGAAAGGTTGCTGAGAATAACAGAAACTAATTACAAGCAAAAAACTAAATCTTAATAAAACCAAGAATCATCAACGAGCCAATGAGATCGCTCATAATTTCGAGATCAGTGGACATATAACGAGCGCTGGTTTGAATTTTCGATGAGCGTCATCGAAAGTTCGTTTTAATTTCAAGAGAAAAAACGGCATTGAAGGAGCTCTGAATGTGCCGGAAAGCACATCTTTCATGTTTTCACACGCTTGTGAAAACCGAGGTAAATTCGGGAGAAATTGACCAGTAGATTAGCTTAAACACGAGAAGAAGTCAAGTGTTTGGACATGCTCAAGAATGAATCAAATCGATTAAACAATTAGTCATGAAAACGAAAATTCTCCGTAATGTGCAACTGCCATTCAAATTCACCTTATATCGTTGCAAAGGCACTTAACTTGACGAAAAGTGCGCTTTGACTACAAAAAAAGCAACAACAACAACAACAACAACAACAACAACAACAACAAATATTACCTTCTACATGTAACTTATTCCAAAAGTCACCTTAAAAGATTTAATTTTCTGCGTTGAATTTCGATTTAATTAAGGAATAAGAACGGCCACACGTGTCTCTGTTCTGTGATATAAACACAATGGGAGATGTAGAGCAAGAGAAAAGTAAGCTTAGGAACATGTACACGAGGCGTACTTACATAGCTTTATAAAATAACAAGCACACAAATTCACGAAAAGTTCCAAAAAAGTGACGTGAGCGTGTTTGATACTCTCATCAAACATGTCTGTTTGGCCAATCAGAGCGTGCGTTATATAATACTTATTTTATAAAGCTCGTTAGCAGTCGACTATCTGGGTATATTATGATTACAATTTATCATTTTGGTAATTGGTTCTTTACGAGAACAAACAAATGATTAGGAAGTAAATGAATCAAGTAAATGAATGCAATTACGCCTGCTAGTTTATTTATAAACCGTGAACTTTATTTTCAAAAGCACATTATACCTATTTCTTGCAGATTTGCCATGCATTACAAGTTGCTTTTCAAAAGTACATTCTTCATCTTCATTTACACAGCATGTAACGTATTCTACCCTCTTGACGCTACATTTGACGTGTCATCCACTCTATCTGATTGGATATTACAAGGACATGTTATCCAGACATTCAACTTCACGACACTGTTCGGCTGTTTTTTGAAATGTTCAGATATTTACAACTGCTACAGCCTGAACTTTTATCCAGCTACGGGACTTTGTGAGTTGAACAATGCTACCAATTGGTCTCACCCTCATGACTTGGTTCCCAGTAAAAATCATGGCATTTACTTTTTGAACAGTTTTTATGCGATGCCATGTAGCGACCTCTTTTGCACCCCGGCTGGACCAGACAAAAGATGTTTTTTTGAGCATGGAAAAACAAAAGTATGCAAAGGTAAACATGATTAAAACTGGGTAATAAAATTGCAATAACTCTGTAAAACAAAGCGATTTTTGCTGAATGATATTTTGCACCTTAAAAAGATATGTTAACGGAAAGAGTAGTCAGGAAGTTTAACTTATTTCTATCGAATTTCCAGAGTGTGGCAACGCTTTGGGCCTAGAGGACAGGACCATACCAGACTCAGCAATTACCGCATCTTCTGCTTATGGCGGCAATCCAGGACTAGCTGCTAGAGCACGTCTGCACAACACTAAGAGCTGGCCTGCTCGTTACGCGAGGATCGACGAATGGCTGCAGGTAGACCTGGGTAGAATCATGATTGTCACTAAAGTTGCCACACAAGGAATGGGCTATGGCAAGCATCTTAAATGGGTAACCAAATACAAAATCAGTAGTAGCATGGATCAACAAAGCTGGCAAAACTATACAGAGAATGGAATAGTGAAGGTAAATCAAAGTGACAATCAAAATAAAAAATATATTAAACCGTGGGAAGGGTTTACTCTGTCCCAGCTGTATTATTCACGAGTTGACTAGCGAGTGAACTAGAATGGGTTGCGTCGGAGTATAAAGATACAACATGCATGGAGATCTTTAACACCGTATAAAAGAGGTAAATTACTGACGTGTCGAGCCTAGGCCCAAGAAAAAAATCATTTTGAAGCTGGACGTCTTGAAATCCGGGGGGGGGGGGAGGACTCTGATCGTAAATGGACGGGGATGCTCGTCGTACCTTTAGGGGTCAAAATCTGCCATCTGGTACCTTTTAGGGTGTCTCAGACTTAATGGACTACCAAAGACATAGATGGTACCTTTTAGGGACTGTTTTGGGGTAAATAAACTACCTAAAATAGGCATGAAAGGGACGATTTCGATGATCTGAATTGAATCTTCAAAGCACATCGATAACAAAGTGTTTCATTACTTTAATTCTTTATTATTGTTTTTGAATTGGTACCTTTTAGGGGTAGAAATGAATTGTTGCCACTCCCACTCAGGTACCTTTTAGGGGTCATTTTCAAAATTTCCGACGAGCATCCCCGTCCTCTTATATATGGGAGTCCCCCCCCCGGCTTGAAATTTAGGTATGATTTATTTTGCGCCATTTGGTGTTGTGAATTTTGAATGATTGGTGTTGTGGGAGCATTATAAGACATTGTTGCATGTTTTAAGAATCCTCTGTTTGTTCTGCGGTAAGACATTCGTTCGCAGCCGACAATCGTCTGGAGTAGTAGTTTTCAAGTCAATAAATAGATACTCAAAAGGTCTCTTCACGGCCTGTTGGCAGAAGAAATTGGGTACATTTGCTGAGCCAATATGAGGACTTGAAGTTGGTCTCTGGGATTTTTGAAGATTACCAAATAGTGCGGGCAGTTCAAAGTTATATCCCGATTTACTTTGCTTTGATGAAAGAGGTTTTGAACCAAAAGATGATACTTAGATTCCAATCATGAGATTTCCTGTGTAAACAAGTTGAAAATGTGCTTTTTCTGACTTAGTGGAAAAACAGCTTAAGTGGTTGTTTTTATGTTTTTTTTCATTAAACTGATAATGAAGCATGAAAAACAGTAACTGCATGCTACACTTTTACTGGCTTAGGTATAAACTTTTTACAAAACCTTGTGACGTTACAGTAAAACTTCGCGGGATATCAGTATATTTGTTAATAGAATGATTTTTCTGCTGATCAAAATGTCACCTCTCGCAAAGTACAAGGCATTATATCTCAGAGACGCATGTACCAAATTTTGATATCATTTGATATCATTTGATATTTTAATTTGTTCTTTTGATCCCGTGCGTTATCTGTGGCTGCAGCTCCCAACTCTGGAATGAACTACCATGTAAAAGTAGAAAGTCTGTTTATCTCAACTCCTTCTTGAGTTTAAAAATCCTATGATGTCTTTATAATGAGAGGCTACTAAAGGTTTTTTTCTGCCCTGTCGCTTTTTCTCATTTGAAGAAGGCAAAATCATAAAGAAATACTGGCAAAAAAATCCATCTTAGTTTGAAGCCACAACGACTTCCAAAGCCCCTTGCTATTGCTCTTTTAAAATATTGTTTTTGTCCATTTTTAAAGAGCATAGAACGTGACAAACGGTCAATTTCAACGAATCAAGGAGCTAAGGAGAGAGAGAACTGGGTAACCACTCCCCGCGCTTCGAAGTAAAATAAATTGCCTTTACCTTATTTTTGCCAACGGCCGTGTTTACAACCACTAGCGATGAGGGATTCCTGTGTATTATTCCACACATGCGCTCCGTTCTGTTGCCCCGTTTGAAAAGGATTTTTTAACTTTTATCTTAAATACTTGTTGTAAAAAATAATTAAAGATGGTTTTGAGTTGTCTGTCCTCTTATGGACACACTTTTAACGACATAAAATGTTCAAAACTTTGCAGTGAAACCACTCGCTACGCTCGTGATTCCAATTGAGTTTTTAACATTTTATGACGTCAAGAGTGTCAACAAGAGGACAGACAACTCAAAATCATATTCAATTGGTAACTTTCCCGCCTGCCACAGGAAGCTCCCGCGACGCATGCGCAAGCAAATTCCCCATCTGCTTATACATGTAAGAAAAAAGGAAGAAAACACTGCATCATATCTCGACTAGTCTACTGGTGAAAAAGTTACCAAAGAAAATTGCATGCCGTTAATTTAGTCCACACTCGGTCGGCCAGTTGCAGCAACATTAACCATTCACAACTCTCACAACAGTGAAAGATAAATCTGTCTTCTACTTTTCTCTCTCGCCCATCAATACTTGTATTCCCGTGTAGTAAGTGTAAACTAAGCTGTTAAAATTCTAAAATTTGCATTGTGTCGCTTACATGCATGCATTACAATGGTTGCCGGGATATTATTCAGCTAGCATGGCTTATACGCAAAAGGTCTATTGCGGACGGCTACATCACACCAATAGGATTTGCTTTGCCCACTTTCTTTTGTAAAGTAATTAATGCCAGTTGTTCGACTATTCTCAAGAGAGAATAAATATTTGAATAAGAAACAAAATTCGTAAAGCATTCTGGGCCCGGTTGTACGAAGAATGGATAAAGTTATCCACCGGATAAGAGTTATCCATACTGTGTAGATTTTGTCTGCTGCATCGAGCACTATTCACCCTTCGTACAACCGGCCCCTGGTAGTTGTAGTAAAATGACGCCATCGATTAAATGTCCTATTGATATTCCTATGCATACTTATCTATTTAGCGAATACCCTAAGGGAGACGGAAAGGGTGGTCTAGATGGGTTGCGGACTTTGCAGACTGCGGACAAGGGGGCCCGTGTCATCCCTTACTACCACTAAGCCGTAATTTGCAACCTGGCCTACGAGTTTGATACATACAACCTTTTGGATTTTTTTTTATAATTAATCTACAAATTATTTGATAATTGCTTGCATGAAGCAATCTTCATATATATTCAGTAATTCTCTGATTATATTTCTAGATATTCAATGGAAACTTTGATAAACACACTGTGGTCACAAACAGTTTCAAAGAGAAGATCATCACACGATACGTTCGTCTAATTGTTCAAGCTTGGAACGACTTTATTGAATTGAGGATGGAACTCTATGGATGTCACTTCTCGTGAATTCCCTGCATTGCATTGATGAATAATAAGAACTTTCAAAATTAAGATTTCTGTGGAATTTATAATGGTTTTGATTTAGGTCTCTCTTTAATGAGATAAAACAATATGAAAATGCCGGAAAAGTTAACTAGACGCACACGTGCGTTCACTCGTGCCCCGGGAGCCCCTTTTAGGAGAGGCTCCAATGACTCTCCGTTCGTACTCTTCCCCGAGCCATTTCACGCATTCTTCACCATTCCGGGAAATAGTTAACCGTAATAACATAAGACCTTTTTTGAATCGGCTAACTTAAACTAAAGAATATCTGATTAGTCAATTTGTCTGTCAGCAGCTATTAGTGTTTGCCTTTGTCCTTCTATTATCATGCAAGGGTATTATATATCTCCGACATGCAAAAATATTACTGTGAATATACCAGTTTATTCAACTTTTTATTTCACTATGTATCTCAATTGTTTGCTGTTAAGACTTCTACAACGGCGTTTTTGACACAATAACAAATCGTGTATTTGTTCGTTCATGTTTCGGATGTTTTATATATGAATAAAAGACGTTACGTGACCAAACGCGAAATACAATGTAAATGGAATATCTAGTTTCATGCCATAGTCTGGTCCAGAATTCCGATATTAAAATTCAGTACAAAAACCTCTCAAGATCTCTTGAATGTGTTAGAAGACTGCTCAGTAGAGACTTTTCTTGGGGGTTCACAAATACTTTTAATTCCAATCACGTAGTTCTTTACACCTACTTACTCTTACAACTTCTCTTACAACTTCTCATCAACTCTGGGTGTATATGACTATTATAGTTGCAGTGTTCAACTAAGTGGTTTGACCAGTTTTTACCTATCAATCAAAGGTTTTGCAGCGCTAGAGAGCCTGCTATTGGTTGCTAGGATCAAGCTCGAAGCTCATTGACTTTGTTGACTGTAACAAACACAGAGAAGGTTTCCGTAAAACTTCTTAGTGTTTTCTGGGTCAAAACACTTGGTTACAACTGTGTCCAAATAGATAAAATCAAAACTGCTTAAGTGATCAAAATTGTTTAGCTTGACAAGTCACTTGCTGGAAGAACAACTCGCTCAAAAGTTTGGGTGTGTACCCTGTTGTGTAACACCTAGTATGCACAAGTAGGAGGAGTCTCCTTTAGCTAGTAAACAAGATACCAAGAGCTTGAGAGAACTGGTTTTCCAGCAAGGCCAAGTTGATGTTTACGTGGTTTCTATTAGTCACCGGTATCAGAAACCCGTAAGACCAACTCGTAGTCTAATTATTCCTGGATTAACAAAACTTGTATTCTATTGTTCCTGGATTAGCGAACAAAAGAAACTTATACTTCGATTTGATTAAAAACATCGGTAATGAAATTAATCGCCTTTTGTTTGACAAGTACGGATTAGTTTTGATTGTTTAAGTTAAGCTCAATTCAAAATAGAAGAACGCGATAATGAAACTGAACCCTATTAGATAAATAAGAATATGAGTAATAAAATGCAAAAATGGATAAAATAATAAATAAGATAAATGCAAAAATGAGTAAAATATATCGTCAAAAATATTGACTAAAATTGGATAAATACTGTCGTGTAACAAATGCTTGAATGAGTATATGTAATAGGACTCCACGCTGTCCAATTTGAAAATAATTGGACGAAAAAATTCCGAGGACTGCCAAAATTGGACGAGGCCGGCCGTAGGCCGAGTCCAATTTGGCAGTCAGAGGAATTTTTTTAGTTCAATTATTACTCGTGCCCAGGCCGCAGGCCGGGAACGAGCTATAAGCTGCAAATGTTTTTTTCCTATGTTCGTCCTCAGCTACTTCTGATTGGTTAAGAACGTTAAAACAATGCCCTTCATTCATCACCTTTGAGCGACTGCGAACGCAAGCCAGGAACTTTAGGAATGCAAGATGGCCGACTACAAAGAAAATAGCTTTCAGACAGGCTTTTCCTGCACTAAAACAATGTAATTTGGAGCTTTCAATTCGAGAGATACCTAGAAACGTATAAGAGCTTCAGAATGGGCTGTTATTTTGAGCTTCATCTCCAATACTTTGACCAAATATCGAACTCTAAATGGAGTACTTGAAAGGAAGCGGTTCGCGATAAAGACTATTTCCTATGAGCTGGGAATCTACGAATTTCTCATCCTACATGTTGGGCTCCTATTGATAACATAATAGTATGTATTTTGACAGGATTACCCAAATAAAGGTTTTACTACTACTTTTACTACTACTAAACAAACATACATAGAAGCAAGTCAATTATATTCCTCATTCAAGCATTCAAGAGATCTTGAGAGGTTTTTGTACTGAATTTTAATATCGGAATCAGTTTGGCATTGCATGGAACGGTAGGTTCCATTTGACCTTGTTGGTCACGTAACGTCTTGTATTCATATATAAAACATCCGAAACATGAACGAACAAATACACGATTTGTTATTGTGTCAAAAACGCCGTTGTAGAAGTCTTTACAGCAAACAATCGAGATGCATAGTGAAATAAAAAATTGAATAAACTGGTATATTCATAGGTAATATTTTATTGATTTTTGCACGTGGAAGATATATAATACTCATGTATGATAATAGAAGGACAAAGGCAAACACCAATAGCTGCTGACAGACAAATTGACTAATCAGATATTCTTTAGTTTAAGTTAGCCGATTCAAAAAAAGTCTTATGTTATTACGGTTAACTATTTCGCGGAATGGTGAAGAATGCGTGAAATGGCTCGGGGAAGAGTACGAACGGAGAGTCATTGGAGCCTCTCCTAAAAGGGGCTCCCGGGGCACGAGTGAACGCACGTGTGCGTCTAGTTTTCAAATTGGACAGGCGTGGAGTCCTATTAATTATTAATTATATAAGGTTAACTGGCCAACATTTTAGGTACGATTCGTCTAGCTTCTTTGCAAACCAAGCAAGACAACTTGTACACAACGAAGTACATTATCCATGATGAGTTTTTGAATGCAAAAAAACATCTTATTGAAAATATAAATATACACTGTAAGGTCCATGAAATACATTTTATTGGATGATTAACTTTTTCTGAACATTTTCATTTAAAAATTTCATTCAGAAAGTGTTTTCATGCAAGCAGCGAGGCCGATACTCGCCAAAGCCAACTGAATTTCAACTGGCTTCAAAAACTCAAAATGCGTCATTTTTTCAGAAAAACTACACAAAAATATAATAAATACTTTCCTCACCTCATTCGCTAACACTTTAAACCAGAAAACTTTAAGTAAGTAGGTGTAAAAAGCAAATTTGCAGTCCAAAACATTCCGCCATTTTTTCTCCACAAAATCAGATGTGAATGAATGCTACGCGCCGCGCTATTGGTTGAATTCTTACTTCTATTGTTTTTCTTGCATTCTCATTGGTCAAACACGAAGTATTCAAATTACTCATTAATTTGGATTGCTCAGTTTTTCTTTAGAAAACCCTAAATGAAAACTGTCCAAATTAAACCTTAATTTGGATAGGTAGAAAAATTCAAAAGTAATTTTGTAGTTAGCTATATGGTATTTTAGGAGAATTATATAATTAGGAATATAATTGACTTGCTTCTATGTATGTTCGTTTAGCAACATGTAGGATGAGAAATTCGTAGATTTTCAGCTTATAGGAAATAGTCTTTATCGCGAGGGCTTCCTTTCAAGTACTCCATTTAGAGTTCGATATTTGGTCAAAGTATTGGAGATGAAGCTCAAAATAACAGCCCATTCTGAAGCTCTTATACGTTTCTAGGTATCTCTCGAATTGAAAGCTCCAAATTACATTGTTTTAGTGCAGGAAAAGCCTGTCTGAAAGCTATTTTCTTTGTAGTCGGCCATCTTGCATTCCTAAAGTTCCTGGCTTGCGTTCACAGTCGCTCAAAGGTGATGAATGAAGGGCATTGTTTTAACGTTCTTAACCAATCAGAAGTAGCTGAGGACGAACATAGGAAAAAAAACATTTGCAGTTTATAACTCGTTCCCGGCCTGCGGCCTGGGCCGTGTGTGGATATCAATAGGACGTCAAAGGGACTGAGTATATAGGCTTATCTTTTTGACAATAGTTAGTGATCAACAATGTGATTAGCTTGATTAATTAGCTTATCTTTTTACCTGTTTTTTTCTTAAAAATCATTAAACACTGAATTGTCTCGTCCAGTTTGCGGGTGAGTTGGATAATAAGGAAGACAGGGCACGAACTTTGCAAATTTGTATTCACAAATTCTACTGAAGCATAATGGAAGATTGTAGACTTGACGAACAGTGTTCATGGAATCGCCATCCTGGTCGTTATCTAGTTGATTTCTCCACTTAATCATTCCTCTTTCCTCAAGTGTACCAGGAATAGTGTTGTCAAAAATGCAGCCAATGGCTCCTGCTACAAACATGTTTGTAGTCAAAAGAACCTTGATGATTTGATCGATCTCTATAATACCTGGAAAGCATCATAAAGAATAGCTAGGATTGATGATATAAAAATAAAAGTAAGATTGACAATTGTCAAGGCGGTAGAATATCCTTAATTGTTAATACTAACTGTCAAAGTCTATTTTTCTCGTGCTCTGATTGGGCGAGAGAGTATCACGTGAACGAAAACAAGTTTTGTTGTTATATACCAACTGTCAAAGTCAATTTTTTCCGGCCATGCTCTGATTGGGCGAGAGCGCATCACGTGAACGTCAACAAATTTTGCTGTTTCCCAGCAACAACTCTCAGCGAGCAACAGTGTGTTTTGTTGACCGGTAATAACAAAACCGGAAGTTGATTGAGCTTTGAAGGCACGTTTTTGGCAGCGCGCGTTTACAAATTCATTCATTCGGACATGCATGAGGAAAAACTCGTGTATATTGTCAAACTTTTAAGACCAATATACAACATTTATTCCGAGAAAAAGATGATGTCCAATTCCAGGAATGTCACCAGAAGAGCTGCAACAATTCTTCAAAAACTGTGTGAAAAAAGGTCAGTTTTCTGTGAATTTTGATTAAGAACTTTAACTGTAGGCAGCGACGTTTTGCTTTTTATTTTGTTCTTTGACAGTTGGTATATAACAAACACTTGACTGGGACCTCGGGAAAGCAGTATGTTTTGTGGTCCCGAGACCGTCAATGTTTCCCTCGGCTCCGCCTCGGGAAACATTGGCGGGCTCCGCCTCGGGAAACATTGGCGGTCTCGAGACCACAAAACATACTGTTTCCCTCGGTCGCAGTCAATAAGTGTTAAATGTTTCCCTGGGCAACGGGCAACAATATGTTGTGGACCTGTAATAACAAAACCGGAAGTTGACTGAGCGCGTTTTTGGCAGCACGCGTTTGCCAATTCATTCATTCGGACATGAAGCAAAACTCGTATTTATTGTCAAACTATTAAGACGAATATACAGAATTTATTCCGAGGAAAAGATTGATAATCAATGCCACCTAGAAAGCTGCAAAATTCTCCAAAAACCTTGTGCGACAAAGTCAGTTTGTTGACAAGTTTTGAGTGAAAAACGACGTTGCGAAACAAGTTGCTGGAGGATTGCACAGTGTAACAGGGGTTGTCTCGCAATTTTTTTGTTGCACGTAGCGTTGCATGAGGTAAAACTCAGGTCTACTTTTCGCAACGCACTGCAGCAACTTGCAATGCCATTGCACAGTTTATCGCCCCTCCATCAACTTTCTTCGCAATTTTTGAGGCACGTTTTCTACGAGCGCATGCGCAATATTCTCATTTCGCTCTGAGGAGCCATCTTGAATCTCGCTCCCAGCTTGCCTCGGCCAAAATATTGCAAATTGCTGGGGAAAATTGCACAGTGTAACAGCGCCTTATCGAGTAGAAATTGTGTGTATGGTGGCCGTGTGAGCAAGTCGTAAAAAAAATTGATATATGGTTTACGACGGTATAAAAAGCTGAGCAATGAAACATCTTGGTGTTAATTCTAAGTCTTGCAGCAAATCAGGAACGAACATTTTTTTGTAGATGTGACTTATTCAATAAGTAAGACCGAGTTGTTCTTTATATATACCTATTTCAAAAAACATTGTCGCATTAAGTCCACAGTAGTTTACACCCCAAGACTGCAAAGGATTTTGGTAGATTTCATGCTAGTAATTAAATGTAACCATAGTACGTTTTGGTTGCATAAAACATGAATACAAAAGGCTTAATTAATTGTTCATAACGCTTGCTGGAATGCTTAAAATGAGCGCTCACCATGCAAGGAAACACATAAGGAAAGACAATAGTGAATAGATTAATTAACAGAAAAACTACCAAAATCCTTTGCAGTCTTGGAGTGTACACTGTGGACTTGTTGCGACAACGTTTTTTGGATTAGAGTATACACAATGTCACTTAAGGAAGAATATAATACCTGTGTTTATGGCATTTCCATTAGCACTGATCCAGTAGGGTACAGCCGTTCCAAGGAACAAAGAAAATCCAATGACAAATAGATTTCTAGAGGAATTCAGGTCAACAAACTGTACGTTTGAAATACCAATGGCTACAACCATCCCAACCACGACCATGAATATCCCACCCATGATTGGATCAGGTATAGTAGTGAACACAGCACCAAACTTGCCAAACACTGCAAGAAATATCAACAGGAGCCCTCCGACTTGAACAACTAGTCTACTTCCAACCTTAAACCAGATATTACGAGTTGGTTACTGCACTGACTCAGTAACTTAGTACACTTGAATAAAACTGGCTACTGTTATGGTTTCATTTTTCGTCATTAAAAAGAAATAAGTGAAAATATTTCAATTATAAAGTACTAAAAAAAGGTAAATAGACGTCTTGGCATGTGCTATTGACGCCAAATTCAGCAATTATTTTCCACTCAAAATCAATACTTCTTTTATAAGGATAAAACATTTAAAGCTTATTCCCAGTGCTCTTCGCTGACATTTTTATCAATAAAAAGAAACAAGTGAACCCCGGCCCATTAAATTCTTTCCTGGTTAAATTTCTGAAACAAAGCTTGCAAAAAGTCGAAAATTAGACGTGTTTGAATTTTGATATTGGCCCAATAATCAGCAAAATTCTAAAAAATACCACTTCCTTTATTTCTATGAAATATTTTTGAAAATATCAAAAAATATTAAATATTAAATTGGATTGTATAATTACTACATATAGGATAACAGAAAAAATATTTACCTTTGTTAAGCCAATGATACCAATATTGTTACTATACGATGTTAGCCCAGTCCCACTTCCCCAGGCCCCAGCATACAAACACCCTAAGCCCTCTATAGCTATACCACGGTTTATAGCATGAATGGGTGGAGGAGGGGCACCACTGATGCGAGCACATGCATAATAGTCTCCTAGAGACTCGACCATTGAAGCAATAACAGCTGCAAGCATACCAAACACTCCAGCCAAGCTTACAGTTGGAGTGCCCCACTGACCTAAAGTGAAGTAGAATTGTTTTAATTTGTAAGATAATGGAAAAATTGCACTAACAAGTAAAAAGGGAGTAGTGGAATCAGCCTATTAACAAGGAGCAATAGGTACAATATAGTTACCGTACAATGTCCCGGAGGGGGGACTCCATTGAAAAAGGATCGGGAATGCTCGTCGGAAATTTTAAAAAATACCCCTAAAAGATACCGGAAGTCTTTTAAGAAGGGCGTGGCTGGACGATTTTTAACCCCTAAGAGATACCAGCGATAACAAGCTAATGAACATTATTATGATGAACACGGAAAATTGGACGGTCGACATGCTTTTTGTTGGACATATTTTGTTCCAGTTTGAGAACAAGATAATAAGCGCTGATGGGCTCTTTTGATACCCTATAAGAGAGACCAGGAGATGCTAAAACTCTAAACTTCAATTTTAACGGCCTAAAAGATAACAAATCGCTGATTTTTACCCCTAAGAGATACGACGTGACGAGCATACCCGATCCTTTTACAATGGAGTCCCCCCCCCGGGGGTCTTTGTTTTCATCTGATGCTATATATACAATGTTCATACCAGGATAAGGAAAACGAAACCAGTGAGAATCGTAGAGAGCTGAGGTCCTGAAATCTGTTCTTGCTCTAGAACCAGAAGGGAAGCCACCTGCTTTGGTGATTATCAGACATACAATCCATGAAGTAACAATGGCAAGAAAGACCTGAAGGTATATAGATGATATAGTGCTCAGTGGGAACTTAACTATGTAGCAGTTTCCTTACCTAATTGAGGAGTTATCTGGGAGAAATACATACACATGTTTATCAAATAAAAGAGCATTGCTTTTGTAAGAAATTCAACACAGAAGAATAAAGCGGATAAAATTTTACGGCAACCGCGACATAAACTTGCGCTTATCAGTAACTAGGAATGTCAAGTTGCAAGGAAACCAGTGCCAATTAAAATCTGCTTCATTTGCTGCCGTGTTGAAGCTATGAATATGCCATTCGTGACGTCATAGGCAGAGATCATGGTCCCTGGAGAAACTGGAGAATTCGAGTTATTGGGAGCTGCTGAAAGAACTTTTCAGTTCTCGTAAAATTGCTGTATCTTTGAGTGTATACAAGAATACATACTGGAAAAACTTGGAAAAGTTTGAACTTTGTTTTAGACAATCCATCGCCGCGTTTGTACACCAAGATTGGTATCTTTATGTTTTTCAGGAACTGAGAGAACATGATGACCAGCGCCATGGTTCTAGTTGCAAGCACGGAAATGTACGGTTAACAAATATGAAAAGTGGCTGGGGAAATTGATAGCAAGGTTGTGGCATTTTAATTCACAGTCGACTTTCCATGGTGTACAACCTTAGGCATAAGCCTGGTTTAAACTTCGTAACTTCAAGAGTATACTGTTCATGGTTAAGCATTGGTTTTTCCGAAGTTTGTTCAATTCAGTTTTTTCTCTGCTCTCATTCTCGATAATTGGATACTACTTACAGAGCCGATATCCCCCAATGTTGTCCTGAAAAGCAACCCGTAGTTATTGAAAGTGTTTACCACAAATATTTATAATTAATTCAGTCAAAGCAGGTAATAGTATTGGCATAAAATTGTACTATACCTGCTAAATCTGCAGCGGGTTTAAATAGGGACAAACCAATCATTGTAATAGTAGGGACAATAGTCAGCGGTCCGAGAAATCTGAGTAGAACACCAATCAAACCACTAAATCCAATAAAGATTTGGAACAACGATGACACCATGATGGCTCCTTGGATCTAAAAAATAATTTGTGAATGGAGTAAAACGACCAATGTTATGCGATGACCCAGGAAGGATTTCGCTATAATTGCTAATAAGGTGCTGATTTTGATATTCCGTCTGCAAATGATTACATCTTCGCGTCTTCTGGGCTCATTACGTCAAACTGTAGGCGCGGTGCTTTCACCGGTATTAAACATTTAAGTCCCTACTATGACATATGTTATGACATTTGTTTTTATTTTTAAACTCCTGCAGTTCTTGTCATGCACAGAGAGTATAGCAAAGATCTTTCTATCTTCTTTTTTAACACTCCATATTTTCTGAGACATAAAGGTTTCGAATTTCAAAATGCATAAAAAGACCTTTACTAGGACTTTAACCATAGTTAGTAGAGGGGTCCCCTCTACTAACTATGCTTTAACTGACTACATTAGGGGGACACAAACGTATGACCTGCACCGACTATTCAAAGCGAGTAAGGCATGAAGCTCCTCGTGTGTATGTGTGGCCTTCCGCATTACAGGCCTCACAGTGATTGTTCTTGGGCTGTTGTGCATGCTAATAAATTATTTGCATGTTCGTTACAATACATTTTGTGATCACAGTAATTACCTCGTTCATTCTTGACTTCCAAATATTTGGATCATGGTTGATCTGCGAGCCATTCAGAGAGGAATTCGATGTTGTCCCTTCAAAAGTTTATTAAGGGACACGGCAATGATTGGGATGATTCATGGAAATGTTATAGTACTATTAAGCCGTCAATCGTTTAGCAATAATGTCATTTGATCAATGATTATATTGGAACAAAAATAACCAATATCACATACAAAGTTGATAATTCAATAGATATACCTTGAATAACATTAGGACATTTCCATTTGTTCAGACTTAGAATGGCAATTGTTGGCCCAAGAAATGAAAATGAGCCTCCTTGTACTATTGGTAGCCTGGAATAAATACGTGTACGTAAATAATTATTATACAATTCTCTAGAGAACTTGCACAAAATTGTTTCCGCCTAAAAATGCTGCACCAAACATCTACAACGATTAGTTGTTTTTTTTTGTTCATTAGTTAGCATTAATTTTAAGAGGGTTAGAAGAACCGAGGGAATTTAGTGCGTATCGAGCGAAATGTTGGAATGCAAGGAATGTCACCAGGTAGACTTGACAGATAAGGGCAAAAGCTAATTCGAGAAGAAGCTTGAAAGTACTGAATACGTAATATTCGAATGGGAAAAGACACATGTCGAGGAATTGAAGCTAAGGTATGTTGTGTGTGTCTATCTATTTAAGATTATTTCTGGCTGAATTCTGAGGCTCTAGCGTGAAAGTTTGAGAAGTTATAGGCGTTTGAGGTAAATGATGTGGTTGAGTTGAATTCTTAGATTGCATGTGACGTCAAAAGCAAGGAAAGTTTCAGAAAAAGATATTTTTAAAAGCTTTTAATCACATAATTTAGTAAAAGAGTCTGAAAGTACTCTCCCTTGAATTTTTTGACTGTTTCTGTCGCTTCGCCATCGTTTAATGTGTCACGCAATGCCGTCACGATATTTTGAAGGAGCTAAGAACTTATCATTCGGCCACAAATTTCACAACTTCCAGTTAATCAATGAGTATTTTTTGCATTTAAGAAAGATTTAGCCTAAAACAGCAAATTAACTGCTATTTTCGTGTCAGGCTTGATGTTTTGGCCGTCATCTTGGTATAGCCAATACCACCAAGATGGCGACCCCATACATTTCTTACTAAAATATCAGCATATTTCATCGCTAATATCTTTGTTATGAAAACTTATTTTGACTCGAAATTTCGCCTCTATAGAGAGCTTTGGACGGCTCTATTTGATGATACTACTTAAATTTTGTTTTAGGCTCTAGAAAAGCATTTGTAATTGGCATGCAATCAAGCAATTGGCCGCGTTGATTGCCGACCTTGTCCAAATATAAGTCATGATAAGTTCATAGTGGAAATCAGGTTCATGCTTAAGACATTAAATAACGCTAAAACTAGAACCAAATCATCACTTAAAGTTCATTGAACACTTTATTAGAACTATTTGAGCCTTGAATCAAACATAAGGAACAATTTTATCGAAGTCTATACAATTCTATATAATTCGACCGTACCACAGGTATCCCAAACACTTGTTCAGCCGTTGGCGCCTGTGCAAAATATGTTAATGTTATGTCAGTGTTCTCGATGATTATATGCTAGGAAATTATCTAGATAAAATGCAGTTTTATTTGCTTATAATCGTTTTACAGCACAACGCCAGATCCTATTCTAGAGCGTTTCAATTTAAACTTTTTAAACAATTGTCTTAAAAATCTGGTATGATACTCCAGGATGCCCAGATTTGGAGCGGATGACATCATCGGAAAATAGCGCCGTATCTTTGAAAATTAACTAGCGACAGGAGAATTGCGATATGTATCCTGTCGTACCACAAAACGGATCAGTTTCAGAGGGAATTCATTCGCCCATGCCAGATTTTCAAAAGAGAAAATCGTGCGGCTCGATCCCTAGATCGATCTTGGACCTCCTTAAAGGTGCGGCAATACGAGCAACAAAATCGTGCAACTTGTCGCGCAACATTTTTGTTGCAAGTTGTAGAGCGATGTTGCTCGTATTACGGCCGCCCCCGCGCACCCCGTCACGCAACAAAAATCGATGTTGCAGGTTGCGGCTTCTTGTTGTAAAAAGTAAAAAGCGGCTCTACTTTGTGCAATAAATTTTCGCAACCTGCAACATCGATTTTTGTTGCGTGACAGGTTGTGCGCGGGGCGGTAATACGAGCAACATCGTTCTACAACTTGCAACGCAACAATGTTGTGCGACAAGTTGTGCGATTTCGTATTACCGCACCTTAACTGACTTCCTTTGTACTTTATATACGTAAATGACTCTCAGTCTATTTACCTTGTTCCGAGGCTTGTCTGTAATAAAGTACAAATCCCAGACACAAAGAAGATGGTACTTAGTACTTCACTGATGACTACAGGGTTGTCTTTGAAACACATCGGACCAGCGAGAACAAAAGCTATAGTCACATTTGATCCCAGCATGGATAGAATATGCTGTTGATTGAAATATATATCAAATAGTTTACAAACGAACTTGTCTGCCTGTCGCTTGGGCGGGGATTTGGAGGCTCGCCCCTCTCTCTCGTGCAGTTACAGTGAAACCAGATCAAGCAAGCCCCCTAGAGATCACTAATACCTTTTTTCGAAATTTGGTCTTATCATTCTATTTGGAGTAATTCATTGTTGAAAAGGAAGGTTCCAAAATTCAAAACACGTATAGTTTCGATTGCTGATTGGATTAATAAAGCAACAACTGTTGTAGTATGAACATTTCTATCTGGATCCATCATTGGTATGTAGACTAGCAATGTCCCGCCACTTATGACGCGTCGACTGAATGGAAGCGGATATAAAATGCCCGGGGGGGACTCCATTGTAAAGGGATCAGGTATGCTCGTCGTAGATTTTTAAAGATCTCTAGGGGTACGTAAAAATCAGCGATTTGGAATCTTTTATGGTGTTAAAATTAGAATGTAGTGTTTTAGCTTTTCCTGGTATCTTTTAGGGTATCAAAAGAGTCCATCTCTTATTATCTTGTTCTCAAATGGAAGAAATTTGCCCAACAAAAGCGTGTCGACCGTCGTCCAATTTTGTGTCCATAATAATAATGTTCATTAGCTTGATATCGCTGGTATCTCTTAGGAGAGAATAAAAGAATAAGAATAAGAGGGGGCCCCATTATAGACCCTTGAGGCACTTTTGAGGGAACCGTATGTCAGTCAGAAGCAATGCTCTCTATTTTACTCTCTGTCGGCCGTATAGTCCCTCATTTAAAAAGTAACTGAAACACAAAAACTGTGTACTTAATTACTTTAAATTTATTAATCGTGATTTTTGGTGAATATATATAGTATTCTTTTTTACCTGAAACCCCAACAGTATACACAAATACCAGGGAGGCTTGTCGTTCACCAGGTATAACATGCCATGGTCTTTGGACATGGTTGTGCTTGGATTGTCACTCTGAACAATAAAAGGCATGCAAATAAATAAACCGGGAGTAAACACCGGAACGAAAGAAAAATCAATAGATAGATATATGAACTATCACTCTGTGATAAAATATTTGTTTGATAATTGTTATTTGGTATTATGGCACGCTTCTTTTCTCAAAAAAACAAACAAACAAACAAACAAAAAGAGAGAGAGAGAGAGAGAAAGCAAGAAGAAAGAAAAGAAGGAAGGAAGGAAGAAAGAAAGAAAGAAAGAAAGAAAGGAAGAAAGAAAGAATGAAAGAAAGAAAGAAAGAAAGAAAGAAAGGAAGGAAGAAAGAAAGAACGAACGAAAGAACGAACGAAAGAAGGAAAGATCGAAAGAAAGAAAACAAAAGATAAAAGAAAACAAAAGGGAAGGATGAAATTGATCCTTTTTTAAGCAACAGAGCTATTTCTGTTGTACACTAGCAGAACTAGTTATTATTCGCAATACAACTGTAACGTCCGATTCAGGCCGGGAAGCTTGTATTTGTCCGTACAATTACTCAAAAAAGCTGTCGTGATCTTTCATGTTGTGTCATGAATTTATTCAGTTTTAGTTAGAATGGTTAGTAAATTCCATTTCTAGAATAAAAATATACGTATATGTATATATATTTGATATATGTATACACCAAATCCCTAAAACTTTGATATTGTTCTGATATATATACATATATATATCCGCCATTTTCTATTGTCTTTCCTTTTGTTCTCAAGTTTTTCCCTTGAGAACAACCTTCAGAACAAAAGGAAAGACAATGGAAAATGGCGGATATATATATGTATATATATCAGAACAATATCAAAGTTTTAGGGATTTGGTGTATATACTGTAAATATATGTATATGTAAATATATCTTGAAGTAAACTACTCAATTCTTTGATTGTGTAATCCGTTTAATACAATTTTGTTTCGTGGACCAACTATGAAGTTGATTATTATTATTCACACTGGAATAGAGTGATTTTCACCGGACTGTGAAATAGTTACTAAGCTAATACACACTAATAGACTCTGCACCCATTGTTTTCTTTTGTTGCAATACAACTATAAGACACTATTAAACACTGACTATTAGTAATTGTTTCACAGTCCGATGAAAATCACTCTATATGTAAATATATGTATCTATTTTAGTCAGCAGTAGTGTTTGTTAGACAGATCTAAAGTAGATCTGTTTAACAAAGATATAAGGCACTACAAAATTCACATTCCGTGACAGGTTGTTCTGCACGTTATTCTGATTCAAAAGCAAAAGACACCGTTTCTACTACAATAAATTCTAGTGTCCGTTAAGTATAGTATAAAGAACTCGAGAGAGTGTTTTATCGGATATAAAGATCCGAGCCGTAGGCGAGGATCTTTATACCGATAAAACACTCTCTCGAGTTCTTTATACGGCTTAAAAAACTCCAACACATATTAGAGTTGTTCTCTAAAAGAAATTCAAAAATATCTTCATTTATCTTGGAGAAAATCGAGGTTAAAGTTGATGTAAATTAGGCCGAATCTTTATCAGATATAAAGACACTCGTCACGGTGGCGATTTTCATTGTGTTTGCCTTATGATCTGAATTATTAATGAGTTTTTTAAGAGCTCTTTGAAGTTGAACAACTCATGCATGAACATACTACAAGATTACAATTTACAACTTACACAAAAATCTACTAATATTTAAGCACATTGCAAATGTATACTGTGCTTACACATGTCGTTGATCGAAGGCGTTGATGAAAGTGTACATTCATTTGATATTAGCGCTATTGACAACGAGAAGTTGCTCCTGTGTGGATGTAACATGCTTTGAAAGTCACGTAATGGCGGCCAGACAGTGACCAGATCGAACTACGCCAAGAATTTTCCTCGTCTTCTTCTTTTATAACGGAAAATATAGCTCACAGGATTTTGTAGATGTTAGAGCTTTTGGGTAAGGTGGAAAAAGGCATTGAGATGTCTCAGATAAAGGTTAATTTTGAGTTATTATGGATGTTTTTATCGAACATCTCGCACTGGCTCTGTATTTCTTTGCTCTGCTGGTCCTCCAGTGAGTTGCTTAACAACGGTTGTCAAGGACGCTGAAACCGGTCTATAGATTAATAAATAAAGCCAATTGCATATAGCAGTGAAATCATTGTCAACAATATCTCTTATAAAAAAATCTGTGAGGTAATATTGAAAAACAAATCTACCGAAATATTTCTCTGTATGTACACTTTGTGGTCTTTGATCTAACTAAGATAAACTTAATAAATTATGTATATTTTCGAGATGTTTTAATCTTCAATGAATCAGAAAAATATTTTGAAAATCAACTGTTTATTAATTAGGTAATTAATTGTATCTTGATGTGATTCTGACCTGAAGAGAGATTTCATGTATGTCAGCCATCTTTGCTGAAGGAATAACTGCATTTTTAAATGATGCAATATTTCGTTACACTTGAATTAGGAAAAGGGTTTATTTTTGGCTTTGACCGTAAAGATAGCGATAACAAAATCTCTCTCTATCTTTTTGTATAAACACTTTGGTTGCCTTAAGGTTCAATAGTTACTCAGATTTTTGAAATTTTTCCTTTTCTATTTTTTATATCTCTTAGGGATAATTAAATTGATGCAAGATATCATGAATTCTGCATTGTAGCTCTGTGGAATGAAATTACTCACCGTTTCGTCTTTGCGTGGCTTGCATTCCCCAATATCTTGTAGGTCAGCCATCACATACTAACCTGTTTTTGATTGAGATATTGGTAATTAAAAAGTCTCCCAAGTGAAAAAATATGTTCTAGCTCCTCACTGTTTACTCAGTGATGGTATATTTTATCAGTACCTAGGACAGTCGGAAACTGGCTAGGATATGAAACATTGGTTTCGTTCAATCTAGAGATAGGGCTGACAGCGGATAGATTAGTTAGAACGGAACCTTGTGAACAATGCTAGGTACCTCGTAGAGTCAATTGTGGTATTACTCACGAGTGTATGCCGCTACTTCATGCGTGGTTTAATATATCGGTATGAAAATGAGGCTATGGTAGCTGAACCATTCAATACGTATTTTTCACTAAAAATATAATACCTCTTAAAATGTTAATATGGCTATGACAAGTATGAGATAACAGTATCTACTAGAGTGGTTTTCATTTGACCGTGAAGGAATAGGCAAACTAATAGTTGGTAGTAGACTCTAAAGCCATTGTTTTCTTTTGTTTCTCATCAACTACTACAGACTAAATAGTCATTTTTCTTTCACGGTCAAATGAAAATCACTCTAGTCGTGATCAACCCATATCATTAAAGCGGTTTGAAAATAAAACTAGACGCAAAAGGTTGCGCTCACTCGGGCTACCGAGAAAGGAACCTCTTTATTGGTAGCCCGAGTGAACGCAACACCTTGCTTCAGCTAACATTTGAACAATTATGAATGGAAGTATTGTCGATTCGTAAATTTCAAACTGAAAAGACTTAGATTTTACTTTGATTCAGACATATTTAAGCTGCTATAACGCAATGACGAGTGTATAACTAAACATGCCTGACTCGTGAAATACAGGCCCGTCGCCAGCATATAGTTTTGAACAAAACTGAAATGGCGAGAAATTAGGAATGTTTGCTTTCCAAATTACAACGTGCAGTTGGAAAGCATATTCATTATAGCACTGTTTATCACGTGAAGTGATAGCTGAGCATGAGAAACAGCAAACGTTGAAGGGCCTGGTTGCATGCCCTACGAGAGACAGGGAAAAAAATCCCCGGAAAAAAAAAATCCAGAGATCTTTTCACTGTCGTCTCTCGTAGGGTGTGCAACAAGGCACTTCAAATTTCCTTACTTTTTATCCATTGATCATAGTACCAAGCGGCATACACTTACTCTTACTAAGTAGTGGAAATAGTTTGGGTCTTTCTCTCGCTTGTTTGACAGTCAACAGTTTAGAACCAGTCAAACTTTAGAATTTATGGGACTGTCAAATATCGAGACCAAAGTTCGAATCGAACCCTTCGATCCTACCGGTCATTTTGTCTCCGAGCAACGTATCATTGCACTGAAGAATGTCCACTGTTGTAATCCGCATAATTATTGTTGGTAGAGTGCAAATACTATATCCGTGAAATAAGTGCTAAGAAATAGTGCTAATTAGTACTAAATAGGAATTCAGTGAACCATGTCAAGACTAGAGATCCACGTAAATGATTAGTGGATACTCAATAGAGTAGAAACACTCGAGTGACGGCACTTAATCCGTGAAACAAAATCTAATAGTCAGTGTCTAATAGTCTAATCAAAAGAAAACAATAGAAATAATGACTAGTACTGCCTTTTAGACTAATATCTATTTCTAAGTGCCAACACTTTAAAAGTGTGCAATAGAGTGATTTTCACCGGACTGTGAAATAGTTACTAAGCTAATAGACACTAATAGACTCTGCACCCATTGTTTTCTTTTGAAGCAATACAACTATTAGACACTATTAAACACTGACTATTAGTAATTGTTTCACAGTCCGATAAAAATCACTCTACTGCACTATTTAGTGCTAAATAGTACTAATTAAATAATGGAAAATAAAAAATTGCATAATTTAGCACTATTTAGTACTATTTATGTTGCACACTTTTAGTGTTTGTACTCTACTATTTCAATGTCAAACAACTACACTAAAAAGATAATTAAGTAGCTACAGCTAAAATATTTTAAATAAGACACCAGAAGGAAATAAATTGTTGATTATCCATTTCATTTTTCATAAAAATCAAGACACAAGACGCATCTAAAATAAGCTAAAATAACGACACAATACGCAAGTAAAATTGATGGCTACACAATTATTCTTTATTCGTCTCATCAAATTAAAATCAAGACACAAGATACATTAAAACTAAAATCAAGACAAGACGCAAATGAAATCGCTGGCTATACATTTTATTCTTGCTACCAACTAAAAATCAAGACACAAGACGCATCTAAAGTAGCTAAAAATAACGACACAGGACGCAAATGAAATCATTGGTTACCAATTTGTATTGCTCTCAAACAGCTAAAAATCAAGATACTAGACGTATCTAAAGTAGCTAAAATAATGACACAACACGCAAATGAAATAATTGGCTAAACTACCCATTTTATTGCTCTCGAACAGCTACAAATCAAGCTAGACACAAGCATCTAATGTGGCTAAAATGAGACGAGGCGCAAGTGAAAAAAATAAAAATAAACTAAGAAAGAAAGAAAGAAAAGAAAAGAAAATGCCATTATTTCGATTTTAAGATATCCTAATAGGGATATTCAGAATGTTAAAAATCAGTAATAAGGTATTGATACTGTTACTGTTGTCTATATTAAAACACATTTTCACTGCTTTAGTGCCAATTATCCCTTTGTTTACAGGGAGCTCGAAAAGAGTACTGATATCAATGTTAATTAATCCCGCCCACTTTGTTACTAAAAATAATCCGCAAATAAAACAAATATATATAAAATCGAAACTGTAAATTTTTACGTATCAAAGTCATAGCAAATAATAATATTTTTTGCAGATAGTTGCAGATTGAACCTATTAAAGGTTAGTAACGTATGACGATATAGTTGATACGGTACTAGCGAAAATCTGAGATCGATATCTTGAATTATAATCAACGTGCTCATACTGATTTGAATTTAGAGACCGTCTAAAATGTTCTAAAATGCAATTCAAATCTTTTCATATCATTCTTACATTTCCTGTGGTCAAATTTACCATGGAAAGGCATGCAATCATCTTACTTCTCCAACTAAGCCACTTTCGTTGATTTCTCAGCAAGTTTACGCCTAGAGGGGTACTCAATCTAATTGCAATTTAGCAATTCATCCTATCCCAAAAATTCCGATCATGCTAAGTCCATGAAAACAGGCCCATTATAAAAAAATAGTAATATATTCCCACTGAGGGCACCCGTCCATTATGTTCACAATCCGACCTCGGGCATGTCGGGTAAACTAAGATATGGAAGTGGTATGGGATCCGGGTGGATTCGTCATCCACACGTTTCCCGAAATAAAGAGGATGTGGTACTGACCTTTCCAAAGACAGGTACTACAGGTAACATCAGTTTCTAGAATTGTTGGCCGAAGTTTTATTGTGCGATATATGCATAATTTTGAGCCCTAAATTCAGCACACACATATGTTTGCTAGCTTTTGCTATTTCAGCACGTATTTTAGGCGGCACCATGCACCGAAGAATACCGACGACGGAGGACTTTGAGCGATTGATTGATTGATTGATTGATTGATTGATTGATTGATTGATTGATTGATTGACTTTTTTCTCTTAAAACGTAGTGAACACTGGATTGTCTCTTCCAGTTTGTTCATGAGTTGGATAATAAGGAAGGAAGGGCACAAACTTTGCAAATTTGTATTCACAAATTCTACTCAAGCAGAAAGGAAGGTTATACACTTGACGAACAGTGTTCATGCCGGAATCGCCATCCTGGTCGTTATCTAGTTGATTTCTCCACTTAATCATTCCTCTTTCCTCGAGTGTACCAGGAACAGTGTTGTCAAAAATGCAGCCAGTGATGCCTGCTACAAACATTTTTGTTGTCAGCAAAACCTTGATGATTTGGTCAATCTCTGTTACACCTAAAAACAATATTTCAAAAAATGGATACAGATGAAAAGGAGATACTGATATGGGAGGAGACAGAGAAGATTAAAATAACGTATTGCACTATAGCATATGATCTATCAAACTATTGCTGGCCGGTTTCAAGTGAAGTCATCTCAGCAATCTTGGATAAACATCAGCAAATCATTGGTCATTAAGTGCATTTTAAATTAAAACATAAAATGAGACAATACTCCATTTTGACTCTACCTGTCTTGATAGCATCACCATTGGCACTAATCCAGTAGGGCACAGCCGTTCCCATGATTAAAGAAAATCCGATCACAAACTGGTTTCTTGAGGAATTAAGGTCAACAAACTGTATGTTTGAAATACCAATGGCTACAATCATCCCAAATACAACCATGAGTATACCGCCTACAACTGGGTCAGGTATAGTAGTGAACAAAGCACCAAACTTGGCAAATATTCCAAGGAATACCATCAGTAATCCTCCAGCTTGAATAACTAGTCGACTTCCAACCTTAAACACAATGCCAAGTAGGTTTTGGGCTTGTTATTGCATTATTGAGGAAATCGAGTGACTGTGAGTACAATATTTTTTGTCTATTAATGATTACCTTTGTAATGCCGATGGCACCAATATTTTGGCTATAAGACGTTGTTCCATTGCCGCTTCCCCAGGCTCCAGCAAGCAAACACCCTAAGCCCTCTATAGCTATACCACGGTTTATAGCATGAATGGGTGGAGGAGGGGCACCACTGATCCTTGCGCATGCATAATAGTCTCCTATCGACTCGATCATGGAAGCAATAACACCAGCAAGCATACCAAACACTCCAGCTACGCTTATGGTAGGGGTACCCCACTGACCTATATATAGATGAAAGTGTTAATGTTAAGTGATTAACGTCATTACACCGCTGGAATACCACGTTCTCTCTCTCTCTCTCTCTCTCTCTCTCTCTCATCCAGTGCAATGTTCATACCAGGGTAAGGAAAACGAAACCAATGTGAATCGTAGAGAGCTGAGGTCCTGAAATCTGTTCTTGCTCTAGAACCAGAAGGGAAGCCACCTGCTTTGGTGATTATGAGGCACACAATCCACGCAGTACCGAAAGCAAGGACGACCTGAAATCATGGACCAAAGGTTTCGAAAAGCTTAAGTTAAATGTTCACAGAACTAGTTATAACCGTTAAGATATAGTCTGCTTCTTTGTTTAGAATAGATGAGACTTAAGACTTTAAAGTTGAAAGAAATAGCTGAATACTTACAGGGAAAGCTTTGAAGAGTTTGAAGCTGGTTTTGGAGAATCCATGACCACGTTTGTACACCAAGACTGGTGCATTTATCTCTTTCAGAAACTGAGAGAAAATGATGACCAGCGCCATAGTCCTGCAGGTTCCAGTTAGGAAAAAATGGAAATGAAAAAATGTGAATTTACTCTCTTGCTTTGTTTAAAGTGATCGATACCGTACATGCATTGATTGCCTTTTCTTCCTCCCCGCTTTACTTAAAGAATTGTGTCTGGCCATGCAGCGCTTATGTTCTTGATTTTTGCTAATCAAACTTTGGAAAACTGGAGTGGCACAGGAAGCTAGAGCACAGAATTTACTTGGCTCATAAGTAGTCCTCATGTACTACCACCCACCATGTATACAGAGACAGGCTAGTTATAGGCAAGTGATTTTGTACGGAAAACATTGGTCGTCCAACAAAAGTAAAATCGAAATGGCTGATGAAAGTCTGTTGCATCCGCTCAGGTTTTTGTTGTTCAGTTTCACTCATTCGCTCCTTAGATTAGAAGAGTATAGAAGTTCAAATGCTCTTTTTGTTAGCTCAGTAGAGAAAGGTGACCTGATATTGTATAGCGATGTTTTACACCGAAGATAATTTGATTTTTACTTACAGAGCCGATATCCCCCAGTGTTGTCCTGAAAAACAAAAATTTAAAATAATCGATCATATCTAGGACTGCATGTGGACATGTGGATTCTCCTGTATAAACCCAATACATCTACTGAATAGTGAATGTACCTCGCTCCATGCCAAAGCAAGGATTGCATAAATATATTAGATTTAAATCAAAAACAATGGGATTGAGGGAGATACCAAGGCATTTGGAATTTCCAAGGCAATCACACAGAAGAGAGCTTCTGACTGATAAAAAAACACTTCCTAGTCAAACAGTTGGAGTTGCATCAATTCATAGTTATTCGATTATTTGCAAACAAGCAGAACGAATTGCAAGTAATAGAGGGATTTCACGGCAGCCATGTTTGTGGTCAAAATAATAGACCTTTTCTCCCAAGAGAAATGAAATATTTTGTCATTCAAAAACTTTCTATTGTACTTGCCCACAAACATGGCTGCCGTGAAATCCCTCTATAGGCGTGTCCCAATAGGCTAAATGTCTGCTGTGTAACTTATTATTCTATGTCCATATTTTCCAATCAATGATAAGTCGAGAACTGATCTTGAACCGATCATGCGCTGAAAATGCGTCCTTCGGAATCTCCACAATCAATAGCCGATTGTTAACTCGTAGTTTGGACCGAATACTTCCCGAATTACGGACGTACGAACTTACTAAATGACTTACACGGGTGATAGCATAGTGGATTACCCTTTATAGAAACAGTATCCACAAAAAATTTAAACGACACGATTCTTGAAATTGAGTATTGAATATTTTATAGTATAGTATAGTATGGCAATGTTATTAGTTGTATTAATAGTTAGGAGCAAGGATGGCGCGGCCTTCGGTGCGAGAGGTCCTAGTTCGATCCCCAGATCTCACATCCTTGTTTCGCGGCACTTCTTTCCATTCCGTGTAGCTTTAATTAGCTTTAAATACCCTTAAAACTGAGCACTGATGGAAAGAGGGGGGTAAAGAGCGCACCGTCGGCTTCCTGGGAGACCAGTGTTCAGCTGAAGGAACTGCTGACACTAAATATAGTGCTTTACCTTTTAGTTGTATAGTATGGTATTTTTGCACGGTAAACTGAGTTTAATAACTTTGATATCACATCATTAAAAATGCTCCTCAAAAGAGAAGTAAATACGATAATAATAATAATAATTATTATTATTTTAAAACAAAATTATATCCGTGAACAATTTTACCTGACAAATTGGCAGCAGGTATATATAGGGAAAGACCAATCATTGTTATAGTAGGAGCTATGGTCAGCGGTCCGATAAATCTGAGTAGAAGACCAATTAAACCACTGAATCCAATAAACATTTGGAACAACGATGACATCATGATGGCTCCTTGGATCTAGAAAAAAAATATTGAAAGAAAATTAAAATGCTAAGAGATTAACATTATCAGATTAAAGTGTTAAGTTGGCTCTCACGCCGTTCTTTCAAACGTGCGGCCTAGGAAGGAAGTGGGGCAAATGAACATCCAAAGATCTTTTGATCAAACAATGTAGGGACTGTAGGAGATCCGGCCCGCCTTTGCAGTTACTGGCTGCAAACGGTTTAGAAGTCGACCTCCGCGTTTTCTCGCGATCGGATAAGGATATTACGTGGTGCGTGGAGACCCTGTTTGTGTGTGTATAAATATAAAAGTGGAGGTAACGACTTTATGTCCCCTCGTAGAATGAAGACATCATGTCGTCTACTTTAGTACATTGTGAATTATGTCTCTTTTTCCTGTTTGGGAGGAGGCCGCACTTCTGTTTGTTTGATTGTTTGTTTGTTTGTTTGAATTTCTAAGAGTTTATTAGTTGTGGATTGAATCACCTATCCGTAACACTGATTATTATTACGAAAGCATATTTTGAAGGTGTCTCCACAAGTGGGTTTGTCACTTAAGTCCCCACAAGTAAGTGATCGCTTGTATGTATGTATGTTTGTTTGTTTGTTTATTTGTTTGTTTGTTTGTTTGTTTGTTTGTTTGTTTGTTTGTTCGTTCGTTCGTTCGTTCGTTCGTTCGTTCGTTTGTTTGTTTGTGGGTTTGTTCGTTCGTTCGTTCGTTCGTTCGTTTGTTTGTTTGTTTGTGTGTTTGTTTGTTTGTTTGTTTGATTAATTGATTTTTGGGACCAGATCTTTGAGCTAGCTACAATAGCTTCATGAAGTTTTTGAATAAATTACCTCGTTCATTCTTGACTTCCAAATGTTTTGATCATGGTTGGTCTGCGAGCCATTTAGAGATGATTTCGACCCTTAAAAAGTATAAATACAACGCTGACCCCAAGAAACGCACTATTATAGTAGCAATAAATGTCATAAATGTGATAACAATCATAATTGACGGTAATAGTAATGATATCTGTCATTTGAACAATGATCATTGCAACAAAAACACTAAAAACAACCAGTACCATTCAGAGATGAATTCGATGTTGACCCTTAAAAAGGATTAGAGCGTACTAGCAAAATGCTTTAGGCAATAATATGGATGATTCATAGAAATGTTATAACTATTCAGCCGCCAATCGTTTGGCTATAATGTGTCATTTGAATAGTGACAATTATAACAAAAATATTCAGAAACAGTAAAGCATACATAGTTAACAATTAATTAATACATATACCTTGAACAATAGTGGGACATTTCCATTGGTCCAGACTTAGAATTGCAATTGTTGGCCCAAGAAAAGAAAATGAGCCTCCTTGTATTATTGGTAGCCTGAAACAATATTTGTAAATAAAAAACACATGCATGTCAAAACCAGAAATTTACTCGACACGTGCCTGCCGAGGTCGCGCAAGGAAAGGTGGGCTTCTTGTCCCTAGTGACGCGACGGGAAATCGAACAGCGCACTTCGATTAGAAGGCCGCGCACTAACAAACACTTGCTTCTAACAGGTCATAAGCATAGTTCTCAGTATTTACCTTGTTCCGAAGGTTGACTGTAATAACGTGCAAATTCCAGATACAAAGAAAATGGTACTTATTACTTCACTGATGACTACAGGGCTGTCTTTGAAACACATCGGACCAGCGAGAACAAAAGCTATAGTCACAGTTGATCCTAGCATCGTTAGGTAATGCTGTTGAGGGAATTAGACAAGAGGTACTAAACGGTTTGCTTAGATTTGTCAACGGGAAGGAATCAGGACTTGAAGCAGAACTGACGCGGTAAAATCATGATTTAGTTGATAGCCAATCTATTACAGGCGTAATGAAACATTTTAATATCACATAGATGTTCCAAACAACGGGCTGCTGATACGGACCGATTTCGTTTTACCTGAAGTCCTAACAGTATACACAAATACCAGGGAGGCTTGTCGTTCACCAGGTATAGCATACCATGGTCTTTGGACATGGTTGTGCTTGGGTTGTCACTCTGAACAAGAATCAAAATAATTAGACGAACAGACAGACAGCTGATAGACAGACAGACAGACGGACGGACAAACGGACAGACAGACAGACAGACAGACAGACAGATAGATAGATAGATAGATAGATAGATAGATAGATAGATAGATAGATAGATAGATAGATAGATAGATAGATAGATAGATAGATAGATAGATTACACGAGTGCCGTTCAAAAGATTACTGTGCTTTATAATAATAAAATTGTAGTCAATAGTTCAAAATTGTAAAAGACAGATAAACAGAGCCAAGCTACATCCATTGTTCGGTTAATAATTCATGTTACCCTGTACACCAATGCATACCCTGTACACCCATTCATACCCTGTATACTGATGCATACCCTGTACACCCAAGCATACCCTGTATACTGATGCATACCCTGTACACCCCCGCATACCCTGTACAACCATGCATACCCTGTACACCCATGCACACCCTGTACACCCATGCATACCCTGTATACCCATGCATACCCTGTACACCAATGCATACCCTGTGCACCTATGCATACCCTGTGCACCTATACATACCCTGTACACCCATGCATACCCTCTACACCCACGCATACCCTGTATACTGATGCATACCCTCTACACCCATGCATACCCTGTACACCCAGGCATACCCTGTACACCCATGCATACCCTGTACACCCATGCATACCCTGTACACCCATGCATACCCTGTACACCCATGCATACCCTGTACACCCATGCATACCCTGTAAACTGATGCATACCCTGTACACCCATGCATACCCTGTACACCCATGCATACCCTTTACACCCATGCATACCCTGTACACCCATGCATACCCTGTAAACTGATGCATACCCTGTACACCCATGCATACCCTGTACACCCATGCATACCCTTTACACCCATGCATACCCTGTATACCAGTACAATTGAAGGTGATGGTAATTGCTTGTTTACAGCTGTAGCCACACATTTAACAAGTTTGCTTAGTAGCAATGATTCATTAAGTGCACACCTTAAAGACATGGGGTTTAAAACAACCTTCGGTGTAAATGAAATGGCCAGTTACTTACGATACAAGGTTGTGCAGGAAATACAAGGTGATCGGATTGAGTTTTATCAAAACTTCCTTCCAAGTTATCTAGATATATTTGTAGAAGCGGAACGGTTTAGAGAGTCGGGGACATTTTCCGGTGCTGTCGGAGACCTTATACCGTTAGCGATAGCTAATACTTTACAAATACCGTTGTTTATACTCAATCCTTTGTATATGTCTCCATTCGTCGTTATATCCCCTGAACAGATACAGCCATCGAGTCAATACATTACATTGGCTTTCAATCCAAATGGACCAGGTCATTACGATGTACTTAATCCGGCCGTGACATGTCCATCTAAACAAACGCAACGTAATGAAAATCCTAAGGAAAAAGTGACGGCAAAAGTGATGACCTCAGTTACTTATAAAGAAATACCATCGAAGCCATGCCGATGTGGGGAAAAAAAGAAATACGGTAAAAAAAGTAAACGTACTTACAAAAGCAGATGTCTTTGTATACAAAAAAATGGGAAGTGCATGGCTACATGCAAATGTGCAAGGAATTGTGTTGAGAACGGTTGTGGTGTAAATGACCTGTCAAGTCTGGGAAAAAAGAAAAGAACATCAAGAAAACGACTAAATAACATTAAATCTACAATAAAGCCAAAGCGATCAAAGCTTTCTATAGAGGAAAAAGGCGAAAAGACAAAAGAGAAAAACATGAACATACTAGAGTACTTTATATTATATGCAATTCTCTCGCACGCCAAAAGCAAAACTGGAGTGATTTATGATGTTATGACCTGCAAGAATTGGTATCTGTCAATCGTCGATTTCGTAAATAGTGTTGCCATTTTAGCTTCACTTCCGATTTTCAAACATTCATTGTTGATCATAGAAAAAGAAAAGAAGAGCATTGAATCAAAAGCAAAAAAATAACAACGATATCAACCATGACTTTTAAATGGCCAGTTTTAAACATAAACATTTTCCCTCAAAAATCTAGTTAAAGTTTGCAATAGTAATTCAGAAATTATGTACAATGATTACCAATAACCACTTGCAATGTCATATGTAAACTTCGATAACATGCATTAAAATAGAATTGAGAATATCACTTTGAATGGTTCAATCATGTCTTATCAGATTTAAACAATTCAATATGTATGGGTATATAGGCTATGCATGGGTGTACAGGGTATGCATGGGTATACAGGGTATGCATCAGTGTACAGAGTATGCATGGGTATACAGGGTATGCATGGGTGTACAGGGTATGCGGGGGTGTAAGGGTATGCATCAGTATACAGGGTATGCGTGGGTGTACAGGGTATGCATGGGTGTACAGGGTATGCATGGGTGTACAGGGTATGCGTGGGTGTACAGGGTTTGCACTGGTATACAGGGTATGCATGGGTGTACAGGGTATGCATGGGTGTACAGGGTATGCATGGGTGTACAGGTTATGCAGAGGTGTACAGGGTATGCGTGGGTGTACAGGGTATGCATCAGTATACAGGGTATGCATCAGTATACAGGGTATGCGTGGGTGTACAGGGTATGCATGGGTGTACAGGGTATGTATAGGTGCACAGGGTATGCATAGGTGCACAGGGTATGCATTGGTGTACAGGGTATGCATGGGTATACAGGGTATGCATCAGTATACAGGGTATGCATGGGTGTACAGGGTATGCATGGGTGTACAGGGTATGCATGGGTGTACAGGGTATGCGGGGGTGTACAGGGTATGCGGGGGTATACAGGGTATGCATGGGTGTACAGGGTATGCATGAGTGTACAGGGTATGCATGGGTGTACAGGTTATGCAGAGGTGTACAGGGTATGCGTGGGTGTACAGGGTATGCATCAGTATACAGGGTATGCATCAGTATACAGGGTATGCGTGGGTGTACAGGGTATGCATCAGTGTACAGGGTATGCATCAGTATACAGGGTATGCATGGGTGTACAGGGTATGTATAGGTGCACAGGGTATGCATAGGTGCACAGGGTATGCATTGGTGTACAGGGTATGCATGGGTATACAGGGTATGCATCAGTATACAGGGTATGCATGGGTGTACAGGGTATGCATGGGTATACAGGGTATGCATGGGTGTACAGGGTATGCATGGGTGTACAGGGTATGCGGGGGTGTACAGGGTATGCACTGGTATACAGGGTATGCATGGGTGTACAGGGTATGCATCAGTATACAGGGTATGCATGGGTGTACAGGGTATGCATGGGTGTACAGGGTATGCATGGGTGTGCAGGGTATGCATGGGTGTACAGGGTATGCACTGGTATACAGGGTATGCATGGGTGTACAGGGCATGCATGGGTGTACAGGGTATGCATGGGTGTACAGGGTATGCGGGGGTGTACAGGGTATGCACTGGTATACAGGGTATGCATGGGTGTACAGGGTATGCATCAGTATACAGGGTATGCATGGGTGTACAGGGTATGCATGGGTGTACAGGGTATGCATGGGTGTACAGGGTATGCATCAGTATACAGGGTATGCATGGGTGTACAGGGTATGCATGGGTGTACAGGGTATGCATGGGTGTACAGGGTATGCATGGGTGTACAGGGTATGCATGGGTGTACAGGGTATGCATGGGTGTACAGGGTATGCGGGGGTGTACAGGGTATGCGGGGGTGTACAGGGTATGCATGGGAATACAGGGTATGGGTGGGTGTACAGGGTATGCATGGGTGTACAGGGTATGCGTGGGTGTACATGGTATGCATGGGTATACAGGGTATGCATCAGTATACAGGGTATGCATGGGTGTACAGGGTATGCATGGGTGTACAGGGTATGCATGGGTGTACAGGGTATGCTTGGGTGTACAGGGTATGCATGGGTGTACAGGGTATGCATTGGTGTACAGGGTATGCGTGGGTGTACAGGGTATGCATGGGTGTACAGGGTATGCATGGGTGTACACAGTGTGCATGGGTGTAGAGGGTATGCATGGGTATACACGGTATGCATAGGTATACAGGGTATGCGTGGGTATACAGGGGTACACCTGGGGTATAATGCTTATGCAGGGTACGGATAGAGATGTGCATTTGGCGTAAGCGTAACATGAATTGTTAACCCATTGTTCTATCTTTTTGTTCACTTTTTCAAACCGTGACCGTGCGCAAAACAAAATCATTCCTACATTCCTACAAACAATCAGCCAATGAAAACGTTTGGGTTACGTCAGTCAAACATAATAAATGAAGGCAAAAAAAAAGATTGTGCACGGTCAAGGGCCTATTCAACTTCCACGTTTGCTCCTTTGGCAGCCCCTTTAATTTGAAGTTTGCCGGGTTATTAACCTTGACACAAAGTTATATGTATATAAAATGTATATATAGTTTGTGTGTTTGTTTAAGCTAAAAATCTAGTGACATTCTCCGAATGATTCATATTTACTGAACAATATGACCTTAAAACCCCTGGTGATACGTACAGACAGCACAGCGCTATTAAGGCATGCATGGCTGGGAAATCAGTTATTTCTTCATATCTATCCCGAATTCAAGGTACATCAGTAGTAACAATTAACGGTGATAAGTAATTTCCACAAGTCTGGTACCATGGCCATGGAAACTAGGTCACGTGGCCTCACGGCAGCCATCTTGAGATTATGAAATAAGCCCTTGGAAAACGTAGTGAAATAACTTTAAAAGCCACGAAAATACGCATAGCTCAATACATATATTAAATCTAACTGGATAATCTTGATAATTAGTTTTCTTTAAATTTTTATACTATTTTTAGCATCTATGGCGAACTCAGCCCTGGGCAAAATGTAAATGCATACTGATTCCTTTTATTTTTCAGTGCTAGTCTAAGGTGGTTCAAAATCGCTGTACAATGAGAATGGAATGGAATGGAATGGAATGGAAACTTTATTTAGCCACGGTAAAAACATCAGTACATACAAATATATAACTATTATAATAATATAAAAAGTTTAAAAATTGTATTAAACTGTTTTACATGTTTGCCGTGCGGGAGTACTTTGTAGATAGAATCGGTTTAATGCTTTGTTTGAAATTAGAGAGAAGTAATCGCGTGAGCATTGGAGAGGTGTCCATTAACCAGGCATTTTTGCATGCGCTCAGTGAGGTATGATTGAAACCAACAGAGTGTGGTTTGATCTACTCCATAGTACGATAGTTTGCGCAGAAGGATGGCATGATCAATAGTATCGAAGGCCTTTTTTAAGTCGATGAAAATGATGCCGTTGATCATGCCATTGTCTATGTTTACAGACCAACTGTTAGTGGCTTCTAGCAAAGCTGTTAACGTGCTATGGAGTGATCTAAATCCGGACTGACTATTTGCTAATAGGTGGTTATCATTCAGATAATTGTAAAATTGATCATAAATGACTTTTTCAAAGATTTTGGCGACAGCAGGGATTACGGAGATTGGCCTGTAGTTGTTAGGGTCTCCTTTTTTCCCTTTTTTGAAAATTGGTGTCACTCTAGCAAGCTTCAATATATCCATATATCCATATATCCATATTCAAGATATCCATACAAGCTATATCGTCTAAAGTGGAAAGGTCGATATGAGTGTTAAAAGCTGACAAATCACATGTACATTATTTTGTTATTTAGAGCTGTTTTAGGTTTTAAAATAGATATACGGTATAACAAGTTTCGCATGAATTCCTCAGTTGCAGTCAGTTGATTACTCAAGTGCAATAATTTTCGACGTGTCATCAAAAACATGAACTTAAATTTCTGATTTCTTTCCGGCGATATTTTTCACTTCTGTCTTAATATTTCTCACTTCTGCCTTAATGTTAATGCTCACTTTTGTCTTTACCTTATTATGCATGATACGAAACCGTTAACGCCTCCTAACTAAAGAGTAGCATTTATAAACAAAGTAAGTCACGAAAAACCTTTGGAGCTCATCAAAATGAATTTTCAAATTCATAAAATAAAATATAATATTTAGTATAATAATAATAATAAACAATCTTTAATCAGGAAGCTTATTTCACAATATGTTTTACAATAAGGTCCTGCAAGTATCCATCTGACGATAAGGTCCTGCAAGTATCCATCTGACGATCATTCATCGTATTTTGAAAGCGTTTTAAGCTTCAGTAAACCAGGAAAAATTGTTTTCAACTAGACCTGTTAGGAACTAGTCGAATATCTTGTTTCTATGTTATTATTTCATTCTGCTCTATATATGAATTTTATACCGAAACAATTTATGAATCATATATATTATACATTTGTATATAGGGTTCGACGTTGTTACCATGATGTTCGAGTAGCTTCGAGTCTTTTTTTCTTTCCTGAATTATTGTGAATTATAGTCTACTAAAATGTAGGAATGTATGGAGTTCAAAAGTGCTGTGATGTTTTAATTTGTAACAAGGATTTACTCACCATTTTCTCTTTCAGGTTTTGTCTGCGTCAGTTCTCAATGCCCTGAAGGGCGGCCATAAAATTAATCGTTAGTTTGGATGAGTAAAGATCTTGCTCACAGTAGCACGCGAAGAAAAAACTTGGCTTCTAACTGATTGGCCATTCGCTATTTCAATTCTCTTATCTCTTACTATACACCGATCAGGAACGTTGGCACAGATCAAGCGTGATAAGGTTTAATTGTCATCTCTGAGACTTTGATATTATGAAATTTATTTGGGCATTATAACTCAGCGCCATGGCCAGGAATTACGGACATCGTTTTTGAATTAATTAAAAAAAATACATATATGAATAAACTTTGACGCTTCAATGAACGCATACAAATCAACGAAAAAAAATACTCAGCTTGAAGCGTTTTGGAAGTCAAAATGAACGCATAAAGATTTCACCTATTTGCTTCAAATTTAATATTGGTGATGTATAACCACCGTATTTTGTGAATCCAACTACGCAAATAACGCTCACGTTTTCGATTTAGAGATATGACGCTTTTAATATGTGTATTTTCGCAGTTTGGCAATAAAAAGGAACAAATTTAAAGGCAAAAAGGAAAGTTTTATCATAGAGGACCAGCTGATGAATTTGTTTTAGAGGTATCCTTGAAATATTCGGATTTACGCTCGCTATAACAAGATGTATGGGGAAGTTTGTGATTATACCTCGTATGAAAATGATCAAAAAGGAAAGGTAAGATTTTAAGTTTTGAATATAATTTGTATTCTGATAGTTCTGAGAGATGTAGGACTTAATAGATTTATTTAGGCTTTTGTAAGAATTTAAGTTTCAGAAACTATATTCGGGAATATATCTTTTCCTCAGGCTATTTCTTTGCAAAAAAACGCCATTTTGTTTTTCTCGTGACGAAATCCGCTGATCTATTGCGCCCGCGATATGACCGGAATTGCTGGCGATGCCGAGTCATTGATCTCAACTTGAGAGCCCCCATTAGCCTATACATTTTTAACATTTGTAGGTTAATGTTTCTTTATTAATAGAACAAAAAAGGTATTCGCAGACTACTGTCTGATGATACGCAGGGTGATTGCATGAAGTTCAATTGAAGTTCAATTCACTTGAATTAATTGAAGTGTACGTTGTCTTTCTGTCTTCATTTTAGTATGTTCAACATTGAGTCAAAATGACTTAGCTCACAACATAGAGGTTCGGATATAGCTTTTACGTTATGTTATTCAAATTGATATTTTTTACAACCACACTACGTATCTTCACGAGATATTAACTTTCAGCGACTATTTAGCGATTTCTCAAGGGGAAAATTTGGCAAGCGTACGTTGTGTTTTCGGACCAGCCGCTATTCAGAATTGCACTTATCCTCTTTTATCTGAAATTATCTGCTGGTCTCGGTTTCTACCAGAACGTCCTGCGTGCACGGTCACGGTTTAGTGACGAAGCTGTTCTAAATACGATTCAAAAGTATGTCCTGCCATTCTGAGCGATAAGTGAACACATCTATTTTCCAGCCATATTTAATTTTGCAAGTTCCATTTTGTCATTTTGATGAAGAATACATGTATAGATGTGGAATTCCAAAAGATTTACAGCAGTAATAACACAATTATTGTAATTCGCTGCAGCACTGGTTTTCCTTTTATCGACCGAAAAGTCCATCCGGGAGAGTTTGGTGCAGGGTACCAAGTAATTACTCGTGCCCTCGCCGTAGGCGGGCGCGAGTCTAGGTTTACCCTTTCTATCTATCTATCTATGGGTCTATGTTTCTCGTCGCAAATGTGTATGCAAATTAGGCAGGCATGGAAACGACGCCACCCACGTTTCGTCATCGCGACAACGTGACTTGACTTCAGGTGCTTGACTTGCATCATACCGAAGCGGACACGAAGCGAAGTTTGCTGTGCTTTGATTTCAACTTCTTTGGTTCACAGTTATGGTGGATTTCTTTTATTTTGACTCAAGCGACAGCTTGTCTGGCGGCTCTTTGATTTCAAAAGGAAATTTGAGAATTTCCAGAATTTCTTATCATTGACTGCACGTTTTAAGGATAAAAGGAAAGATTGAAAACATAATTATGTATTTCAATGTTGTAATGTCTTTATTTCACAAATATATATATATATTTAATTTACATGTAATGTATTCGTATCATTTTATCTATCTATCTATCTATATATATATATATCTGTGTGGAGAGCTAAAGAAACCCTTGCGGGCTTATATTAAAAATTAGCTCCCCAAAGTAAAAAAAAAAAAAAATTTAATTTAATTTCTGTAATTAAATGGTATGGCTGAAATTTTTTGGCGTACAAACTAAAATAAATACTATTAGAAAGTCAATGATTACAAAGCAACTGCAGCTACTTTAAAATATCAAAGAAAATAGACCGAGGTCAAACAGGTCACCCAAACAGGACGGTTCGGCAAATCAGCTTGCCGGCGAAGCAGACAAATATTCCGGCGTTCAGTACCGAACTCAAAACGTGACCAAACTGGCTTTAAAACATATTTATTGTTTATTCTCATGCCAGATCAGACTGAATTCCACTTGGGCACGAGTAAACGCACTATGTGCGTCTAGTTTTAGTTAGACATGTAAGTATCTCGTTTATCTTCTTAAAGGATTTTCGTTTATTTATATATTTATAGTCATTTATATTATAGAGTACAAACACTAAGAGTGTGCAATACTTTGCACTATTTAATACTAAATAGCACTAATTAAACAATAGAAAACAAAAGAATTAGCATAATTAGCACTATTTAGTACTATTTATGTTGCACACTTTTAGTGTTTGTACTCTATCTATATAGCAATATTTATTGCACATTTCTTTTCTTATAAAAAGATGAAAGAAAAAGGAAGAAGAAGAAGAAGAAGAAGAAGAAGAAGAAGAAGAAGAAGAAGAAGAAGAAGAAGAAGAAGAAGAAGAAGAAGAAGAAGAACAAAATAAACAGTGAAATTGCCAAAGTAACAGAACAAATTTTGATGTACACAAACCGAATTGTATTCCGAATCCCATAGCTTTCAGAATTCTCATGTTAAACTTCGATCTGACCAATATAGATTTTTTCCCTAATAGATCTAACAAAGATCTATATATGTTCACTCCGGGTGTTCACTCCAAAATTCACATTGCGTGACAGATTCTTTTGCATGTCATTCTGCATTATCCAAAAAATAAAATTGAACTTGAACTTGAATTATTCAGAAATATAAAATACCGTTCCTACTGCAAATAAATTTCGGTTTCTTGTATCATCAATAGCTCTCTGCAGTTAAATAATTACTAAGCATAATTTATTTAAAAAGTAGAAGTGCACATTTACACGTATGCCAGATGTAGACTTTTCAAAAATATGTCATCGAATAGTAACTAGTTTTATTTCAACTTAGTACATTGTGCATGTTTTCGAGGTTCGTTTTAGTAACTTTACTGGATTAAAAAATGCGTTTAAAGAATTACCAGGTATTTAGGAAGTTAAGGGTATCATTGTTTTGTCAGTCTTGCGCTGATTCTGACCTGTAAAGCGATACTTCATGGCACTCATCTTTGTTCGCAAGAATAACTGAAAACTTTTTAGTGGTAAAATATTTCGTTGCTTAGGAAAAGGCTTTTTTTATTTTTAACCTTACTAAAGATGGCTTGCATAAAATCTTTCTATATGTGTAACCAAAAACACTGTACTTTTCTAGACAGACTTCGAGTTGATTACCATAACAGTCAAGTACTTAGGTACATTTTTGAAATCTTTTAATGTCTACTTTTTTATTTTCTCTGTAAATACACTGCTATAAAAGAGTTTTGATAAAGAGCTTTATAAGGAATAAAGTGGAAGAACATTGAAGGATGTAAGATAGCTTGAAAAGCTAGCTTAACAGAATGGATTTACTCACCGTTTCGTCTTTGCTTGACTGCCTGCATTTCCCGATGTCTTGAAGTTCAGCCATCGCGCAAAACTATTACCCGCGTGTTTGAATGCTAATTTATTGAAATAATGCAATGAATTATAGTCAATTGACAACTCTGATTGTGAGGTGAATCTGAGCCAGTCACGTTGTTTAACTACTATATTTATCTATATATCCCCTCGTGACCTATATCATCCAATAGGCATCAGCCTAAATGATATGTTGACATGTTAATTTCATGATATTTATCACACTATTTTATAACAACAACCAATCTCAGTTTACTTTGGCATTCATTTAGTAGTTTTTCCATAACCTTGGTCAGATACGTCACTTGTATAATCAGCTATATTTCAATTACTTATTTAGACTATTAGCTTTGTCAGTGCAACACGGTGTAGTGATGAGTAAGTAGTTTTGTCGCGCGAAACGTTGGAATGCAAGGAATGTCACCAGGTAGACTTAACAGATAAGGGGCAGAAGCTAAATTTGAGGAGAAATTTGAAAGTAATAAGTGATATTCGAATGGAAAAATTAAAAGGCATATGTCCAGGAGTTGAAGGTATGCAACTTTGCAAAAGTTCACAGAAAATCCTATGCATGTAACTACGGATAGTAAGATAATAAATTCACGAGAAGTGACATCCATAGAGTTCCATCCTCAATTCAATCCAGTATTCCCAATCTTGAACAATTAGACGAACATATCGTGTGATGATCTTCTCTTTGAAACTGTTTGTGACCACAGTGTGTTTATCAAAGTTTCCATCGAATATCTAGAAGTTCAGAAATCATAGCATCAATGACATAGAGTTATGATATATATATGAAGGTTAACGATGCAAATGAAGACCCAGTGGACCCTGAGCTGTTCAATGACATTGATCCCTTCTCGATCGCCACATGACTATACTCTTAAAGTTAATTTATGCGTATATATTAACTTTGAGTAGATGAAGCGGGAATAGCGCGCTTGGTTGTCATGCGACATTAAAAAAGCAATCTTTTACGTTTTCATATCAGCAAAAATATCACGAGCTGAAGCATCCTCGGGGACCCAGGGCGAAAGGGGAGGGGGAGGGGGAGGGGGAGGGGGAGGACCGGAGAGGGAGGGGGAGGGGTTAGGAAAGGAAAAGAGGAAAAGGACGCCCTGGGCATTTGACTACCCCAAACCATTTCCAACGGCAAAACTTAATCCTCTCTCTGATTGGCCTCATTATAATTTAATTATAATGAGGCCAATCAGAAGCGTTTGTGCGGTTGAGCTCGATTCGTCTAAAATTACAAGTAAACAAGTTGACCCCACGCATTGCAACACCTCTTAAACAAAGCGAGCGGACACGCGAAAACCTTAAACAGGAATAGAAGCTGGTTGTATCGAAAATTATTCAGAAACAAGATGTGTGATTTTGACTTTAATACCAAATCTTGCCTGATCTGGGTGTGCAGAACTTGACATACAAACATATTAAACTGTCATAGCATCCAAGCGACAATTGAGATGTGCCAGATATTTTTGTTATATGACCTTGTTTACGGGGGATATCCCTAATAGGATTAAGTTTTGCCGTTGGAAATGGTTTGGGGTAGTCAAATGCCCAGGGCGTCCTTTTCCCCTTTTCCTTTCCTTCCCCCTCCCCCTCCCCCTCCGGTCCTTTCCCTCCCCCTCCCCCTTCCCCCTCCCCTTTCGCCCTGGGTCCCCGAGGATGGAGCTGAAGACGATAATGTTCCTAGTGCGGTAGATAAATAACCGCCGATAGAATAAAGCGTTCAGACACTGACTGAATATCTGGCGGCTCGGCTTGTTGTAGCTTCATGCTCAGTTGTGGCGCGGTCTCGGCGTTGTAAGATTCTGGCGTGTTTATGATATGTTTACACGATTTATCTTAAATGTGTCGAAAATGCAACCAAAATTGGGTTTACCTTAAGGTATCAGGGTACCCCTAGCGACCGGTGTGCGTTCAACTCTATATTGCGCCAAAACTTTTAGTCTAAACTCCATTAAAGTATACATTTTTAGAAAGCTGAATAAATGTAGAAACTATTTCTATTATTTTTATCGTAAAACAATTTTTTCCTTTTAGATTAGAGCGAATTATTCAAATTTTCACCGAGGTGTCTTCGCGGAGTTCCCGGTCAATCAATATTGATCCGAAAACAATGTTTACTATCTTTCTGAGATCATGAGATATCACTTGTCAAAAAAAGTGTGTCAGATTTTTGATTAGTTGCCCCGTTGTTCCTAAAGTTACAACATCGCCAAAATAGCTGTATCCGATACAAAACAGACGATAACTTTGGAATAGAGCAAAAAATCGAAAATTGGAGACATACTTTTAAAGAACAACTATCGAAGACGACCTCTGCCAAATTTCAGATGAATCCATCAAAACGATCGTGTCTAAAACTCCACACGGGTACATACGAGTAACATACGGGTACATACGACTACATACGAGTACATACAGGTGACATACGAGCACATACGAGTAACATACGACAACACACAGGTAACATACGACAACATACGAGTAACATACGACAACATACGGGTAAAAAAATTTATTTCAATAAAATACTAAACTTTTTTTTCAATCACAAAATTCATAAAATCAATAATTCAAAAAGGCCACGGCTTTGACATCGATCGATACCGAAGTTTCCAGGAGTATTTGAATCTGGATTCGAAAGACAAAATGAAGAAATAAAATATAGAACAATGATCTGAAGCTTTCTGTTCGCCGTGTGTTCATATTTCTGTGAAGTGTCAGTCTAGGGTTTTCACGGTGAATGTTTCTGAAGTGTTTTACGACATTTCGACGATCCTTGGGTCTTCGATTACAAACACTGACTCATATTCCAAGGATCGTCGAAACGTCGTAAAACACTTCAGAAACATTCACCGTGAAAACCCTAGAAACTTCACAGAAAAAAATAATATATAGACCTCTATGACTAGTACGTCTATCGATCTCTGAGATGATGTTGTTCTCTTTCCTTTTGCTTGTGAGTGCGTATTTATACAAAACTAAGAGTCATACAATGCAATCGAGTTGTAAATCACATACATGAACCAGAAGAGAAAATTCCAAACCATATGACCAGGGGTAGGCACTAGAGTTCCAGAAGGAGACAATGATGGCCTGACTGACTGACGCTAGTAAAAAAACAAGACAAAAACGTGCTATGCTCAACAAGCACCATGTATATTCTTAGTTACAGTGTTACAGGCAATATGACATTCAGTTTGATAGTATATATTTCTTGAAGAAATAGACGTGCTTTATTGATTATGTTCAGATTGAAAAAAAGGGGAAAATAAATTTTTTTACCCGTATGTTGTCGTATGTTACTCGTATGTTGTCGTATGTTACCCGTGTGTTGTCGTATGTTACTCGTATGTTACTCGTATGTACTGGTATGTCACCTGTATGTAGTCGTATGTAGTCGTATGTACCCGTATGTTGCTTGTATGTTACCTGTATGTACCCGTGTGGAGTTTTAGACACAATCGGCTCGTTTTGGAGCCAAGAAGCGGGTTTGTTGATACAAGGAGATTATAACACCTCATAACCTTGCCCGATGACAGCTGAAGTAAAGGGCAACCAAAATCTTGTTACGTTTCCCACACACATGGCGGGAAGTCAAGGCAGTTTGATTCATTGAACTTTGGCTCTTGAATAATCTTTTTACAAAGGTTTCGATAGTTAGACAAATATATTCTTCACCGACAAGCTCTCTTGATGACAGGTCAATTGACAAGGGATGTCAACAGATAATCGACAGGGATTAAGCCGGGAAAACGTTTTTCGCTTATAACTCGCTATTAAAAATCGCTAGTGAAATAATTTTTTCACTAAATCATAGCTTATTGTGTATTCTATCAGAAAATTTAAAAAAGTAAAAATCGACCCTTTTGAGAAACTTTGGGGTACCCTGATACCTTAACTATTCCATTCTCTGTATAGTGTTGCCAGTTTTGTTGATCCATACTACTACCAATCTTGTATCTGGTTACCCATTTAAGTTGATCACTGGCGGCCATTCCTTGTGTAGCTACCTTAGTGACAATCGTGACTCTACCCAGGTCTACCTGAAACCACTCGCCGACTTCGGCAACGCCAGCAGGCCAACTCACGGTGTTCCGTAGACGGCCTCTCACGGCGAGTCTTGAATTTCCACCATAGCCAGAGGATGCGGTTATTGCAGAATCTGGTACGGTCCTGTCTTCAAGTCCTAAAGCGATATCACAGCCTGGAAAAGAAATGGTTTTGATGAATCTTGTACTTCATAGTTCTATTAATTTTTACAGGTCATAGTTTTGTTGAGAAAGGTCAACACGGTACGGTTGCTTTCAACGTCATGGGCGATTAGTACGATAATTTAAACAAACTGATACGGTACATAACACATAGAAATGTCCATCTATATCAGTAATAAACCAATCAAACAATGTTTCTCCGACAGAACAGCGCGCTCAGCCAATCGTTGCGCACAATGAACAAATGATAAGCAAACAGGCGTAAGTGAAAAGGCAAGTCGAGATTGTTTGCGGCGTTTTACAACGCAAAACAAAACTTTTCTTGATTGCAAAATAATAAAACTTTACAATGCTGTAATCGGAAGCAAGCCAAAACGTCTAAGAATAATTCGTCGATTTGCAATCCACGAGTTAAAAGATGGTTGTATTACTTTTTGGAATAGAATTTTATGTACTGCTGCCAACGCCATCATCACGTGATGCAGCAATCGCTAAGTTAACGCTCTCTAATAGCTCACTAGGAGAAACGTTATGTGATTGATTTGTAATACAGATAGACACTTCTAGTTATGTACCTACTTCTGGCAGTAACTGGTAAGGCCTAGGAGTGGGAGGGATGTAGGGGGAAAATTTGAAGACTGTTTGATTAATAATACACTATAAAGATGAGTTGTTTTGATTTAGTTATAAAAGATGGTAGCTTGTAAGAAACTACCATTTTCTATAGTTAAACCAACCATTAAGTAATGTATAAAGAACGAAAGAGCGTGTTTTATCAGCTGATAAAGATTCGAGCCGAAGGCGAGAATCTTTAGCGCCGATAAAACACGCTCTTGAGTTCTTTATACAACTTATCAAACTCCTAGTATAATTCATATGTAAAATATCTTATAAAAAAGATATTTCTGAGAGGTTTTCTCGTTTGAAGTAAAGTAACTGTACACTTTTGCAGAAAACTGGGTTTAATTATAAGTATCTTGTTATCGAATAATAGTGAAACAATGTTTCTTTGATGAGCTGCATTCATAAGATACAACGTGCAGATATTTAATTGCCTGTGGGAATTGTTTAAAGCTGAAAACCATTTCAAAATATAACTATCCAGGGAATTCAAACTTATTACTATTCACGATGATGCGAAAAGTTAGTTCAGTTTATCGACTGAGAGCAATAAGCTGTTCCCGAGAATAACGCTGGTATAAACGAAGGAAAATGAGGCGTTTCAGGAAACCTAAGTCTAAAGAAGAAGAGGCCAATTGTGTAGGCTCAAGTGTCCCAAAGAACACAAAATATGTAACAAAATGGGCAGTAACTCTGTTTTGCGACTGGCAAAAGGCCCGGAATAATAAAAAGGCAGAGTTTGAAGAAACTAGTTTCAATTTTGGCGACATTAAAACTCTGCAAGATTGCGACACAAATCTGGAGGAAATGGGAGCGCAGTCATTAAATTTCTGGATGATTAAATTTGTGCAAGAAGTTGCCAAAAAAGACGGCGACCTGTATCCACCGAAGACATTAAACAGCATTGTGTGTGGTATAAACCGATACCTGGAAGACAAGAACGACTACAACTTCATGGATAAGAGTGATAAAAGGTAAGTTTTCAATGTTAAATTAAAACAATATGAGTAAATCATACCGTAAGCTTTATATAAAGACTTTACCTTCTTATTCTAGATTTTCCTTGCTAAGAAAAGTCATGGACGCCGAAATGAAGAGGAGATACTTTGGTCTAAAGGACTGTTAGGGGGTAATTCTGCTACTAGTTTATTGCACACTATTTATTTCTATAATGGAAAATTATTTGGTCTAAGGGCGAAAGACCATCGCAATTTGCGAATAGCTAATTTCAGGATTACTGATAACATGATTACTTTTGACGAAAGTTTTAGCAAAACGTTTCACGGTGGCCTCAAAGATCTAAAAAATACACCAAGAGTATCCACTCATTTTTGCCACGATTCAGGTAAAGAGCATCCCAGGTGCTTAGTACAATTGTATAAGTTGTATCTTGAAAAAATCAAAATTTTTGATTCAGTAGTACAGGATAAGGCTTTCTATTTCTATCCAAATCGCGATTTCAGTAAGTTTGAATTTGAGCAAAGACCTCTAGGTGAAAATAAGTTAAATGGTATTCTACCAGATGAGCTTTGTGCTAAGGCCGGCCTGGCAAGGAAGACAGCACATTCATTAAGGATAACCACTGCAACTAGGCTTTTTCAAAGTGGTATTGAAGAGAAGCTTATTAGAGATCGAACGGGTCACAAATCAGATTCACTTTTCAAATATGAAAGAGTCTCAAATCAACAGTTAAAGCAAGCGAGTTCAATTTTAGGTCCTTGTAATTCCGAGGCTAACGATAGTACAAATTGCCCTTCATTTGAGTTCAATCTGTTTGATACCTTAGAGGATAATTTTTTTGATAATGTAATTTCTGATGAAACATTATGCAGCATTAATTTATCTGATGATGATTTGATGTTTAATGAAGATGTGGCAGATGAAATATTAGCAGGCATAGATTACGAGAGTGCCACTACCAGTGTAACTCGGCCTACACCAAAAGTTAGTGAAGCTTGTACAGCTAGTCCACCTAAATTAGTGTTTAGTAACTGCACTTTCACCAATGTAACGTTTACTAATTCAAAATGATTGAACAGTTAAGTAATAACACAGATGTATTTATCTAGCTTAAAGGTAAAACTTGAAAATTAAAGACTATATGTTGCTTTGTCGTCTTGCATTTGATCTTGATAAAGCATTAATGAATAAAATATTAGTCCTTTATCGTAAATTGATAAAGGACTAATGTTTTATTCATTAATGCTTTATCAGCCCCGCACTCCCCTGAAAATATTCAATGCCGCCCCCGACTTTTAGAATGTTGCGCTTTTCTCTACTACTAAAAATGTCGTCACGTGGTCGTATAATAGCATATCATTGGCTTACAATCTTATGAATTATTAATGAGTTTGGTAATGTGCTCTAAACAACCTAGTAAATGATGAAAAATTTGAGTACTCGATATAAATAATATTCAGATCAGAATACTTAGCTAGTGCTTTACCTCGACACACTTTGGTTTTCCCATGCTCCCAAAAACATCTTTTGTCTGGTCCAGTCGGGGTACAAAACAGATCTCTACATGGCATCGCATAAAAACTGTTCAAAAAGTAAATGCCATGATTTTTACTGGGAACCAAGTCATGAGGGTGAGACCAATTGGTGGCATTGTTCAACTCACAAAGTCCCGTAGCTGGATAAAAGTTGAGGCTGTAGCAGTTGTAAATGTCTGAACATTTCAAGAAACAGCCAAACAGTGTCGTTAAGTTGAATGTCTGGATAACATGTTCTTGTAATATCCAATCAGATAGAGTGGATGAGATATCAAACTGAGCTTGGAGGAGACGAACTAAGTTACATGCTGTGTACATGGAGATAAAAAGTGTACTTTTAAGGTGAACTTTATAATGCATGGTAAATCTACAAGGAAATTAGAGAGAAAAAAAAATCGATTTAGAGACCGATTAGCATAAAGTATAACTTGAAGCTCGCGCGCTAACTCTCAAACTAAAACCAATTTCACATATGCACGTATTTGTACGTTTGTCCTCCTCATGTCTGACCAATCACATCTTTATTGTCTAGCTCAGCCGGCTGGTCTCCTTCGTGTGGAGGATTGGCGTTGTGTGACGAGACTAAAAACGGCTGCGAAGGAGACTAGCTCAACTCTTGATTGTTTACATTTCATGCACCATTCCATTTTTTAAGTTATTTCCCTTCAATGAGCAGGAAATTTCCCGACTTTTTCTCTCTCCTTTCATGTTTTGGATTTTTCTTTTGTTATCATCATTCTTCTAGAAAATCTTCAAATAAGAAATGTTAGTTACCACCTCCTAATTAGCTTCGTTACAAGTTTTCAAAATACTCTTCTTCGAGAGGTTTCAATCTGTGGGAATTTCAAAAAAGTCTTAAATTCCTATAGATAAATTTTATATGGTTGAAAAATGGATCTACATTCAAATAGAGAAGGATAATTAAGCTAGAGAAATCGCTATCACTCCAAGTTCTATTTATATTCTAATAACAAGTTCTATTTAAATTCTATTTAACTTTTGTGCAGTGTAAAATCGACTTTTTATTGCAAAGATTCAACGTCAGTGAAATAATCCCAATAATCAATATTTAGTGATGAAAAAAATACAGTGACTTTCAAACATACCTTTTTGTAGGAAAAAGAAAAAAGATGCATGTTTTGAAATTTCCCAAGCGAATTCGTCATTGAATAAAGTAGTATAGAAGTAATTGATAGAAAGCGTTTATTGTAATTGTAGATAGCTGTGCTTGACTTTCAATATACCAGAGTAACAATTGGGCCTTTTCAATTAGGATGTTTTCAGTTAAGTCACCTATAGAGCTCGCAGTCATTATATTCCTACTGACGCGTTACCAGTGTTTACTGTGCGTTAATAGTCCAGTTGCGAGATATGCTTCACCTGCCACATACAAAGGATTTAGAACGAGGCTACCTGCTAAAACTTTTGTCTTGTTACGAATAACTGAGCTTTAATTTATGCACGAACCTCGTCTTGATTCCTTTGTATGTGGCAAGTGAAGCGTATCTCGGAAGTCGGCTACTGGGCTAAGTCAAGCGAAGTTATCTTGGAGCCTCTAAAAAGAGGGACAAAACTAGCAAAGTAAAAAGTAAACAAGTCGAACAATACCAACAATCACTTAAATGAAAATGTAAACACAAGCACGATTCTGCATAATATGAATAATAAAAAATGTTTGAAATCAAATACGATCAACATCACCTGCCTTAAATGGCCTGACAATATCGTTGTTTGAGATATTTCTTTTTATACTAAAATAAGCAAGAATAATGCAATATCAGCGGCTTCCCCCCATGGGTCATCCCCCACTGCGTATCCAATGGGAACAGGGGACATTTGCCGCGATTTGCCGTATGTTTCTTGCCCGAGGGGTGGGAGAAATATTTTTGTTCACGGAATTATCGCAGCCAGCAGAGGGTAGAAGCTTAACAGAACAAAATTAAACTAAGGGCCCGTTCACATGAAGGCGAGTTGTCCCTGGTAGCAGGGATAAGTCTTTTGTTCTCTTTTCCCTGGGGGACGCAAAACAAAAGGGTTATCCCCGCTACCAGGGACAACTCGCCTTCATGTGAACAGGCGCTAAGGGAAAAGGTGTTCTCGCATATTCTTTGGGGAATTTGTCAACAAAGGTATGTAATAAGTTGCCTTTTGTTATTTATGTGTGCAAACTTCTGTTTCGAGTTTTTGTTTTGACTGAAACGTGTTTTTTATGTTACAGTATTGTATACGTATTCGATAGCTACAAATAACAGGAATCTTGTTAGTTATGCCTATCAAACTGATCTCTGAAATTCAAATAAACATAGTTTCATTTAGTCTAGTAGTGCATCATAGGAGTCCTTTTGCGCCTTAGGAGGGTGGAAACTTGTAAATATTTATATATCTTTCTTTCTTTTCAACATTTCTCTTTCTTTCTTTCTTTCTTTCTTTCGACATTTTTTCTTTCTTTCTTTCAACATTTTTTTTCTTTCTTTCAACATTTTTTCTTTCTTTTCTTTCTTTTTCTTTTGCCCTCGCGAATTTCCCATTTCCTAGATAGCTAAAAATAAAGTGGCTTCAGTGTGTCAAGATTTCCAAAAACGAAATTCACTTCCACTATATTGCTTTAAGTACTAGGTGAAAATTGAAATATACATTGTTTTAAATGATTTATTCCTTGCTTTTACCAAAAATTAATTTCAAAATCAACATCTTCAATCAGGTAGAAGGAATTAAAAAGGAAGGAAAGTTAGAGTGCGTGAAATGTGAGGGTTTATTTTTCATTTCTACGTTTCAGCAAACAGATCGACTTATGAATTAAAGATTCAGTTCGTCTATCGTTAGAATTACAAATATTTGTTTTATCTTAGAGTTTTCGTCTTTTACTTAGCTTTAAAAACACGGATATGTAGCCTTTGATGATTAGCAAAAATCAGTAATGATTTATGTAATTTATGCGGGTCGTATTTTCATTTCAGCCCTCTTAGCTGAGTAATGATGGCCTTTCCATGAATACCAATTCACGCCATCAGCATAGGACTTGTGCTTGCCGTGGTAGTAATGGCCGTTAAGGTTGGACGAATGGCAGGCGGTATACCACCAAGCACCTTTGAACTTAACGGCGCAGTTATGCTTCCAAGCATCATGGTCACTATCTTTGGTGGTAAAGCTTGCGCCACGGTGACCAGATAGAGAATCTCCTGCATTACCTGTCCAGAAATAAAATCACACTGTTAAATAATCATGTTGCTTGAACTTATATTATTACTTTTATTAACGAAAGAAAATCGTTCCGTGCCAGTAGTCAGGCTTTTAGCTCTGGTGATTATAATTAGGCAGCAGGGAAGAAAGATGTTTAAGATTGCTAAGTTTACTCTAGTCTCTTACAGAGGATTTTTTACATACACTGTAAATTGTAAAGAGTCGATTCAGCCCTAAAATCCAAATCGGCCCCAAATAGACAAGAGCCGATCCAGTCCCTGACAGTGCTGTATTGATACCAAGTGGCTGAAACAGACCCATAAAAACCTATTTTAGCCCCATGTTTTTCCAAAATGACCCCAGTCAGTTCCATATCAACCCCATTTTGGACCATTTTGATCATAGCAGATTTCATCTCGAATGAAATTGTTATAATACTGATTAATTCAGCCAAATTAAGTTTAATGAACCTCCCAGTAACCACCAAAGTTAAAAGTTAAAAGTCTCTTAACTTTGACCACATGTAAAATCAATAGAACTCAGTACATGTTTCAGCCCTAAAATCCGAAACAGCCCCTTTGCCTATGGGTTGATTTTGCCCTTACATCGATCAAAATGTCCCAAATGGTGTTAAAAATGCTAAAGTAGCCCTAAGATGGCCTGAATGAAAAAACATCGCTAAACAGTAAAGCGAAAATCATTTCATTTCATTTCATTTCATTTCATTTCATTTCATTTCATTTCATTTCATTTCATTTCATTTCATTTCATTTCATTTCATTTCATTTCATTTCATTTCATTTCATTTCATCATGTCAGAATCAAGAGCGTTTGTGACACGTGAGAAGTATTTAGATTCAGTTGTAAATTCATCCATTTTTTTAAATGCGAAACATTTGCAGAACAGAGTTTTTCAACTCAAAGTACTCAAAGGCTCTCAAAAGAAAAATGTATCAAGACACTTTGGTAGGAAGAAGGGGAGAAGCGGCCTCCCTTTCTATGGATACCCCTCCCTTCTCCCATACCACGATTTTGAGTAGACCTGGGTACAAATCAATCCCATAACTCCTTGCTACCTTCAACATTACCCATGATGCCTTCATTTCAAACTAAAGCCCGCCAGTTCAAACCGTAACGGCTGGAAAGTAAGGACTATGTTGGACTATTTTACTGCTTTAGACCTTCACAAATGCTAAATTTATGTCATATCGTTGCTTGGAGTGATTAAGAACATCCACAGGAAAGATTTTTACAGTTTTACTTGCAAACGAAACGGTGAGTGCATATAATTTATCGCATATTTGCTTTTAATAATTTGTAACCGCCAACCACTTGGCTTGAGTCGTAAGTCTTATATTTTTATGAAACCGTTGAATCATTAGTACGATAATAATAATAATTTATGGCATATTTGCTTTTAATTATTTGTTACCGCCAACCACTTGGCTTGAATCGTATATTTTTATGAAGCCGTTGAATCATTAGTATGAGACCTTAGACTAATCGAAACTCACGTCCAGTACACATTGCTTGATTACATTTTGGCCTGTAGAGTTGTTTAAATGTTTTGTGAAATTTTGTAGTAATTCTAATTTGTGATTGAGGAATATGTGTGTTGAGTGTTGGGCCTTGAGCCTTGGTAACTCATGTCTAGTACACATTGCTTGATTACATTTTAGGTTGTAGTGTTGTTTAAATGTTTTCGTAAAGTGTAGTAATTCTAATTTGTGATTGAGGAATATGTGTGTTGAGTGTTGGGCCTTGAGCCTTGGTAACTCATGTCTAGTACACATTGCTTGATTACATTTTAGGTTGTAGTGTTGTTTAAATGTTTTGTAAAGTGTAGTAATTCTAATTTGTGATTGAGGAATATGTGTGTTGAGTGTTGGGCCTTGAGCCTTGGTAACTCATGTCTAGTACATGTACACATTGCTTGATTACATTTTAGGTTGTTGTGTTTAAATATTTCGTGAAGTGTAGTAATTCTAATTTGTGATTGAGGAATATGTGTGTTGAGTGTTGGGCCTTGTGCCTTGGCAACTCATGTCTAGTACACATTGCTTGGTTACAATTTAGGCTGTAGTGTTGTTTAAATGTTTTGTGAAGTGTAGTTCTAATTTGTGATTGAGGTATATGTATGTTGAGTGGAGGCCTTGAGCTTTGGTAACTTGTATGTCGTAGGTTTGTTTAAACTTTCATTTTGTAATTTTACACTATGTGTAACTAAACCACCTGTAACAAAGAAGACTAACTTATGATGAAGATATAGAATGTGAACACTTTTTTAGTCTTTTTGGGATCTGCATAATCATTATTGTGTAGTTCCAGAAAAATATTCATACCCCCACCATGGAGGGAATTGTAAATTCTGGAGAGGTGGTAGATTCAATTTCCAGCTACTAAAGGTTCAGAGAAGGGTCAGAGAAAAGATAAAATTACAGTTTGTATGGAAGAGAAATTGAAGTTCAAGAGGATAGGGGGTCCATTTACAAATTCCCTCTTTGTTGGGGATATGGATATTTTCTGGAACTACACGCTGTTGCTTTAGCCTGTTTTTCAACTTTATTATCATATTATTCCTTTCAGGTTAATTGGAAAGTTCAAGCAATAATGAATAATTTGTGTGTTACTCTGAGTTGATGCTTTGTTTTGTGTAAATTACCACTGTTATAATCCTAAGATGCCAAACCTTTAATAAGTAATTATTTCTTTATGTGGCTAGGTGTTAAAAAATTACTGTACATTAATTCTATGTTTCAATAATTTTTATGATAGACAGTGCTATTGCCCTATTGTATGCTTCATATATTGGAATCTGAGACTTGTGATACCACTTTAAAGATTTTTGTAGCCTGACTGTAGTATACTTTGTTGTACAGGAATGTTCATGTTATATTGGAGGGGGAAGGGATACATGTACATGTATATTGATTGTTAAAACAGGTCAAACTTCAAAGGAATTGCTCCAGTATCCAAAATAGCCCAGGCAGAAACTCACAATTCAAATGCACCTCTCCTTTAATAGCTGAAGAGAAAGCAGTCAACAAATGCAAAGTAAGGAAGGCTTTAGTAGTTTTGGAGGACTTGATATTTTTGAATGGATGAAGTGGGACCAGCAGCATAGAAATGAGACTCATCCATTGAAAATTAGTATACATATTAGGTACATGTTTCATGATTCAATTTTTATCTGTGGTTTAATTTGAATTTTTTTTCAATTGAATAGAATTGAATTACACCACATATAAATATCAAGATAGAATAAGTGAAAGTTGCTTGGATGTGTGATAAATTGTGCCATATGTAGGGAATATGCATTGGATATAAACTTGCCACTATCAGTACTTATTCTATCTAGTTTATATTCAGTGTGGTTTCCCACAGAGCTATATAGTTTAATACATAGACAAGGATTACTGGTCCTGAACATTGAATTACCAGCTGTCTATAAGAGTACAGTATTTGTACAAGTGTAGTGTTTATCTTTCAGTATTAAAATGAGTTTTTTAATTCCATTGAGTTGTTTCACTTTTTTAAGAAATTGTTGTTAGTAGGAATGCAGTGCCAAATTGTTGTTAGTAGGAATGCAGTGCCATGCCAGCCCTCTTTAGAATTTCAAAACAGTTCTAATATTGGTCATTTTAGCCCATAGGTGAGGTCAAATTAGCTCCTTGTTCAGGGTTGGTCAGCCCATTCAAAATCCAATTTGGCCCTCTCATTTTCTATATCAGCCATTATAAGAGTCACTTCAGCCCAACTACTTGTACTAAAACGGCCCACCAAACAGGTGTCGAATTAGTCCCCTTCAAAGAGGGCTATTTTAGCCCCATAAAATGGCACCATATTTTACCCACCGAAACGGCCCCATTTTTGGGGCTGGATCGGCTCTTTTCAATTTACAGTGTAGGTATTTATTCGTACTATACTGTTATGGGCCAACCTTTCCCCCCCCCCCCCCCCCCCTCTCTCTCTCTCTGTCTTAGCATCTCCGAGGTGTCCTCAGTAAGTCCTAATCGCAGCATTCTTGTACCGAAGGACGATCACCTCTATACTCCTTGTTAACATTCCTTGACTCCTACACTAAGGATCGGGCGAGGCCTATCGATGAAGATATATTTCTGATGAATAAACATAATCATAATCAAAATCATCATCATAATAATTACCTGAATATTTTCCAATGCTCAGCTTATAAAATGTCTTTGCACTGGCCACAGCAAAGTAGCTGTACTCAGCATATGCCATCTTCCCTGTCGTGTCCTCTAGCTCAACACGCAAGCGGTTACGAGTTTGATGGGTAAGTCGGTAGATCTTGTCAAGTCCGAGCCAGAATTCACCCTTGAGATTTCCAAAACCCTTTTTATAGTCATGCCATCCTCGAAAGAAATTCACTGACCCATCTTTTCTTCTCTGGATAACTACCCATCCACCGCCTTTTGTTTTCTGGTCACAGTACACCTTTAAAGATAATAATCCAGGAATATAAACTTCAAGGGCAATAACGTTACTAGCTAGATCCGGATTTTTTTTACCTTAAATGCCTTCTTATAATCAGGTTTGATTGTATAAATGCCACTCTTTTTACATCCACACTTCAGAACGTCGGCACAGTTACGTGGGACTGTTGAAAGCAAAAACTGATTTTTAGTAGATGCTCCATAATATTTGTCCTGAAATATTTTATTAGTTTTATTAGTTTGTCCATTCCTGATCCATCTAGTCATTCATGCATTCATGCATGCATGGGTCATGCATCTGTCCATCTATATCCATTCATTCTTTCACAATCGATCCACTCAGTGTAGCGGCAAGTCGTAAGATCTGTTGTGATTGGAGAAACCAAACAATACATTTTATTGTCAACTCGTTCTCTAATGTTTCAATTTCTATTGTTTTACAGTGAGGGTATCAATCCAATAGGATCTTAGAGCTATCCACTCATCCATCCTATTCAATCATCGCTTTACAAATCCTTTCTGGGTTTTTGAAAAGTTATCATTACTTTCATTTTAGCAATCACTTACACTTTTTGCATCTACACTTTCCTCCTGGGTGTGGGCCATAAATGTGCTTCAAACAGTGTGTTAATTTCCTGTTCATAAATGTTAATTTCCTGTTCATGATCTTTATTATATTCAACAAATGTCTTGAAGTTGCACCGCAGTTGTAGTTCATTATTATGGGGCCATGGTAGCCGTACTTCAGGGGCTTGGGTTTGTCGTTTTCTTTTCCTTGAATAAATATACAAAGAAATATAAGACTACGATCCCTAACAATACCCTGAGGACTTTTTGGTGTAGTAAGCACTTTTTTTCGGAACGCTGTTCAGGCAACTTACTCCTCCCACCTTCCCATACAGTTGGCGATCGTAAGCGGCCATACCAACTAGTCGACCTCAACATACGGCCATTGCACAGAGGACGGGGGGAGGGCAATTATATATTGCACATAAACGGTGCGTAAAGCATTGATGAGAAAATGATTATATATTACCGAAATAGTCCTAAATGTTTATTTTTTGTCTAAGATGTGATTGTAGTTTTGGTATAACTGAATAATAGTTCTTTATGTTTCCCATTGCTATTAGAGGGTCTGGATGGGGTTAACTGACAACTGACAAATGGTCCAAAATTTAACTGACAACCGACAAATGCCTTAGAATTTAAATGGCAACTGACATTTGTGTAGCCTGCTTTTAACTGACAATTCAACCAAAATCCGAAAAAATAGTCGTTTTACTCCATAACCCATCTCTCCCAGGGACAGTTGCATGTGACAAAGTTCAAGTGGATGTCAAATTGCTGGATTTTGGTCGTAAAACTGGCTTAGAAAGAAAAAATGCCATGAGAAATAAATAAAAGCCTTTGTTAATCATTAATTTCCATTTAACTGACAACTGACAAAAAGGCCAAAATTTAACTGACAACTGACATTTGCACACCCCCATCCAGACCCTCCTATTACATCTCTTTTTCTCATGTCGACGGGCAACTTACGGGCCATTGATGGGCTATGGCATGGTATTCTAAAATTTTGTATGAATATTTTGAATATATATTATGAATATATTTTGAATGTCTGATCGATAGCTTAACTTTGTAGGAATTAAAGGCTCAAGTCGGCAGTTTTAATAGACGACTTGCATAATGGCGTCATATACTACAGCTACAAAAATGTTTCGGCCACTAGCTTTTTTTTTGAGAAATAATTAGTGCCCATTGTTTTACTATTCTCAGGAGGGAATAAAAATCTGAATAAGAAAGAAAATTCGTAAAGCATTCTGGTAGTTGTAGCTAAATGACGTCATCGTGCAAATGGCCTATTCATCAATCATCCTTTGGGGGGTGGAGCATATGTGAATTGATGTAAATCATTCATTGAAGCATGAGAACTGAATCGAAGATGTTACGAAGTTATAGGTGAGCTGCCGTCGCTATGCAGCCATTTTCGCTGTCTGATCTTATAAACTGGTAGTATTTAGTAGGCTGGGGAATGATTAGTTAAGAAATAAAAAAAAACTGTTTTCTGTGTTTGATAGCCTGATCAAAAGACGCGTGATGTTGAGAGGACACGAGAGAGCGTAGTGGGACCACGGGCCGTAGGCGAGTGCTTTCACAGCTCTCAAGTGTTCTCCCAACATCACAAGTGTTTTGATGAAACACGGAAAAAAAGTTTTTTACTTCTTTTATGAAATAACGAGCGCACAAATTTACAAGCAATTCGAAAAAAGCTAGTGCGTGAGCGTGTTTGAATGATACTCTCATCAGCTTAACTGAAGCACGGTTTCAGTTGGCTAACCAGAGCGCGCGTTATATAAATAGTTATTTTATTATAGTTATCATAGTTATCAATACAACGTAACATAAAGTGAATTAATATAATGTTCAAAGAGATTGTTACATTAAGTTAAAAAGAAACACTCTTGGTATGTATATGGTTTAAGGTACTAAACGGTTCGCAGCCATTTTATCATCAGCAGAACAAATCAAACTGGTTTATCAAAAACTTATGCAAAATAAACAATCACTAATTCGTCTTATAATGAGATTCAAAATAAATTAAAATTTTCTCGCCTATAGGAGCCATTGCACCAGTTTTATTGACTTTAATTAAAATCCAAATAATTCAACTTAGACACTCGGAAAGAAAATGGCATGATCTTAAGTAAACTGACTACAAAGGCTAATTCCGTATTTTTGAATTTATTTTTTAGCAACGATTCTTTGTTTGTTTGTCCTCAAGTAGTGAGTAGGCCTAGTAAAATAGCATTTCGACTCGAGCGAACGCAAAGAGTCTAGGCATATCAGTGTATAGAGATTAATCAAAAGATGGTACCGAGTAAAAAAAACCAACGAGATAAAAAGAAAAACCCAAATATTGTTGGCTTACCTAGAGAAGATCCCTGTTGTTCTGCACTGATCCAACTGACCCAACCAACAAGTAAAAGAAAAGCCACTCCCTTCATCATTGGTAAAGTATCACGACACTGTCGAACAGAATGACTTCAGGCAGGAGAATGAGCTTATTTCTTTAAAACTATTTCTTTTATGTTGAATAGAACCATTGAACCCTGTAATAATGTCCAATAATTGATGAACTTAATAATAGCATTTTTACAAATGCCTTTGACGAATTTTGAACCATAACGCAGGCACAATATTTTCATTTCACTGATTAATAAAATAAAATAAATAGCTGTTTTTGTTCATTTCATCGATATAAGTAGAGTTCATCAATTTTGCCCTTTATATATTAAGTGCAAGGAATATATTTAAGAACGCTGCCTTTAAACTTCTTAAACTTGAGTTTGCTTTAATGTCAAATATGGGCATGGTCAATGCGTATTTAAGTGCCATCAATAATTTGAACTCTGATAATGTCATTTAGTGGGAAAGTGCTATATTTTTGACACGTAAATAAAGTTATTATTATTATTATTATTCTTTTCTCTTGCTTTCTTATTTCATGTGGTATTTGCAACAAGTGCTCTTCGATTAGATAGCCAACTTTTTTTTGCTAAAATACAGGTTTTATCCCTAGCACCGATTTACAAATGGAAAAATTCTAGTATTTTGGATTGAGTCCTTTGACGTCATCGCAGATTTGCATAAGAATATCTAGAACGTTCATAACTCAGAAATATGAAATCCGTAACCGGTAATGTTAAAGTGTTCTAGTTATCACTAAATAAAAAAGTCATTTTTAGAACAAAAAATTGCGTCATAGTATTATCATCTAAAACTGAAGGTGTTTTATCTTTCACTTCGTAAGCTGATCAATAAGCACTGCAGTAAACACTTGTTTATCAACACATGTGGAACAGAAACAAAAGATTGTGATACTGGGCAAGTTGACTAAATTCCTTGTATTAAGGAAGTGGCATAAAAAATTTAGAAAATATTGGACTTTCCGTTTTTAATAGATTATTAATAGGTTATTAAACGTCTTTAATAGATGTTCATACTTTAGGATTTAGGCTTTCATTTGACAAATATAAATATAATTAAGTAATACTGATAAAAATATATGCCTCCATACTGTGATATAAACCCGACGTCTTTCCACGACAAACTTTGTATTGCACGATACCCCTAATTCTCGTCACGCGGGCCCGTCATTTTTAGCATGGCACCCGTAAGTATCAACGTATGAACAGAACATTTGTTGGCCTGATAGGGGTGCCGTACCGGTCAAAATAATCTGTCCGCGTGCCATGGGTTTGTCTTGTAAATTAATTGGGCAATTTAACACGCTGGGAGATTTAGAGCACAAGCTGATTAGTAGTACTGTAGTAAACACTTGTTTATCAACACATGTGGAACAGAAACAAAAGGTCGTACGTGCTACTGAGCGAGTTATTTATATTAGTGAAGGCACTTTGTAAACCAGCCTCTGACTGAATAGTCCACCTTCCTTAAATAAAGTTGTTATTATTATAATAACAATTATTGTTATGAGTTCCTTACATTAATTTATTTTATATTTTTTATTTAATAGCTTCAACAGGGCAATGAAAACGGACTCAAAGTCCGTACAAGCAAAGCCCCTTACAAATTACAATGTACACATAAACAATACAACTACAATATAGATTAATACAAAAACAAAAAACCATTTCCGATCGACAGCAAACAATTCTGGATTAAGAATTAAGGTGGCCCGCGCCTATTTATCTGGTGAACAGGTATAGATTTCAGTCGCATCTTTCAGCATCATAACCTTTGCCGATTTTAGGGATACTAATTCCTCAATCATCGAATTATTTAACAAATAGAACAGCTTTTTCCGTGCTCCGTTCAGTAATACAGCACGCAGGAAGTGACGCCGGAGAAAACTCAAGAAGTGTAAGGAGAGCACGTAGGCAAGAGCTCTCCGCACTTCTTTAGTGCTCTCGTCACTTCATAAGTGCTGTATTAATGAACAGAGCACGGAAAAAGATGATAGCACATTTGCTGAAATGAATACAAACTGGTAAAATTTGGGGTTTCAACACAGCACCGACGCTGTTCCATCTTCGAAGCGCCCAAGTACCCCCCCCCCCCCCTCAAGTAATTATAATAGTTTTATTCAAACTCTCACCTAGAGATGTGTTTTCACATTCCCCTTTTGGATTACACTTCCTTGGTTCTGTTGATTTCCCTAGGGTTGCCTAACCCGGGCGGAATGTGCAAAACACATCTCAAGGTGTGGAGTTTGAATAAATTGGAAACCATGAGGGTTTTACTTGGGCTCTTCGAGGATGGAACAGCTTTGGTGCTGAGTAATGAAAATCCAAATTTCATCAGTTTGTATTTAGCAAAGCATGATGAAACTGAATAGCCGATTTGTTGATGTATTACTCTACATCATATTGAAAGATTACAGGAAAAAAATCGGTAGAATTCAGTTTTTAAAGACGGAATATTATAATGCTCCTACATTTCCTTCAAAGAGTTTGCTGGACAATTACACTGGCTGGTCGTTTCCGATGTTTCTACAAGTCTACTCAAGTTGCAAGTGGTACTGACCTTTCCAAAGACAGGTACTACAGGTAACATCAGTTTCTAGAATTGTTGGCCGAAGTTTTATAGTGCGATATATGCATAATTTTGAACCCTAAATTCAGCACACACATATATTTGCTAGCTTTTGCTACTTCAGCATGTATTTTAGGCACCACCGAAGAATACCGACGACGGAGGACTTTGAAGGATTTATTTATTTATTTATTTATTTATTTATTTATTTATTTATTTATCAGGAGGATTTATTTATTTATTTATTTATTTATTTATTTATTTATTTATTTATTTATTTATTTATTTATTGCTGCGAGCGAAGCGAGTAGCCTCCTATTCGGAACACAGTGTAATCTGTGGATGTCACTAGACGAACATGCGATACATACGATCAGCGGTTCAAGTCCGTATCGAGAGAGCAGCAAGTGATAACGTTGCGAGTATGCGCGGTCCGCTGAACGGAATTCATGTGATCGCTGGAGCATGCAATGAAAATGGCGGCTCTATTAAAATTCGCTATCGTTCTTCTGCTTATTCTTTGTTGTTTTCTGTTTGTTGAGGGCAGGAAAGACAAGTTTTTCTTCTTACTTTCATAAAAGTTATAACCATCTCGCAAAACCGATACTCAACTTTAGTATTTGAATGCAGTAAAGCCGAAAATATTTCGAAAATGTTTGGTTTGCGCAGTACGTTACAAATATAAAGCTAAACCGAGTTTTATGCCACATTTAATAAACACAAACACGGAAAAGGAACTTCAAGTGATGACTGTTTTAATGCTTTTATCACTTAAAAATGCTTCAGAAGGTCTACACGTACAATTTAAATCAATTTGTATTCATATAAACTGCAATAGTATTTCTTATTACTGTAATACTTGTGTACCTGTTATGATTAACAAATTTTGTTCAAATTGTGGAGCTAAAGAAAAAGAGATTTTCAACAGGTTATCATCTAAAAACAACATAAACTTTAATATTTCAAATGCAACTTCAAACAGCTGCTAGATCAGTACATCAATACACACTAAGCAGACTTGACACCATTAAACTATGCACACCCACTAAATAATCCTACACATGTAAATGATACACACCCAAATATATGTGTACAGATACTACTGAAATAGTTCAAGAACAAAAAATGTTGTGTTTGGCTGTGATCCTTTTACATATCATAGCCTGGAAGTTATTGATATCACTTCACTAATAGCATCTAATAAACACCATCTCCAAATACTGGACTATGCATATGAGCTGGCTTGTTTGAGTTGCTAGGAAACCCTCATGTATAGTGGTTGCAAATCTATGAGAATAATGGAAAAGATGGCAATTTAGTTGACTTTATCACCTCTCATTATAGTGGACACCCTTTGGATTGTCATTTAGTTTCCGTAATAGCAAGGGTCTATAAATATATACAAGAGTGGGGTGCCTGCAACAGACTGTACACTTCTTAACTTACCTAGTAATTAAGTTAGGAAGTGCCCAGTACGTGTGTTGGCAAACAGACATAAACACACAATCCATTTAACTTTTTTCAAAAGTTCTGGCTGTTAAATTTCAGGATAAATATAATTAACATGCTTAGCTAGCATCTTGATGTTAGGTCTGATCCCTCCTTCAATGCAGATCTATCTTATCTTGAAGGTTTTACAATATTATAATTATAAGATTCATTGTTGTATGCATATACATGAGTAAAATTGTAAAGTTGGCATCCAGAAAAAATAGCTCAACTGTAAAGGACACTTAGGACCTCTCTTTTCTGACTGATTTCTCAAACTCCCGAAAATAATTCATGCTCAATAATGCTCAATAACAGCCTCAAAAGAAGCAAAGTGTTGACATCAAGTGATTGAAGATTAATTTAGGCTTAATTTTGGCCAGCATGAAATTTGCTTGTACATTACACATTGCTAAATACCATCAAAATTCTCAAACTTCCCCCCTAAAAGATAATCGTTTGAAGTCGTTATTCAACTTCACCAACAGTGGCAATATCATTTTTCGAGACTTTAGGTGGGATATATCTTGGGGTGTAACAAATAATCACTGTCAAAATCACACAAAAATGGGATTTCAGAGGAATAACTCCGATCGAGTTTGCTGTTATTTTAAAATAAAAGCTTTTGATCCTTATTTTTAACTACCCACAAGAAATACTGATGCATAAAGACCTACCTTTTTGGTACACTGTCCTAAAATTCATTGTTGATAGCTCCAGGGCCATTCAGAATTTCCATGAACACATGTCAACAAACCACTTCTTCCACCGGCAGGTCTAAAATGCAGACTGGAAAATGCAGACTGATAAAATGCAGACTAATAAAATGCAGACTGATAAAATGCAGACTGGTAAAATGCAGACCAGCCAAATTCTTTTAAAATCAATATATATTGAATTTTTAAGCCGATTCTTCGATCAGCTATAGATAACTTTATCACTCGGCTGCTTTTGCATTGTAATCAGTAGCTGTACTAGTGTAAATATTACTAGGAGCTTTCTCAAAATTTAAATTTTCGGCCTTTTTGTCAGTAAACTTTATTCCCTGAAATGAGAAGACCAGCAGCTGTAGATTGACTGATTTATTAAACCTTTACTTTTATACCTGATTGAAAATAACAGTGTTCAAGTCAAGGTTGTTGCGTTTGAATGGCCGGCAAATTCAACAGTTTCAATCGTTACACGTGTTTACTGATAGATAGCTGTTTATGTTTATAGCACAGCTACTGATTACAATTATGCAAAAGCAGGCGTCTGATGATAAAGTTACCTGGCTGATAGAAGAAGAAGAAGAAGAAGAAGAAGAAGAAGAAGAAGAAGAAGAAGAAGAAGAAGAAGAAGAAGAAGAAGAAGAAGAAGAAGAAGAAGAAGAAGAAGAAGAAGAAGAAGAAGAAGAAGAAGAAGAAGAAGAAGAAGAAGAAGAAGAAGAAGAAGAAGAAGAAGAAGAAGAAGAAGAAGAAGAAGAAGAAGAAGAAGAAGAAGAAGAAGAAGAAGAAGAAGAAGAAGAAGAAGAAGAAGAAGAAGAAGAAGAAGAAGAAGAAGAAGAAGAAGAAGAAGAAGAAGAAGAAGAAGAAGAAGAAGAAGAAGAAGAAGAAGAAGAAGAAGAAGAAGAAGAAGAAGAAGAAGAAGAAGAAGAAGAAGAAGAAGAAGAAGAAGAAGAAGAAGAAGAAGAAGAAGAAGAAGAAGAAGAAGAAGAAGAAGAAGAAGAAGAAGAAGAAGAAGAAGAAGAAGAAGAAGAAGAAGAAGAAGAAGAAGAAGAAGAAGAAGAAGAAGAAGAAGAAGAAGAAGAAGAAGAAGAAGAAGAAGAAGAAGAAGAAGAAGAAGAAGAAGAAGAAGAAGAAGAAGAAGAAGAAGAAGAAGAAGAAGAAGAAGAAGAAGAAGAAGAAGAAGAAGAAGAAGAAGAAGAAGAAGAAGAAGAAGAAGAAGAAGAAGAAGAAGAAGAAGAAGAAGAAGAAGAAGAAGAAGAAGAAGAAGAAGAAGAAGAAGAAGAAGAAGAAGAAGAAGAAGAAGAAGAAGAAGAAGAAGAAGAAGAAGAAGAAGAAGAAGAAGAAGAAGAAGAAGAAGAAGAAGAAGAAGAAGAAGAAGAAGAAGAAGAAGAAGAAGAAGAAGAAGAAGAAGAAGAATAGATAGAATAATCGGCTTAAAAATTGTAATAATATATTTTGATTTTGAAAGAATAGCTGGTCTGCATTTTACCAGTCTGCATTTTCAAGTCTGCATTTTAGACTTGTACACACGGCAGGTCTAAAATGCAGACTAGAAAATGCAGACTGGTAATATTTATATTAAGTCTAAAGCGCTTAAAACTCCTTTAGATTTCTTTAATTTCATTTAATTGATTTTATTTCTAAATGTATTGAAGTACTGGGAAAAAATTGACGGCCATTTTGGCTAGACGGTAAAGGTTATTTCGCGAGCTTCAGAACGACATTTCGCGTCAAAAGGACCCCATTATTGGGGATAGGTAAGGGTTAGGTTTAGGGCTAGGGACTGGGATAAGGTCTACCCTTAACGCAGCCCTAAACCTAACCCAAAAACCTAAAATCTAGCCCTAATAACGAGGTCCTTTTGACGCGAAATGTCGTTCTGAAGCTCGCGAAATAACCTCTACCTGGCTAGACCTTCATTCTATTACAAACATTTTAAAACGAAATTCGATATCTTCGTATTATACTCGTCCTTTTTAGTCGGGCTACCTGTGGTAGCGCGACTCTAGGTTTACCTTTCGATCCAAAGATCCTATCTATCAACGTCGGATATGGGCCATGAAAACGAGGCAGATCCCTAAGAGATCACCAGAGATCACCCAGAAGCCTTTATAGTCATGAAAAATTACAGAGGCTTCCTGTGGTCGGAAATCGTCGCGAGGGATTGAAAGTGATCAACATGGCCGACACAAGATCATTAATACGGATTTCTCCATTTTACCAGATTTTATCATGTTTTTGGATTGTCCAAGAACACAAACTCAAGACATGGCAGTTTAATCAGTACTTGAAAACGATTCAACCTCTGACCTAGCTATAAACAATGTAAGATACATTTGTTCTACTCGATATTTCATCAATTTATCTCCGATAATTATAGCATGGAAATAACGTAAAACAGGGCATTCAATGTCAGCCACGTGATATGAATGAGTAAGGGTTTTTAAAGTGCAAAATACGGAAGAATATACAATTAAGCAAATGATATTTTATATTATTAACTTGATATTTAGTGCAATTAATGTTTATTTAATTATTGACTAATTTAAACCAATCAGTTTATTCTCTTGAACTGATAAAAAAACACTAGCCATGAATCAAAGATGTTCATATTTGTTGTGATCATGTTAGATAAGCTGCTTTTTTAAGAAAATACGCCAGTCAGCTGACACAGTTCTCTCGATTTCTCTTCTACTCTAGCTCTGGGAGAAGGGGGCCATTGGGATTGACAGTTCGCATGCAATTATAACGTGGTTTTACGGGTTTTGCCTACGGTTTAGTGGTTTTCTAGAGACCTGCGTTCACGGATTTTGAAGTTTTTGCACAGGCACCCCAGGCAATCATTTAGAGCTGGTACAAAAAAAAAATTTTTTTTTTCGCCTTGTTATGTAGTAAATATTATCTTTTCATCTTTTTGTATGCTTTTTTCTGGTTTTGAAGCGTTTTAAGCTGTTTTTTAATTTTTTTTCTCCCCTCTAAATGATTGCCTGGGGTGCCTGGGGTTTTTGCGGACTGGAGGTGCAGTTTTCGGTGAAATCCAATTATCTTTGCGATTTTTCAGTTTCCAGTTTTTGTATCACTTATGATAGAAAAGCGCGATTTTTCAGATGCAGTTTCGGTTTTTCGGGAATTTAGTCGCGGTTTTTGACGATCATTTGTGCGGTTTTGGTTACCCCCTAAGTTCCCCCTCCTGGAAGTTCCTGTTGTACGTTTTTGCGATCATAAACTACTGACAAGTCAAAGCAGGCTTGTAAAAGCTTCCATTCCCCAATTTTCTGCACAGCTGTTAATGATATTTCACTATATTAAATAGGTAGCCCGACTAAACGCCTATTAGGCGTCTAGTCTTGATATAAATTTGGGACTTGAACACTGTTATTTATTTCCAATCAGGTATAAAACTAAAGGCTCCAGGTTTAATAAATCAGTCAAATGGACAGCGAATTAAGCAGAGACTTTATCGGGAATTTGATGTTTTATTTCACTGCAGTTCGCAAGTTTAGCCGGTGCTCAGTGGGGTGATTCGCTATTATATATCTCGAGCAAAAATGTCAAACTTTCGGCTACAGCTGCTAGTCTTCTCGTTTCAGGGAATAGTTTACTGACAAAAAGACCGAAAATTTAAATTTTGAGAAAGCTCCTAGTAATATTTACACTAGTACAGCTACTGATTACAATGCAAAAGCAGCCGAGTGATAAAGTTATCTATAGCTGATCGAAGAATCGGCTTAAAAATTCAATATATATTGATTTTAAAAGAATTTGGCTGGTCTGCATTTTATCAGTCTGCATTTTATTAGTCTGCATTTTATCAGTCTGCATTTTCCAGTCTGCATTTTAGACCTGCCGCTTCTTCCACACTTCAGTCAACCAAACCAAGTGAGAAATTTAGCAAAATTTAGCAGGAAAAAACATACCTTTTTTATACAGACAGCTTTAAAAAGACTCCATAAATATTTTGGGTGGATAATAAGTGTTCATGGAAGTACGAATAGCTTGAAATAATCCTTTCAAACTGCCACATTTCACTAGTTTCGTGCCGCCATTACGAGTTTCGCTAGAACGCGCACTGAAGTTTGACGCATGCGCAGATGTTATCACTTGCTGCTTATCGAGAGTCGATTCAAGGATGTCACTAGACGAACACGCGATACATACGATCAGCGATTCACATCTTTTCTTAAATAAACTAGCTTTTTAAAATCAGTTAGTTTTATAATCATTGCCAACGCTAGCCGTTTGAGATTGTTTGAAAAATTGCTTTACTCAAAGTGCTAAATATTTTGAACTGTGTGTGTCCGACACTGATCTTGCAGTTCAATATTGAAGGTCAACTAGCAGTGTTCGTCACACAACGCACAGGAGATAGACAAGAAACATTTGATGTATCAGAGAAAGCGGTGTACTTTCGTAAGTTTTAGGGGAACAGTTCTGCTAACGTGGATACACCAGCTGTTTTCTGCTCGCAGCACTTCACTTTCTATTAGAAATAGCTAGTTTATTTATTTATTTATTTATTTATTTATTTATTTATTTATTATATCACATCATTGAAGGAAATTTATGATAAACCATGCCAGTTATCCTTTAAGAAGGTCTTAATGGGGGGTATAGCTTTGACGGTTGACGGTCAAAGTTTTGCCTTTTTGACGGTTGACGATAAGAAATTCGGTGTTTTGACGGTTGACGGTTAATTCTAGTCTTGGACGGTTAAAATAAGCCAATCAAATATTAGTAACCAATAGTTAACCATCAATTTTTATGAAACTACATTGCTAGTTGTTACTGTTGCAACTTGTTGTCAATCTTGCTCGTTTCTTGTATTGCGGTTTAATATTAGAAAATAGAATGAATATGCTGCATTAGGCGAAATTCGATATGTTGAAGGATTAGTTTCAGGCCCGTCGCTTGGTTCGAAGGTTCGAACGCCCCCACTTCCCACAGAAAACAGTCGCTTAGCTTAGGCTATAGCACTTTTACTTAAGAAACTACAGTCACATTGTTAAATTTCTCTCTAAATGAACCTTTGGTAAATGCTGGTAAATTATGGTTTTACTAAAAACCCCGACCTTTAGCTCTTTACTATAACGATTTCTTAGTTTTACAGCTGAAGTATTTTTCACTATTCTTTCATAATCTTTTCATTTTTCTCCTTTTTTCTCTCTCTTTTAATTTACAACTTATTTTGATTTTGAAACAGGGAAAAAAAAAGAAAAAGAAAAAAGAAAAAAGATGGGTTCTTAGCCGGTTTCGAACCCGGCTCTTACATTTGCTCACTTGCTTCACAGTTCAAGGGTTTTCCAACTGCGCCACGGGATCGCGTAATTTGCACAACAATAGACAGCCAATTCACGCAGGATACACTAGGTTATTTTGTCCTCCAAATCCCTCAGTAGACCAGTTAGTCTAGTGGTAAGGTGCAGTCATTTACGGCCTAGGATCCGACTGTTTCCTCCCTCTTTGACCGCGAAGCTTGCTGCGTTCTACCGATAGCGCGGAAGGGGCCGAAATCTTCTTCCTATACGTAACATGCGATGATTCAGCAATTTGTCTGGATGCATGGTCGATTTTTGGGGGTTTTGCATAAGATTAGCATACTAATTTCTTTGGGTAACGGGTTCGAGTCCTGCCTGCGCCAACAACTTTTCTTTTCTTTTTTTTTTTTTTTTTCTTCTGCTTTTAATGGATTCCATTTCTCTTCTCTAATTTTTTCTTGGCTTAAAATACAGGTTTCAAAAAAGAAAACTACATAAATTCTTTACATTAGCTTGATGCTTTCAAATTTTGCGTAATTTAGAAAAACGCGCACATTCTTTGAAATAAGAGTTACCTAAAAAAATTCATTCCACTTTCCAAAAGCTAGCAGGACCTCTGATACTATATACTGATCTGAAGCATTCCCTATTCCTAGCCGAAAATGCTGGAAATCGAACCTCCCCTATCACTATGCTTGCGACGAGCCAGCAGTTCTGGATAATGTGAAGTTCAGTATGACTATTATAAAGTTTTAACGGTATTTAAATAGTGAAATTCAGTTATTATGTCTTGAAAAATACTTTGGAAAAAATAACTTTGAACAATTGTTCCAGAGTCTATTTGACGGTTAATTCAAGGGAGCACGGCAGAATGTCGTTAGTACGCGCGCGCGCTTGTCAAATTTTGACTGGGCTTCCTGTGATTTTTCCGCTTCGAGTTTAGCCGGGTTTCCTGTGCTCAAAGCCGAACGAAATGCCGGTAACTTTCGAACGAGTCCCGCTCCTTTGAAGCTCGTTCAGAGTCACAACGCTCGTACTATCTTCGGAACTCATGTCGTAGGTGCCGAAGCGCGCAGAAACAAAAATCACAGGAAGCCCGGTCAAGCGCGCGCGTACTAACGACATTCTGCCGTGCTCCCTTGGTTAATTTTGTTAACGGTTGGCGGTTAAAATTTAGGCCGGTTGACTGTTGACGGTTAAAATTTCTCTCATTTGACGGTTGACGGTTAAAATTTAGGTCGGTTGACGGTTGACGGTTCACCCCATTGAGACCCACCTTTAATTGTATTGTTTTGGAAGGATATTTACCGGCAAATGCATTGGTCGCGTTTGTGACTTTTATTGCCACAAAAAAAAATTTTTCACAAACCCCACTGAAGTACTGAAGTCAAAACTTACTGTAAAGCCTTCAAACGAAAAATATTAGACCATACAGACGATCGACTCAATATCAATCTTTACTTCGGAGCACATTTTTATACCCATATCGGTAAATAATGACGAGAAAACGGTCTTTTTGCTAATGATGTGTCCACCCCCTCCCCAGTTTGTATCACAGAGAACGCTAAGGAATTTGTTATACAGGAATCCCACTAGATAATTTCACTGGAATACCGATTCTTGGCTGAAACCATCTCTTCTCGACTCACATAACTTTCAAAGATTACGTTTTATTCTTGCAACTGCTGACAATTCTTCAAATTGTTCACTTTTTCATCTTGAGCCTAATTCATAGACTCTAAACTAATAGATAGTTTTGATAGGTCATACTAGTTTAGAAATAACCGACCAAATGACTATTTGATACTGAGTTGCGTAGACGGGTAGAGTAGTAGGCATAGGGCAGAATGCTCATTGTTTCGTGGACATTTCTCATTAACGACATTTTTGATTCAGTTTTCAAAGTTGACTGATTGTAAGTACTAGTATTGATGTTTGAGTGGTCATATTATTATTAATTATTATCATTATGATCATCATCCTTAAAACCCCAATTATCAATCACACATGCGACCAAAGACAGCAAGACTTCAATATCTTTTTCTTTCATAATAGGTAAAATAATGTGTGTTTTTCTCTAATTAACGCTCAGTGATCTCACAATGTACTTTTGCTGGGCCCCTAGATATCTCTACATGCAGATAAACTTTATTTGTGCGTTTTTAGTAATAAAATTAGTCGTTACAAGTTTGATACTTGACATACGATAACGCAAAATCACACTAAATCTTAGTTTTTGAATTGTCGTGCAAAGTCTTATGAAGGTATCTCCCCGATTAGTAGGGCACCAGTGCCCGGCTAGAAGATTGAGACGTTAATAAAGTTATTATTATTATTATTGATTATTATTGTGCGTTTTCATTGTTTTTGCGGTTACTTATATACATCTATATCAATTTCACACTTAACCGCAGATAGCACTCAGATTTCTAGACTTTAGAAAACTAGATAAACGGCCGAGATATCACATTTTTTTCTGTGGCTGCAGGCAATAGTCAAATATGGCCTACCTGTAGGTAATAACAAAATATTCCATTGACTAGGAACCAATGAGGCGCTAGAACAATTTTTTTCTTACAAAAGAGTTTTTGTTACTTGTTAATCGATCAAAAAAATAAATGTTACCTTTGGGCAACCGATGGCTGACGTTCAGGTGGACATTAGAGAATGCAGGCCAAGCAAAGACGAAACGGTGAGTAGCTCCATTGTACTCACTGAGCCGAACTAGCTCCTAAATGTATGTCTCTTAGCTTTATCAAAACTCTTTTAATAGCGTGGATTATAAAGGAGAGATTTTAAAAAAATGAAAAAATGAAAATAGAACATTCAAAAATTTGACTAACTAATTGAATCTGAATTGGCAACCAGCTGGAAGTCTGCATATAAAAGTACAATGTTTTGTGTTACAAATACAGAAGAAATTCTTGGGCCCCATCTTTATGGTCAAAGCAAAAGATCTTTTCTTTAATTGAAAAGAAATTGTTCCTTAGCTTCCAACAAAGATGGCTCCCTTGGAATCAAAGTAAAAATAGAGCGAATATCCTTAGTAATTTAGGTAATTTCAAAACTTATTTTCTGCTTCACTGTGCTAAAAAACGCATCATCTACATAGTGTACTAAGACGGTTTAGATAAAATCACAGTGTGATCAATTTTAGTGAGTTCTAAAACTATCAAGTATAAATATAAAGAAAATATTTAAGAATATTTTGTTTTTGTTTTTCGATATTACCTTAAACAGATTTTTTTATAAGAGGAATTTTTGACATAATAAATATAAATAAAACTAACGATATCTTAGCCATAAATCAATTTTTGTATCGATAAAAACATGCTTTAGCACAGTCTACAATTGGCATATGACTAGATAGATGGAAAATTAACTGTAGTAGGAACGGTATTGTTTTGTTTTTGAATCAGAATGATATGCAGACAAGCATGTCACGGAATGTGAGTTTTGTAGTGCTATATATCATTGTTAGACAGATTCACTGTAAAACAGAAAAAATAAGCGACAAAAATAGTCTATTTTGGTCAGCTATCTAATATTGATTTCATTTTATAAATGGAATTTAAATTGTAGCTACCAATCAATCAATTTATTTACACCATTTGTAAATATACATATCTAGTAAAACGATACATTAAATTTAACAACTGTTTGGTGTTAGGGTGCCTGAAAATAGCTGTAAATTAAAACTTATCAAAGTCAGGCCACCTCGGCAATAGACCATATATTTAACTGAAATGAAAAAAAGGGGGGATCGGATAAAAAAGCAGTGTACACAGCTATAATGTTTTTCACGTGACGTTACTGCACCGTCGCGCCATATTGGCGGGCAAGTTTTTGATAATTTTAGTGTTTTGTCGCGGAAGGGTACTAGGAAAATTGAAACTTTTCTTTGAAGCTTGATAATATCGTTTTGATTATCTAGACGGCTCAGCATAATGCCAGATTCTTGTTATGCAGTTTGCTGAGTAAATCAGAGAAGCTCTATAATGATATCAAGGAGAACTATTTCTGTACTCTTTATAATTATGAAGATATAATTTATTGAGGGAAAGCAGTCAAAACAGTTTGCCGACTTGAGTTGCATATACCTTTCCTAAAATTATGTATGCGAGGAGCGAGTGAAAATGCGAAGCGCCGAAGTTAAAACGCCCAAAAACTCGAATATTTTTGACAATATTTCTACACCAAACGAGTGTTCTTTAACTATTAGACTACTGTTATGAAAACATCTTTAAAAGATGTTATGAACTTTGAAGTGATCCTACAATGTAGAAGCACATTCCCCTTGCGTGATATGACATGATCTCCTGATATGCTATGTTTGGGCTACCTGTGATTTTTCCCGCCAATGTGGCGTGTAAGCACACGTGCGTCACGTGACTGAAAAGCCTCAATAAAATTGCATGTGATCGAGGTAACTATATTTACAAGAATACAATTATAATATAAGAACATAAGTAGTCATCTATGAGCATACTTGTGAGTAGTAGTTTGAATAATTTAGATAACTAAATGAATTTGCATAAATGTATGCACGTCACAATTACGACAGGTACAGACAGACCCAACCTTCCTATAGCTTTTCTTTCTTTCTTTATGAGAAAATAATTTGTCTCTCAAAAAGCTTATACTTTACTACACCAGAGGTAACGTTCCCATGTACCGCTGGGTTTAAGTCCAATAAAGCCCTCGGAAAATCTTATTTTTTTCTTTGCTGTGTATGCACGTGCCTACGTAGATCCTAGTACGTAGTGTGTATAAGCATGCTACGTATATACGCCTTATAGACTACAAGTTTTGCCACAAATCCACTTGAATTGTAAATAGCTTAGCAGCCATTACTTTGTCTTTGGCCTCGGGTAGCGCACAGATGGCATACTTCTCGTTAGACTCAAACTAATGCTAGGCAAAGAAGTGACTGCTGCTGCAAGTCGATAGGCTAAATATATTTCAATTAAGTGACAGTTCACTTACCTATCTATACATTTGTTGGTTTGTCCCGGCGTTTGTTCCGCGCCGGTTTATTTATTTGCATTTGTTTGCTTATTCGAATTCATTGTTCAGAGTGACAACACAAGCACAACCATGTCCAAAGACCATGGTATGTTATACCTGGTGAACGACAAGCCTCCTTGGTATTTGTGTATACTGTTGGGGTTTCAGGTAAGCAGAAAGTTGAATGTATATACCTGTTTCAAAAACGTTGACGGTCGGAGATCTTAATTTAAAGACACGGAGTTAGCAGTATATATTTAGTACAAACAGGTAAAATAGAATGAGTAAAATTTAAATATCTTGCAAGAGAGTTTCTTTTAACCTCGTAAGGTACATTTGTGAACATTATATTTTTACAACTCAAAATGCAACATGCACTCGGAAATGTTCGTGAGTTTTGACATTTTAGCGCCCAAATATACACAAAAATCTGACAATTTTTCCATAATAATAATAATAATAATTCTTTCTAATTTTCAAGTATGTTGTGTAAATCATTGGAAGAAAGTAAGTCTGGAAATCAAAAAAATGGGTTTCACCGCACTCGTTTGCGAGATATTTTGTAAAACATCATAATAGGGCTAAAAACAGTTTAGTTTCGAGAGGGGAATGGGACGAGTTTTCCAAAAATCGCTTTTTACCTCGCACAAAGATGTAAAAAATGTTCCAAATTGCGTTTTATAGCGTTTACAGTCGTAATTTGAATAAAAATGCTCGCAAAGTAGAAACTGTATTCTTTTTTTGATCATGCGTAGTAAACGTGCGCGGTGCAAAACAGGGGAATCAACCTTAAACAGCTGACTCGATAGCCCAGTTGATAGAGCACTGGACATGTATCCCAGGGGTCGTGGATTCGAGTCTCACTTGAGTCAGGGATTTTGCCCCTGTCTCTTGTAGGGAGTGCAACCACACACTTCAAGTTTCTTTATTTCGCATGAAAAAAGAATCTTTGAATCGAGTTCATTTGGTATTTCAGCTATCCTCGTCCTATTTTTGTTTTTGTGGGGAACTAAAGGGAAGATTTCTTCGAACTGCGAACTAGCCTGAAGCTCGTTGCTATCTCTTGGATATTTCCATCAACAGCATATTCTATCCATGCTAGGATCAAATGTGATTATAATATTTGTTCTCGCTGGTCCGATGTGTTTCAAAGACAACCCTGTAGTCATCAGTGAAGTACTAAGTACCATCTTCTTTGTGTCTGGAATTTGCACTTTATTACAGACAAGCCTCGGAACAAGGTAAATGCGTGGACAAATAGTTGTCTCCTATAAACCTGCATGTTTCAAAACGTAACTAATAAATACATGTTAATACGTTGTCGCCGGGTTCGAAGCAGCAATAATGAACGCTGTAACAGTGCAAAAGCAGCATCTCTTGCATACCTGCATGGTTCGGCATTTTTAGTGATGGTATAACATTTGTTACCGGGAACTTATTCCGTAATTTACAGTTACTTAACCTGATTGTTCCAGGCTACCAATAGTGCAAGGAGGCTCGTTTTGTTTCGTTGGTCCAACAATTGCAATTTTAAGTCTCGACAAATGGAAATGTCCAACTATTGTTCAAGGTATATCTATTCAATTGTTAACATTGTACAAGTACTGTTTGATATTGTGTCACTATGCATTATATTGTTCAAATTACAGATATTGTTGTTAAAAGATTAACGGTCAAAAAGTGCAATAAAATTTTAATCAACCATGCATTCAAATTTTTGCCTTCAACATTCTTCTTAACTAATACTTTATTAAGGTTCAACATCGAATTCCTCTCTGAATGGCTCGCACATCAATCATGATCCAAATATTTGGAAGTCAAGAATGAACGAGGTAATGTGATCAAATACTGTATTGCGATGCAGCCAACGGACCGGTAATGTATGGGGACTGGTAATGTATGAGGCCAGATCAAAGTTAATATGAAACTCGGCAAAATTCAAAGGGATTGAGCAAATAGTGCCTTGACCGTCCACAATCGTTTGTTCTACTTTCATTTATTATGCTTAACTGACCTTACCCAAATGTTTGATATATTCTGTGCGATGTTCGTGGCGTCTATAAGGCTATTTTTAGTAACAACGCCATAGCGCGCGCAAGGCTCTCAAAAAAGCAAATGATCTCGTCCGCACGCACGTCAGAATCAAATTCTATTTGTTTGAGAGTCTTGCGCGCGCGATGGCGATATTACTAAAAATAACCTTAGCTAGTCGCCACGAACATCGCACAGACATCAACACTAAGTTTCGCTCTCTTAGTATTATGGTCTCTTGGTAGGAGTGCTTTTGTTCTGTTCACGGTCACGATTGGAAAAATGAATAAAGAGATAGAACAATGGATGCAGCTTTGTTTCATAACCATCTTATTTTATTAACTTTAGCCAAATAAAACCCACAAGGAGCTCCTCGTCCAACTCAGTTTTGCGGCTGTCGATCCAATGCAGGGCTAATGTGTAGTGTGAAACTATGTATGACAATTTGAGGTCAAAAACCAAGAACACACGAAGAAGTAGCCATTTAAAAATTATATCAAAAAGGAACGGCCGGGACGAAAACCTTTCTATAGGCTCTCCCTAACCTTGTGTTGGTCGTTTACTCCATTCACAATTTTTTCTAGATCCAAGGAGCCATCATACTGTCATCATTGTTTGAAATGCTAATTGGATTCATGGGATTCATTGGTTTTCTACTAAGATTTATCGGACCACTAACCATTGCTCCTGCTATTACAATGATTGGTCTGTCCCTAGTTAAACCCGCCACCGATTTAGCAGGTATAGTCAGGTGGAATTATTACTGTAGGGGAGTCCATTTCCTTCTATGTGCGCTCAGACGTCGAACTAGCTGAGCTTTTTTCATGAGAACAAGCTGTGATTGCCATAACGCGAGATGGACTCCCCCTGGTATAGTGTAGTATTGTATACGGATACCCTTGCTTGTTTTGAATTTAAAAAAATCAATAAAATACTGTCAATAGCTTCAATATTTTTAATTTGTACTTTTTAGGGCAACACTGGGGAATATCTGCTCTGTAAGTTGTAAGATGCAATTCTAGTATCTGTTGAACATCCTTGTGAAATACCCCTTTCTATGACAAACTGAAGCGAAATCTAACAGTTTCACTGCAATTAGAAAGTTTACTGAGAAAACGCTTGTATATAGCGACCAGCAACGAATTCAAACTTTAGTTGGATTTTGTTTTTTTTGGGATCCACCAATCATGTGAAGGGGGCGGATCTTATGCAAATACCCTCAAAGGTGCCAATTAAATCGCGCAAAATGCCACAACCTTTCTTTCAGTTTCCCCAGCCACTTTTCATATTTGTTAACCGTACATTTCCGTGCTTGCAACTAGAACCATGGCGCTGGTCATCATGTTCTCTCAGTTCCTGAAAAACAAAAAGATACCAGCCTTGGTGTTCAAACGTGGAAATGGATTATCTAAAACGAGCTTCAAACTTTTCCAAGCTTTTCCTGTATGTATCCCTAGCTTCAGTACTACTTTTATTAGATGAGAAAGCGACGCGACGAGATAAAATCAACGCAAAATCGTAGTTACTAAAAAAGTTAATTTGCATTGCATGCAGGTGTCCGTCAAAAATAAGTAGGAAAATGAAAACAATATTAAGTGAAGAATGTGAGATATTGGTAAAACAAATACGGTATCATTTTAATGATGACTTTTATCAAAGAATGTCTTTCAGCAGTTACCAATACATTTCACAAAATACGTATACCGTCGTGCAAAAGGCCGGCCCCAAGTCTACGCGACTCATGCACCCAAAGCGAAGGGTAGAGATAACTTAAGTTGTATAAATCACACTATAAATATCCACACGACCTACAGTTCAGATCTAGCTTGCCTTGATCTTATACACACGAAAAAAATCCATATGTTGGTGGTAAACTGAATTGATGTCGAACCTAAAAATAGAGTGAGGCTCTGCAACAACCCATATTCTTCTTGGTCCAGTCCCTAGGGTTTGAGGCCTCCCGTGAGTTTCGGCACCCTTTTGATCTTGAATTGACTGCTACATAGTTAATTCAGTTTTACTGAAGTCTCGTATTATCTATACCTTCAGGTCTTTCTTGCTATTGTTACTTCATGGATTGTATGTCTGATAATTACAAAAGCAGGTGGCTTCCCTTCTGGTTCTAGAGCAAGAACAGATTTCAGGACCTCAGCTCTCTACGATTCACACTGGTTTCGTTTTCCTTATCCTGGTATGAACATTGCACTGGATGAGAGAGAGAGAGAGAGAGAGAGAGAGAGAGAGAGAGAGAGAGAGAGAGAGAGAGAGAGAGAGAGAGAGAGAGAGAGAGAGAGAGAGAGAGAGAAGCTCTCTACGATTCTCACTGGTTTCGTTTTCGTTATCCTGGTATGAACATTGTATGCGAACACATAAAACGAAAGCCCATTCAGTATATTGCATTGTGATGAATTGGTATCTCATAAGAAAATTCCCTTCTACACAAGCGTAGATGGGATACACTTTGAGAAAATTGTTCTTCTACTCACCAGCAAAATTCCAGAGCTTCGGATCCCCATCCACGGATCTTCTTCAGTGAGAGTGATGGGTTGTAGCTTTGTTATTGGGACTTGTCTGCAAAACGGTCTCGTATATACTGGAGCTAGCTGATAACCTTGGTGTCGGTTTCCAAATCCGAAGCTGCAACCGAGGCTCCATCATCAATCTCACTGAAGACGCTTCCTAGATCTAAAGATTTTGATGATGAGCCTCGAATTATCATGGCCCAGCAGAAGAATCTGCATTCTATTAGTTTTACATTTGTGTTCTGCACATAATGATATAATGCTTTGGGTGCCTTTATTTCTTTAAGTAAAAATGACTTTGTTAAGGGACCTCATTAAAATTCACTATTTATACATTTATTTATTTTATCACTAACTAAATATCGTTTTGTTTTGTTTTGTTTTGTTTTGTTTTGTTTTGTTGTTGCTGTTGTATTTAGAGTTGGATTCTTAGAGAAAAATATTCGAAATCGTTACTAAAAAGCTCAAACAAGCATATGAAAAAGGGTTATTTTTAGGGTTCAGACTTCCTTTAACGCAATTTGACCATCTTCTTACTAACTAAAACATTTCTACTTCTCCCATGATTTAGGTCAGTGGGGTACCCCTACCATAAGCGTAGCTGGAGTGTTTGGTATGCTTGCAGGTGTTATTGCTTCTATGTTTGAGTCTCTAGGAGACTATTATGCATGCGCAAGGATCAGTGGTGCCCCTCGTCCGCCAACCCATGCAATAAACCGTGGTATAGGAATGGAGGGCTTAGGATGTGTGCTTGCTGGGGCTTGGGGAAGCGGCAGTGGAACAACGTCTTATAGCCAAAACATTGGTGTCATTGGCTTAACAAAGGTAAATATTTACTAAGCAATGTAGTAATACGTCAGCCAAAACTGTTCTGCATGATAACTTTCTTCTAAAAAAGACAAGAAAAAATAAACATTTACAATTACATTTATCTGTCATTGATATTTATCTTGTTACTATTTAAGATGTTACAAATAATTAACGTACATGGAATGTTTTTATCGAGACAATTCATAAAGTGTTCCCGTTAGGACATTTTAAATTAAAGTTTCACAGGGATGTAAACAAATTGTACGATTTTTCTGTTTGTTCAATCGAAAAGAATGAGATTTTTAAAGCGCATTCACCTTTTTCAACAATTTTATGCGTGTTCTCACTTTTTCATGGTCAGAAAAAATCGTTTTTGAAACGAAAAGTAGTGTTCAATTCAATAGTTTTCGATATTTTTTAAATGTTTTATCCTTATGAAAGAAAGTTCTGATTGTGAGTGGAAAATAATTGCTGAATTTGGCGTCAGTAGCACAACCCAAGACGTCTATTTACCTTCCTTTCCTGTATGTTTTTATCTTAATACTTTTATCAAGAAAGTTCTTTATGAGAAGAAATTTCATGAGAAATAAAACAGAAATACCACAATTGAAATATCGTTTTCACCTGTTTCTTTTTAATGAGGAAAAATGAACTCATAACAGTAGCCAGTTTATTCAAGTGTACTAAGTTACTGAGTCATTGCAGTAACCAACCCGTAATATCTGGTTTTAGGTTGGAAGTAGACTAGTTGTTCAAGTCGGAGGGCTCCTGTTGATATTTCTTGCAGTGTTTGGCAAGTTTGGTGCTGTGTTCACTACTATACCTGATCCAATCCTGGGTGGGGTGATCATCGTAATTTCTGGGATGATTGTAGCCATTGGTATTTCAAACATACAGGTTGTTGACCTGAATTCCTCTAGAAATCTGTTTGTCATTGGATTTTCTTTGTTCCTGGGAATGGCTGTACCCTACTGGATAAGTGCTAATGGTAGTGCCATAAACACAGGTATTATATTCTAAGGATAGATGTCAAAAAATAAAGGTCTTGAATTTCAGTGAAAGTCCAAACCCGTAATGACGGTGGTACTCAATGGCTTCTGGGTACAGTTTTGCAGATTCTCGACGTACGCGATAGAATGATAGAAACTGCAAACCTCTACTCGTGCGGCCAGAGGCCTGGGCACGAGTAACTAGGATAAGTCTTCATCATATATATAGATATTCGTCATGGTTATGATTTTCATTGTGTTCACCTTATGAATAATTAATAAGGTATTTAACACTAAATTCTTAAAGAGTGGAGATTCTTATGCTTGGACATTGTTCGAAATCGAAGGATCACCGTCTCAAATTGCCGGTGAAAGAAACAGAGCTTTCAATAACGACAGCCAGGACTCCTTTCCGCAATCGTCACCAGACTAGAGTGAGGAGGAAGAGTCATCTGAAAAGAAATTTGCGGTCCTACCATATCTCAGTGGTGTATCCGAACAGTTCTCAAGTTTTTCAGTACTGTACTTATGGAATACGCGTGTGTGTGTGAACCCTCTCTTTTTGAGGCTGCCTGTTGTTGTTTTTATCGATGGGCTTTCTTTTCTTTTTCCTAGCGATACCCCTTGCCTTGTTCTTTGGGGTCTAGTCCCTTCCGACGGGCAACAAAGAAATCCAGTAACTGCATGGTTGGATAATGGGAGTAAAAGCAGAGCTTGAATGTGCATGATCGTTTTGTTGATTTTATTGTGACGACCTTTATTGATGACATATATTCATTTGTATCCTCCGATAATATATATCCCTGTTTCCTTTTAAATATTCTACTCAGTTTACCATTATATCAGTCATGCTTTTTATAATGTTTTCCAGGGATTCCAGAAATCGATCAAATCATCAAGGTTCTTTTGACTACAAACATGTTTGTAGCAGGAGCCATTGGCTGCATTTTTGACAACACTATTCCTGGTACACTTGAGGAAAGAGGAATGATTAAGTGGAGAAATCAACTAGATAACGACCAGAATGGCGATTCCATGAACTCCGTTCCTCAAGTGTATAACCTTCCATTATGCTTGAACAGAGTTTGTGAATACAAATGTGCAAAATTTGCACCATTCGTTATTAACCAGCTCGTCTAGAAACTAAAAATGTCAATCCAGTGTTCACTAAGTTTTAAGAAATAAAGACCGAACGACGACAGACCGTCTAACAGGTGGAGAGGAGCAGATCACAAAATAGTCAGCCTAGAGATAAAGAGAATACGTCATGGAAAGTGCGCGTCGGTACGGTTTTTATTCACGAGTCGTGAAGTATCATAAAACGAACGAACGAGCTCAGTTTTATATGATACTTCATGATCACAACTCGTGAACAAAAACTGTATAAATCACTTTACATGATGTTATGTGTTTGCTATGCACAAACTGAGAGCTTATAATCCTGGCATGCTATTTTTTTCGTTTTAATCTTTTTAAACTAATTATAAATGTAATAAAATGCTACAATATTTTTCTACAAATATTACTAGCAGAAAACTCTAATTTGTAAAATGTGCATTTAAACTAATATGAGGTGAGATATTTATTACATCAAAAATCATAGAAATTCGAATAAAGAATATTTGATAAATAAAACTGATGCGCCAATGAAAAACACCTAGCAGATTTTTTCATACAGAATATCCACTTCTTAAAACTCAGTGGTGCTGCAGCTTTAATTGTCTTTGTCCCCTTTTTCAGCACATCGTAGAATGAAGCTTAGAATAATACTTCTAGAATGAAGAGATTTTCGAGTGGGCTCAACCTACCTGTCGTTTATGATACTTATTTTAACATTCACTTCTCAGTTCTTGCGGACTAACCTAAACGTGTTATTATAAATTCCACAGAAATCTTAATTTTAAAAGTTCTTATTCGTCAATAGCATGCAAATATCAAATATATACTAATACAATACAATACAATACAATACGTTTATTAGTAATTCCCAAAAGGGATTTTCAATACTAATTTACAAAAATGGGTGTATATATATAAATTCTAATGAGAATACATTGTATGGTAAGAAATAAATAATTTATCAAAATATATGGACTATTAGGATTAAAAACAGCAATTAATTATAGACGGGCCCACAATTCACTTCGGGCAGAACGTTTAAAACTAGTAATGTTTGTACTGTTCTTAGTATCGTCGCTTAAATTGTTCCATGAGGATATGGCGTGGTCAAAAAAGGACCTCTGAGCTGTTGATGTTCTTTTGAGTGTAATGTTTATGTTGTCCTTTTGCCTAGTATTGTAGTGGTGGATGGTAGAGCGCTTGACCAACTTGGTTTCGAGGTAATTTGGAACGAGGCCATGTAGACATTTGTAGACCATGGTGACGTCTCTGAGCTGTAGCATTTCATTTATTGGTAACCAACTAAGTTCCTTAAGGGCTGGTGAGATATGGTCATACTTTCTTTTGAAAGTTAATATTCTAGCAGCAAAGCACATCGTAGAATGAAGCTTAGAATAATACTTCTAGAATGAAGAGATTTTCGAGTGGGCTCAACCTACCTGTCGTTTATGATACTTATTTTAACATTCACTTCTCAGTTCTTGCGGACTAACCTAAACGTGTTATTATAAATTCCACAGAAATCTTAATTTTAAAAGTTCTTATTCGTCAATAGCATGCAAATATCAAATATATACTAATACAATACAATACAATACAATACGTTTATTAGTAATTCCCAAAAGGGATTTTCAATACTAATTTACAAAAATGGGTGTATATATATAAATTCTAATGAGAATACATTGTATGGTAAGAAATAAATAATTTATCAAAATATATGGACTATTAGGATTAAAAACAGCAATTAATTATAGACGGGCCCACAATTCACTTCGGGCAGAACGTTTAAAACTAGTAATGTTTGTACTGTTCTTAGTATCGTCGCTTAAATTGTTCCATGAGGATATGGCGTGGTCAAAAAAGGACCTCTGAGCTGTTGATGTTCTTTTGAGTGTAATGTTTATGTTGTCCTTTTGCCTAGTATTGTAGTGGTGGATGGTAGAGCGCTTGACCAACTTGGTTTCGAGGTAATTTGGAACGAGGCCATGTAGACATTTGTAGACCATGGTGACGTCTCTGAGCTGTAGCATTTCATTTATTGGTAACCAACTAAGTTCCTTAAGGGCTGGTGAGATATGGTCATACTTTCTTTTGAAAGTTAATATTCTAGCAGCAAAGTTCTGTAATAGCTGCAGCTTGCGAATGTTCTGTTGTGTTGTTCCCGACCACACGGTTGAACAATAAAATAACTTACTGAATACCAAAGAGTTCAGGATAACTAGAAGGACATCTTTCGTAAACAGGTGTCGGACTCTGTTGATTTGACACAGTTTACCTAACAGTGAAGATGATAGGTAATTTATGTGATCATTAAACGATAGGTAACTATCAAATATCACTCCCAAATCTTTGCAAGAGGGCGATGGAGATAACTCTTTACCAAGGAAGGGGATAGTTATACCACTCAATCTTCCAACCAACTGTCTTGTGCCAAAGAGCATGAACTTCGTTTTTTGAGGATTGATGAGTAGCCGATTAGTGCAGCACCACTCTGCTACTCTGTTCAGGTCTTGACCAATCTGACTAAGAGCGTTAACGTTGTCATTAGTTGCAAAGGATAAGAAGAGCTTCGTGTCATCAACATAAGACTCAACTGAGCAGATTTTAATAGTAGGTCGTTCATGTATAAACTGAATAGCACGGGTCCCAAAATGGAACCCTGTGGGACGCCGTGAGTTACAGTTAAAGACGAGGATATTGATGTTCCAATGCGAGTGGTTTGTTCCCTATTTGTAAGGTAGCTTTGAAACCAATCCAGGGCATTCGTAGATGTTCCTAGTACCTGGAGCTTGTTTAGTAAGGTAGTATGGCAGATGCTATCGAACGCCTTACTTAAGTCCATAAGTACCATGGCTGTAACTTTCTTTTCATCAATAGCATTGAAAAGGTGATCTGTAACCAAACAAGGCGGCCTACTTATGTGAAGCTGTCTGAGGACTGAAGCCACTATTGTCTACTCGTCTAGACATGTCTATTCCATACAGTGAAAGCAAAAGCAACCTTTATACCCCTTTACAATGGTATTCGACCTAGAAAGGACACGCACAACAAAAAACAAACGTCATACCACTACCATCTAATAAACCGTGACACAATAATTAACTATAATGATTATTTATTAATTATATTTCTGTTCAGTGTAGATGGAAAAAGACTCAATTTTTGCAATGTGTAATTCCATATCTCCTACCCACGATCGCCTGCATGCGTAGCCTTTGGGTCCATTTCAAAGAAAATGATACCCCTTTTAAAGACAAGACAATTTCCCATACACTCAGTTCGACTAGGTTTAAATCGTGAAAAAAATAATAATCACCCTAAATCTATACTACATTTAGTAAAATTTCAACCCCAAAAAAGGAACTCTTTTTGTCACGTTGGAAGAATACAAGCTGAGGAGGCTCCTTTTACCCTTGAGTTTGGTTTAAGTACACAAAAAAGCTTAGGCAAGGACAATGAGATGCAAACAATGGTACGGGAGAATTGAGCATTAAGTAGCACGAGGGCATGTTTTAATAAACAATTTCGTTTTCCAGATGTTGATTAAGCTCGTGCTTAAAAGGAAGTCGCAAAAGATCAATAAAAATGTTTCATTTCAGTTTCTTGCCACTAATACTGCTTGAATTGTGAGACGCATTCATCTTAGCACCTGCAGTATATATAAAGGCAGCATATTGCACGCACGCACCTTCCATAGAACAGAAGCAGAACAACACTCGGATCATCATTCATACTTTTGGTAAGTCAATTACTATAAGTAAAAAGGAGAGAATTAGTTCGTGTCAATATATATTATGTCCCCGATTTCGATCTCAGCAAAATTAAATATATGTCTGAATTATTGTGTTTCAGCATCGATGATATGGTCAACCAGACTTAGCAATCAGCTAACGAGTTTACTTTGAATTTTTCAAAATAACATAGTTTACTGTATGTGTTGTTGTCTTTTGTTGTTGTTGTTGTTGGTTTTGCTTTGTTTTGTTGTTGCTGTTGTTGTCTTTTTTATGATTAAAAAATATAAGTAATCTGAAAAATATTTCACTTGCAGAAACAGTGCTTTTTCGGTAATTTAGTCAGGCCATGACTTCAACAATTTGTTTTGGAAAAGATAAACTTAAAGTTTCCGATTAAAGTTAATACAGATTTAATTTTTTTTTCACTTCTCGCACATTCTAGTGACTTACGCGAAGCTATGATGAAGTTAGTGGTGGTTGTACTTGTTCACATTGCACTAGTTGGATGGACCAGTGCAGAGATAACCCAAGGTAATTAAGTTCGTATACAGAAGTTGATTAGGTTTTCGCCATGCACAACACTAGATTCCTGACACCATGGCGCTCCGCAAGCTAGGAAACCCTCCCAATTAAAACATAACCGGCTCAAGTAATCGCACTTTTATGATCACTACCAATAGCAAATAGCACATGCAGGGTATTCATGAAGTCAGGTAGACACAGATTCATAGATATATATATGTAGGTTCATTGGGAGTAGAGAGGATACCGTATGCCCAGACCCCGACCGTGGAGTTTTTAGCCTCGAAGAAAAATTGCTCAAAACCTTTAAAAAATAAACATTTCTAATTTTGGATGACTTGGCAGCCTTCTTCTTTTATTTGTATTCCATTGCTTTGTGTAGACTTTCAGTTCAGTTTGAATTCTCACACGAAGAAAGTGTGTCATTTATTCCGAGCTTGTAATTTCTATTTATTTAAGGCGAGGAACATGTGGTATACAAAAGGTACAGGCCATTAGTTGTGAACTGCAATTGTAATGCCACCACTAGACTCTTGCTTACTGCATTAAAGAACATAGAGAAAAAACTGACAAAGTGTTTGGAGAACAACCCTGTAGAACCTGGCTGTAAATGCAGAAAAGGTGAGTTTTTGTCCCATATATTGGATTTGATCGAAAAAGTACCATATGATAAAGTATCAATTAGATATAACTAAGAAAATTGTGTTTGGGATTTTTTGCATTCTACATTTCGTTCCACTGAAAATAGGCATTACTAAAGCAAAAGGAACTCCGGACTTAATTAGCTTGATGTTTGTTGCTTTGCAAGGAAATGTCTTCGATTTCGTTTAATTTTGTTTGTGTTTCTTAAATAAGAAAATTTTGTGTGCATATGTGTTTCTTAAATAAGAAAACGCAAAGCCAATGGTTGACCTTTCGTAGTTTCATTGTTGGTTTCATTTTCATTTTAAGTGCCACGTAATTGTAAGGAAGCTTTGAAATGTGGCTGTAAGGAAAATGGCGTTTATACTGTCAATCCTGATGGAAAAGGTGCATTTAAGGTAAACATCCTCGAGGAATATCTATAGGGCATGTGCAGGGGACAAGGCAACAGGACAGGGATATCTACTGAGGGCATGTCCAGTGGACAAGGGGACAGGACAGGGATATCTAGAGGATATACTGGTGACATGGAGACAGAACAGGGATGTCTAGAGGATGTCCAGGGGACGAGGGGATTGACAAGAGGGGATTTGGGCAGTGGAGCCAGTCCTGGACATTTGTGACATCCTCGCAAGAATATCAAAATCTTGATTGTGCAAAGGTGAATGACAGAAAGTGCTGGTGCAAAATATATAACACCTTAATTGAGCATGTATGGATATTTTAAAACTTGGCATGTAATCGAGCCGCAACCATTCCAGCCGCCTTTCACCAAAAACTAATTGAGGAGAAGGAGTGTGTAACAATTTTTAAATTGATAGCGTTTCCATCAGAAAATGACGTTATTTTGAAATTGAGAACTTGAAAAAGTACGTTAGAATTTGGATATTCGCTTACGTCAATAAAAAATAAAAATTAGAAATATGAAGAACTACATAATACCAAAATAACAACCATTCAGTATAAATCGTCTTAAGATCGCATTTAGTCATTTATTATTTAATTTTTTTATATATTTTTTGTTTTGGTTGACGGGAACAAATAACCAAATTCCCACGGACTGTAAGATATGTTTTCTCATAGGTGTACTGTGACCAGAAAACAAAAGGCGGTGGATGGGTAGTTATCCAGAGAAGAAAAGATGGTTCAGTGAATTTCTTTCGAGGGTGGCATGACTATAAAAAGGGTTTTGGAAATCTCAAGGGTGAATTCTGGCTCGGACTTGACAAGATCCACCGACTTACCCATCAAACTCGTAACCGCTTGCGTGTTGAGCTAGAGGACACGGCAGGGAAGACGGCATATGCTGAGTACGATAATTTTGCTATCACCAGTGAAAGGACCTACTATAAATTGTCTGTTGGCACATACTCAGGTATATGTTATAACGATCATAATGATGGATTTGATAAGTTAGGGCTAGTTATTTGTGATGCCACTCCTGGGAGTCGCGTCTTTGATATGTAACTTCATTTTCACTTTCATCATAACACCAGTTCTCAAGGGAGTGCTAAATTGCGCAATTTGCATGCTGAGCTAAAAGTGTTTTGAAAGGAAACGTTTTTAGAATGCAACTAGAATTGTCCATCTTAAACCAATCACTGGATATTTTCTGAAGCAATCTTAGTTACGTTTTTTCAGGTATATTTTCCAAATACCCTCCCTGTCTCTCTCAAATCGGCGTTATTGTGCCTTCAAAACAAAATTGCAGTGTTTGATTAGGTTACTGGGGCGTAAGGTTGCTCGTGAAAGGTTGGTAATGTCCAAAGGAATTCTGTCCAAGGTTGAAGCTTTTATTGTAAGTGGTTAATAATCAACTTCCTTCCTTGTATATGACTTCAAGATTCTGAGAAACGGAACCTTTGTACATGGTTAAAACGATGCCTTTTTGGGAAAGAATCAATTTCTTCTCAGCTTTATTTTGTGTGTGTAGCATGCAATTCAACTCATTATATAATCGCAGATTCGTGTAATTAATCTAATAACGACAACCTAGATTGAGATTCATACAAATAACGTTAACTTTGTGCTCGTCCTAAATAGTATTTTTTTTTTCTTCCTGTGTTATTTTCAATTATTATATTATTTTCGCTTATATTGGGTTAATCGGCCGGGGTGGCGCTAGGTATATATATATAGAATATGAAAAAACAATCCACGCAACTTGTAACTTTAAATATCTGTTTATTCGTACGTTTCGGCCATATATATATACATAGATTCTCATCGGGGGTGGGGCGAGTGGCTAAACCTATGTAGGGGACTACGTATACGTGTCCTATTGTTTTGTCCACCTAGTGAAACTAACTTGTAGGTTTGTTAGCTGAATCTGTAAATAAATAGATATATAAATGTAGGGGCTTAGAAAGACTCCGATGAAAAACCTGTACATTTTTCATAAACAATCTTGGACAAAACTGACTTTGAGACAGTGCTGACAGTGCTGATTTTTGCCGGAAATCATACTCTCGTCTCATTGCCTTCTCTACAAAGATTAAAAACATTGTCCACCCTCTTCCCGCCCGTTCTTAATTCTCAATATTGATTCAGAACAATATTGAGGCGAGGGCGGAAGATAACCCAATATAGTTGACTAAAACTGTGTGAGATTATTTTTAACAGGTACTGCAGGAGATTCGCTATCTTGGCATCGTGGTGCAGCCTTTACCACAAAGGACAGCGATCATGATACTTGGAATAAAAACTGTGCCGTTGAGTACAAAGGTGCCTGGTGGTACACTTCCTGTCACTCGTCCAACCTTAACGGCCATTACTACCACGGCAAGCACAAGTCCTATGCTGACGGCGTAAATTGGTATTCATGGAAAGGCTATCATTACTCAGCTAAGAGAGCTGAAATGAAAATACGACCCACATAAATAGAAAACGTAATCAGTTCATCGAATGGTAGAAGTAGAACTTTTAGGTTAAAACTCAGTGAATGATCGGTTAAGAATTACTTAATTGGTGTTAACAATCTGTAGTACTCTGTAAAATTGCTAGTGGGGATGTACGTGCATGAAGGTGAGAAAGATACTTGGACTTTATGGAGGCTCACCTGAGTTTTGTAAACATATTCACCTACCTAATAAACTATAAAACGCTGTAACTCCCATCACAGAGCTCTGTTGGACTAGCCTTTCTCAAAGTGACAATGTTTTTAATGTGTTTTTATATACCAGGAGGTTTAGGACGGTAATAAAAGCTGAGACAACAGAAATCTTTTAGAACAAATCATACTCTATAAATATACTCCGGCTTGTTGTTCGATACGAAAAAGTACAATGTCCCTCACAGTCTTGGCTTGTTGCTTGTTGTTCTTGGTCATGACAATATTTTTTGCCTTTTAACTATAATTTTTATCACTTTACAGCTAAAACCGTTGCATCGCGACCAGCAATTTACGAATCTCCAATTGTATTTGGTCTTTTCTGAGCCGTCGATCATCTTTGGGGGCGGGAGTTATGCGAATCCGTGAAAATCATTGGTTGATTCGCATAATTCCCGCCCCCAAAGATGATTGGCGGATCAGAAAAGCACAAAAATCCAACTGAAGTTTTCAATCGACGGTCGCGATACAAGGGTTTTCGCTGTAAACAGACTCAAATGTTTTAGCCAACGAAAATATAATAGATTAAAAGGGAATATATATAGGCAATTTTGAATACTTACAATGTCTACAGTCAAATAGTTTTCAACTGAGTGCTCAATGTCTCTGAGTATTTTTCTTTCCTGTGAACCTAAAAGTGAATCGATGCTGACCCACAACCTGATCCAGCGGTTGCTATGTGGCGTTCGTAACGTCAAAAAAGGCTGAACATGAACGTGAATTCAAAGCCTAAAACAATAGAGACATCCCCCTCCCGCCTGGTTTTCACCTCCATTTTCTCGAGAACGCTCGATAAGATTTTAATTTCTTTAAACTTCAACTGGCTTTAGCTGCAGGTCCAAACTGTTGTATGCAGGTCCAAACTGTTGTACAGCATTTGATTTTGAGAGGCCAAGTCTAGCTGGATACCGAGAAACTGATGCGCAGCTAAAGAACTCTTTCACGAGAGAGGTAGTTAGGAAGTTAGGTAGGTGAGTACAGTTGTACCTAAAGGCGGCGAAAGGCGAGACACAAAAACCCTCAACTTGTCGCGCAACATTGTTGCGTTGCAGGTTTTTGATCGATGTTGCGCGTTTTTCACCTCGCGAACATTTTTTTGTTGCGTGACAAGTTGAGATTGATTATTAGTAGTCAAATCTTGGAAATACAAAATTTGAAACGATGTGGCTGAAGGCCTGAAGTACTATACAGTCCCGAAGCCCGAAGTCTGAAAATCCGAAGTCGGAAGTCTAAAATGTCTTCCAGGTTTTCCGTAGGATCTGTTTCTGGTTAAATTTGAAAGAAACTTAAAAAATTAGAAAGTTTATAGAAATAAAGGCTATGAAGAAAAACATTTTTGAATTGATTATTAGATATATGCAAAGGCTCTCTCTCATTGTCGACCCTTGACCACATCAAGGAGGTCAAGCGGTTTTTCATCACGCTTCAGCACCGACAGCCCAAGCAATTTAATTATCTTGTAGCTACTCCATTGGCGGCTTTTCTCCGATAAACCGATCCCCCCAATCGACTCCAAATGACCATATATAGTGTGGAAAGCGGATAATCCTTCTACCCAGAAATATATAGTACTAGAATCCAGAAGTACCGAATTAAACCCAGACATTTGCCTTTCCGTACGCGTTAGCCGTGACTAAGGACTGATCCATTGGGCGTGGGGCAGCCCAAGCAATTATCGAGTGTACAGTAAATACAGTTGACAAGAATAAGAACAAGAACAACTACACACAAAGATTAGTTCAAGTTTATTACAAACAAATTTTACGATCTTTTTTACTCTTAATTGTTTTTGTTCTTGACCCATTAGCCGCTTTCATACCGTGAAGACTGGGTACGAGTCCCTTAAACTTTGATGACTGCAACACAAAACTTATGTAGTCAGAAAGAGCACATCGAGCTGTATATAATCCCGAGGTTTGATGTTAATCGGATATACATTGAAAGAGATACAGCAGTTCAAACATGCTAGGTTTTACAAAGAAATGTATGGTTCAGTAGGGACAAAATGTCCCTACAACCATACATTTTTTTGAAAATTCTATTTATTTACAAAACTTTCACCAATTGAGTTAAAAAATAATAATTAAAAATAATAATAATAATATATAAGGGTTAATAATTTACATTAACTAATTAAAATGGCATTCTTTCTAGCATTTTTGCACGGCAGTTAGTCATTCAATATTAACCTGATTAACACCAAACTTCAGGATTTTATATAGCTCGATGTGCTCTTTCTGACTAGTATGAGTTTTGTGTTACCATCGTCAAAATTTGAGGGACTTGTACCCAGTCTTCACGGTATGAAAGTGGCTGATGGGCTGCCTGTGGCCGGATCAGACCAGGTCACAGAGCTCGGAAAATCGGGTGAATCTGAGCAACAATACGGGGCAAATGATTCGATGCTTCTGGATCCTAGTACGGTTTCTGGGTAGACGATTTCTCCGCCTTCCACACTTTGGTCATTTGGAGTCGATTTGAGGGATTTATGGGGAGAAAATTGCCGAACGATTAGGAGGAGTTGGCGACCGGAGTTAACCTACATATCTTAAACACTTCTCGATTACTGGTCTTACTGTGAAATATTTAAAAATGCCTTAAAACGGCTAATATAAAAACCAGCTGGAAAGGACCTACTACACGCAAAGGTTGGTTAAAGTTTATTACAAACAAAGTTTACGATTTGTTTGACCCATACATCTACTGATCTACTGATTCACTATCGGCACACGATAATTGCTTGGGCTGCCTGTGGCTTCATGCCAGTGGAATTTCATGGCTGTTGAGGCCATACCCTCAACAAGGTGTTTTCCCGCCGTTCTGTACCACGTGTGTATTCGCTAACCAGCCAACCTTGCGGTCGTGTTGTTTGTGCGTGCATGTGTGTGTCGCGAGTGTGATGTTCTTCTGTTCTATTGCCGTGTTCTCATCAATTGGTGAGTGTTTTTATTGCTTGCCCGCTTGCATTTTGTTCATGTATCGTAATTAACGCCATGTTGTTCTTCGTTATAGGATTTTAATGTATGAGTCTGTATGTATATTCGCCTATTCAATCGTGTGTAAAACCATTGATGATTACTGAAGATTGAACTAGTGTAAAGTCACACTCGACTCCTAAGTGAATCAACCGCATAATCAACACTACATCGTCCATTGTCGTGAAAGACATGTACACGAGGATTCAGGGTACGTTTACATTAGCGATGTCGTCCCGGACTGAATTCCTCACGGGACGAATTTACATAGGTGCAAGTGTCAGATCAGTTGGTTAGTGCGCAGCTTTCTGATATGAGAGATCTCGCGAGTTCAATTCTCTGTCGGTTCATTCCATGATTCAGGTCCATGCAAACGGCGCACCGTTATTCTAGCAGCCAGTATTATCCTGCTGGCTACAACAAATCAAGCTATAACAATAATAAGAAGAGCTACATATTAAATTGATTTTCATCATTATTTCATTTCAGTGATTTATTCCTTCTTTTAGAAGCAAAGTAGCTTTTACAATATTTAACGCTAGCATTACGCAAAGTGAAGCAGAGGAAAAAGAGAACAGGAAGAAGATACCAAAAAGGTTTCGAATGAAATCTTCCTTACTTTCTTTCCGACTACTACATAGGAACAAATCCTTCCATAGTTTCAAATCTATGCATAATGCCCGTGTATCTTTTATCTCCTATTTTTGTTATTCACTTAGGATAGTTAGAAAAACAAAAACAAAAAGAAAAAGCATGTTTGATTAACAAGATGATTACATGTTCTCCGTTTATGTGGGTCGTATTTTCATCTCAGCTCTCTTAGCCGAGTACTTATAGCCTCTCCAGGATTTCCAATTTACGCCATCAGCAAAGGATTTATGTGCACCATGGTAGTATTTGCCGTTGAGGTTGGACCAGTGGCAGCCCTTGTACCACCAAGCACCTTTGTACGTAACGGCGCAGTTATGCTTCCAAGCATCATGATCACTATCTTTGGTGCTAAAGGGTGCTCCACGGTGCTGAGATAGAGAATCTCCAGCATTACCTGTAAATGATAAATAGCATACAGATTAGTTATCTAATAGTAAGTTATTTTAATGACGTTTTTAAACAAAATACATGAAGTTAACTTCATAAATAATCCAAGTATCCGCACTAACTTTTATTCTGACATACAGCTTGCAGCGGCTTGTATGCTGTAAAAACGGCAATAAGGTACGGCATTCGATGTTGTCAGGAAGAGAGCATACTTTTCGAAACATATGGTTCCGCGGTATATAAAAAGAAACCTGAAGATTGGATGTTTGAGCTTTTGAACTATAGCAACACTTGGCAAGACAAAATCATAAACTACCTGAATAAGTTCCAATGCTCAGCTTATAAAATGTCTTTGCACTGGCCACAGCAAAATGATCGTACTCAGCATATGCCGTCTTCCCTGCCGTGTCCTCTAGCTCAACACGCAAGCGGTTACGAGTTTGATGGGTAAGTCGGTAGATCTTGTCAAGTCCGAGCCAGAATTCACCCTTGAGATTTCCAAAACCCTTTTTATAGTCATGCCATCCTCGAAAGAAATTCACTGAACCATCTTTTCTTCTCTGGATAACTACCCATCCACCGCCATTTGTTTTCTGGTCACAGTACACCTAAATAAATAAAAAAGGAAGGATATGTAGTAACGGGCAAGTGGTCGCTTAATAGGGGGTTCGCCGTTTAATAGAGAGTGAATAAAAGTTGAGCGAATCCGTTGAGATTTGAACCCGCAACCTTGCATTACGAACGCGATCGTGTATCCTGCGAGCAGAGGCAATTTTCCTCAGATCACGCTTCTCGCAGGGTAGCGATCGCTAAGCTGCTATAACGGAAATGTACAGGAGCTGAGTCTGGGCTGCCTGTGGTTGAACACTCTGGATTTTGTTTATATTTTTGGATTTTTTTACCTTAAATGCCTTCTTATAATCAGGTTTGATTGTATAAATGCCACTCTTTCTACATCCACACTTTAGAACATCGGCACAGTTTCGTGGAACTGTAGAAAGCAAAATATTTTGTTATTGTTGTGCTCAATTAAGTTTATGCTCTGAATCTGTATGTACATAAATTATTCGTTTTAATTTCTATTCATTTATTCATCATCAATTCAACCGTTCATCTATCCATCCCAGCATCTATCAATCTGCCCATCTACCCATCGATCAACTGCTCAGTATTCTGACCATCAAACACAGTCAGTCTTTGCTCTGAAAATTTAAGTTATAATGAGCGTAAAAACGGGGCGGCCAATTTTCTATTGTTCTGCGGCAATTTGAGCTCCACCACATAGAAATGGTTGGTTATGGTTGGTTCTGGTTGGTATTGGTTATCACCTATAGATAACATTTTTTTGAAATAAAATTTTTGTAAACCCTGTTTCTTAATTTTGTACTTTTCTTCAAAGTTTCTTTTGTACTATAAGATTTCGTGCAATCATAGCTATAGACGCTCAAAACAATATATAATAGCCAAGAGACGCTTTCAATTTGCCGCGTTCCAAACATAAAAATTTTGCTATTTTGAAACTCAGGAAAGCTTTCATAAAAACGGAATCAAATACCATGATATGAGCTAGCTCTTGAAGTTATCGTGATTTGACCGATGACTAGACTTTCTCAAAGTCGTCAGCCCCGCTTTTAAATTTTTGGCTTTAGCGAGGCAAAAAACAAATCCCGATGAATAATGACTAAAATAACGTCTAAAGAAGAGAGGACGACTTGTGGCTAGCGGCCTGCGTTGCTGGCGGTCTGCAGTTTTTTTTTTTTTTTTTTTTTTTTCATTTCATCTTACTCCGCCCCAAAAACCGCAGACCGCCAGCAACGCAGGCTTACTTGTGGCAAGTCTAACCGATGACGTGCTTTTCTCACTCGGATCATTACTTAACATTAATTTCAATGCAAGCTTACCTTTTTTGCATCTGCAGTGTGGTCCTGGACGATGAACATGCTTCAGACAATGTGTAAGTTTCTTGTTCATGATCTTTATTATATTCAACAAATATCTTGAAGTTGCACCACAGTTGCAGTTCACTATTACAGGGCCGTGCAGGTTCCTGTAAACACTTTTATCATTTTCTTCTCCTGGAATAGATTTAAAAAAGAGTACAAGTTTTAGTTCAACCCCTTCTAGACCTTCTAGATTGAGGTCTTCAATTTTTCAAAGAAACTTATTAAAAAAAAAGAACGATGACGATCAAGGATATACAGCGAACAAACCCGGCAACCTAACATGACTTTAAGGTAGTCAGTTTATTCACTGTATTAAGACTCAGTTTCCAATAAGCCATTTTGGATATATTGGATAAGTAATGGCGAACCTGAACAGTGGGGTGAAGTCGAGGTGTAGGAAATAAAAGCTAACTTCTTCATTGTTACGTTTGACCTGAGCCTCGCTTTGAATTGATTTGTGCATGATGATTTGTGCATCGATTTTAAGCCTCAAGCGTGATGACGTTTGGATCCCTTCTAGCTCTATATCAGAATCCTTTTCGAGTAGCTTTTGTCAACTATCTAAAACTATTGTGTTTTGTATTCTCGAGGGAATTTAAAACTTTACTAAATATGAAAGTCATAGTTTTTGAGCCCGGGGGAAGGGGGAAGGGGGGGGGGGGGGGTAAAAATATCATAACGCTTGCAGCTTATATATTGAAAGTGATATGAATACGGATACTAGATTGCATAGAACATTTCAACGGTAGCCAGTCAATGAAATAAGTACTTCAGTACTGGAGCACCATCAAATTGAAATAGAAACGGTACCGTAGACCAATAACTACCCTAAGATATTTTATGCTGATGAAAACAGACGAAAAGTCTTCATCATATCAAAATCGCTATGCATGGGCTGTGTCCTACTAGGACGAGAACATTTCAAAGCTGTCAATTATCAAGCCAGTGGACATTCAATGACCAAAAGTCACCATGTTTGTGAAGGATTGTTTAAAATGCATTCGGGAAAACATGAAAATGTGTCTGCCATAAGATTCTCTAGTCATCCAAATTATAATAGCGATCAATAAATAATTTTTTGATCCTCAATTGGTAAAATTTTAGCAGAAAAAGTTGACTTACCTAGAGAGATTTCCTCGGATTTTGCTTTGCTCCAACTGGCCAACCCAACAAGGAAAAGCAAAACCAGTCCCTTCATCGTTGGTGAAGTATAACAAGGCTATTGAGCAGAGAAAAGCACTTCAGGGGAATGAGCTTACTTCTATAAGGCTATGACATTTATGCTGAATGAGAAACCAGCGAACCCTGTAATAATTTCTAATAATTCGTGAATTTGATAATATTTAATATTAACATGTTTTTCGAAAACGTGGTAATGCCGGGGAGTCTTTTTTAATTGACGTCTGTATTTAATCCTCAAAAAGCCATTTATACATACTTGATGTACAGTAAATAGGTTTAAGAAAGCTGTCTTTAAGCTCTTTAAAGTTTAGTTCAATTTATGTATTGACAAATATGGTCACTAAAACATGGTTGGTGCGCATTCAAGTGCTCGGTTCTTTCGTCTGGATTTCTTTTCACGAAGCTGTTTCCTGTTGTCAATTATCAAACCAAGGGAGCTTTCAGTTTAGATTAATTGTTTTCTCTAACCATTTTTGTGGGGGGTTTGGTTTTAAAATGGAGTTCGATGAGTCTGTACAGAAATTCTACCGAACGCATTGGGGGTCCGGTCCTGTGTTACTGTCCATTAGAATTTGTAAATTAACAGAAAGAAAATCCAAGCAAGATAGAGCATTCCAGAAATAGAACATAATATTTCTATTTGGCTTTAAACTTTTCAGTTCCTTTTTGAATTCGATCCATTTTTAGACATGACAAGACATAAAGAGCATCATGAAATCTTGGTCGAGCAATCAAGTTCAACATTCAAAAATAATTGAACTAAACGAACAAAAAATAACACAAAAGAATGAAACAAAAAAATTCTCCCTGTTAGTTCCAGTTTCATAACTATCATGTCCTTTTATTTGGAATCAAAATGCCTCTTGCGTATGTATTCTTTGTCAAAACCTATTTGGCAGAGGAAATTTAAATTTAAGAAATTTAATGTGAATATTGACTACATGCACAATATTCTAATCCCTTAGGCTACAATTACACAATATCCATCAAGAATGGAATCAGAGGAGGTTGGACACCGTGCGCAACCTCTGAATGGAATGGAGGGTTTCACAGCACTTAAACGAGGTGAAAAGGTTACCGGCAAAGTTTCCAAAAGACAAAATAAAAACAAATACACAGTCAAGATATTGAACAAAAAGCAAAAAGTTACAAAAGGTTGATACCATGAATTATTTGAATATTTCAATTATTATAATTATTTTTTTCGAATATTTTCTTATTTTCCCCACTAGACCCACTGTGTTAATACATGAAAACACTTATTTATCAACACGTGCGGAACAGAAACAAAGGAGCTTAGCTTGGTATTGCATTGATTTCCTTTAAAGAGTAAGAAGTTGTGAATAGTATGACATGAGGAGATATTAGATTCTATATTTCAAATATTGACAGGTCTAAAGGCGCTGTTACACGCTGAAAAACTTTTCTCTGAAACTTGTCTCAATCGCCGTTGCTAGATAAGTTTACGTACGCAATGCACCGTGTAACATGGTCATTTAGCTGAAACTTTCCCCGGGTCGGCCGTTTCACGAGATGGTTTCACGAAAAGCAGAACTGCTTTCTACTCCTGCAACAGAAACGTGTGTCGCGAGTTTCAGGACGAAATTTCAGCGTGTAACACCCCTTATGAAAATCGTCTCGCATCGGCGATCGAGACAAGTTTTAGATAAAAGTTTCAGCGTGTAACAGCGCCTTAAGGCCTAGCTTAATGGATACCTCAAGTTTTTAATAAAATTTAAATCTGTCCTCTAGCATTAATATTTTTAATATTCATTGTACATACAATAATTATTGAATTTAAATGTCATATAGTATTTCTTTCTCTTGTTTAAAGTTGTTTAATAGTATTATGTGTGAATAAAAGAATTGAATTAGATTATAAATGTCCCGAGATTAGTATCATAACATATCATATCTTAACTAAGCATGCAGTTCAACTCCTCATTTGGTTCGTCCCGAATAACGTAACAAAGGTCGGCGATAGATCATGCAAATAAATATACAAATGTGCTCTTTTTTGTAGTCAATCCATCATGATTTTTTTTACTAAAACTTGGCATTTTTGAATACGGTTTTAAATCAGACTTTAAACACGAAGACTTGGAGAAAAACTAAACTTTTATTCAGCAACTCCTGTCGACTAGGAAGGAGGCTATGGCAAACGTGGACCTTTCTGAAATGAGAAAAAATGACCAAACTCTGAAAGATTTACATTATTCCAATCACCATTAAAAAAATTGTTAAACATTCGTAACTTAAGGCGCTGTTACACGCTGAAACGTTTATATGCCTTGTCTTGGTCGCCGATGCGTGAGACGAGTTTCATAAGGGGTGTTACACGCTGAAATTTCGTCTTAAAACTTATTCAAGTTTCTGTTGCAGGAGTAGAAAGCAGTCCTATACTTTTTGTGATCTTGAAACTGTCTCGTAAAACCGACCCGTGGAAAGTTTCAGCTAAATGACCATGTTACACGGTGCAATGCGTTGTGAAACATGTCTCGCAACGGCGATTGAGACAAGTTTCAGAGGAAAGTTTCAGCGTGTAACAGCACCTTCAGTTCTCCTTAAATCAATTTTTATATCCTTAGTAGCAAATAACCATTTTCTTTCCTTCCCTTTGTCAATCGGTAATTGCTTTAAAAGTGTCGAAAAAGTGCCAAATCAATATCAAAAGGTGCTATGCGTAATTCCAGCAGCAGCTTCATCAAACAACAAATTTCGAAGACTGAAGGCCAAAGACTGAGAAGGATCACCAAAATACAATTATGGAATTTATTCTATAAAAATGGATATCCTGATTAAGCTTTTTCTCATTTGAAATCCTAGCTGTTATTTAAAGTTTTCTTTTTAATTTCCCATCTTATTTACAATTTTGATCGTAAAGAGATAAACTCAATATCAAAGCCTTTTGTTTATGTTACGCACGTATAGCTGGGTAAGTGTTTATTTCTGCACCATGACTCCTTTGTCAACAGTAATTTTACCGACAACCCTTGTTTTATGGGCGCCTTCGAGACGCCGTTTCGCCGTCCCTTCCCTTATTGAGTCGGTCACGCGACGAATTTCAAAACAGGATATAGCGCATCCTAATGTCGTCGCCCCGGGTAGAAAAAAACCTTGTCACCAAGTAAGCATCGTATCTCACCCAGAAAACTCGTCCCATACTGAACTCTGCAGCCCGAAATTGCGCTCATACTTTCTCCTTCCCTACTAGATATGTATTCTCATTCAGTTGGGCCACGGCATTTATCCGTCCGGCATCATTATCATTACAATTCATGAATAAGATATTAGAAACAAACTCAATTTTTGAGATGTTTGATTACCAAAGTGTATTTAAATATATAGTAAATATGAAGGATAAAAATATAATAAAAATAAGTAGTCAATATATATACGAACTACTAGAATGCTATAGGTTAGTTAAATTAGTTACAAATACAAAATGAATATAATTATTATTGTATTACTTACAGTTACTGTTAATATTTTAAATATATATCTATTTATATATATACAAATAGAACTAATTTCAAATAGGGATATCAAACTCAATATAGATTTGAATCAGACCTGATGTTAGATGATATACTTATATATATTTAGATATATATATATATATATTTAGAAATATACATTTGTTCTCTGTTGTTATTTTTTTTATTTAATTATTGGACCATACTCATGTATGAAAATACCAAAGTACCAATAATAAAGTTATTGTATTGTATTACTGAAGCTATAAAAAAGAAAAACAGACAAAAAACGGAAAAGATAGAAAAACATGAAATATGTCCTTTTGTTCTCTATTTTTTTTTAATAGAAAAAGTTCCATTTAGAACCCAAACTCTACATTCCTATTACCCTGAGATTCCTTTTTCGTTCCGTTCCATTCCGTTATTGATTATCTGGGGAGAAATGCTTATGGCCTTCAGCCCTCTAGGGGGGAGAGGTTGTAGGGACAAATGTCCACAAACGTCCCTACAACCATACATTTCTTTGTAAATTCTAGCATTTTTGCACGGCTGTTAATCATTCAATATTAAACCGATTAACACCAAACTTCGGGATTTTATATAGCTCGATGTGCTCTTTCTGACTATATGAGTTTTGCGTTACCATCGTCAAAATTTGAGGGACTTGTACCCAGTCTTCACGGTATGAAAGTGGCTAATGTTAAAAGCAGCCATGATAATCACATAGGTAAGATACGGCTCACTCCCTACTATGATCCAAACGAAATGTTCTCAACTGTAACTGAACAAGGTTAAAACAACCTGGCTTACTAGCTAACACGACAAAAGAAGATGACTACAAATTCAATCAGTGTGTAGAAGTTTAATCAAAATTAGTACATTTTTTAAAAAAGCGTGATGAACATAGTAAAACCGTTCAGTATCCATGCAAGTTATTTAAAAGTTAAAAGATTTACGTACGTACGTAGATATAAAAAATGTATTTCCTCCGTTTGCTGGGTTGCATGTGACGTCACGTCACGGCAGCCATCTTGGATGAACTTCAACAAAAGATTTCTCATTAGTGTCTATTGTTATTCATCCAACATGGCTACCGCTTCATTGTCTTTTGATTCCCAAATTAAGATATGGATGAAACCCAGCAATATATAGGAAAATTTAAATTCTATCAACAAAGCTTGGAATATTTGATAATAACTGCCCTTATCGTCTTGCGTAATTTTTAAATAAGATATACGAAATGTATATGAAATTACATCGTGCGAGAAGAATCAATGAAAAATATACCGCGCGTATTTGATAAAAGTTGGATGATGCCTCAAGTGCATATAGCACAAGTTCTTTGAAAACTAATGTGGAATTTTCCTATTGATAACAAATTTTACAAAAAAGTCAGTGTCTAATCGCAAAAAATACGGCGGACAAAAGTTTTTTTAATTGATTTTTTAATTAATTAATTAATTTTAATAAGAAACAATAGAGGGATTTCATGCATGGCAGCCATGTTTGTGGGCAAGTACAATAGAAAGTTTTTGAATTAGAAAAGAGTTCATTTCTCTTTGGAAAAAAGCTCTATTATTTTATTTTTATTTTGACCACAAACATGGCTGCCTTGAAATTCCTCTATAGCCGACTTCACTTGCCACACTTCACTTGCCACATACAAGGGAATCAAGACGAGGCTACGTGCATAAAGCTAGCTCGATCAGTCATTCTTAACGAGACAAATTAAAAGTTTTAGCACGTAGCCTCGTTCTGATTCCTTTGTATGTGGCAGGTAAAGCATATCTCGGGACTGTACAATTCACAGCTTGGTAGCCAAACCGAAACGAGAATTTTCTGTAGGTTCGTTATTATATTTGAAAGAACAGCAAGTGATAACATGACGAGTATGCGCGAGCCCCTGTACGGAAGTGGCCTCAATTACGCTTGTAACCTGACTTAGGGCTACCTCTCTCATAAACAGAGTCGTATATAGTCTTCCCAAAGTTTTTCGGAGCATTACATTCGAGTGCAGAAGTATGAACAGCTAGAAATTATCCTTTCAAAATTATCCATTTGTCCAAGACAATAGAAGTTGAAGACATGCGCAGATGTTATCACTTGCTGCTATTTGAAAGTATTTTGAAAGCTTTTTTATTTTTGGGGGAGGGGGCGGGGGATTTCTTATTAGGCTTATTACAGTGAGGTTAGAAAAGGGGGGCATCTAAAATTGCTTAAATAATAAAATAACATCTTTTAGTATTTTATCGCAGGCTCGGCATCTTAATGTATTATAAAATTAAGCATGCTGCCAGTGCATAAAATGTGCTACGAATAATCTTCTTAATCACAGTACAGAAGCCTGCCAAATCGCAGTATTGTTTTATATGCATGAAAGTATTCAACATTATTTCCTGTGAATTTTGAATGTGAGAAGAAATTGCTTTGATCAGCAAGGTTTACACATTAAAAGGGAATTCACTCTATAGCTAGGTGGCATCCATAGAGTTCCATCCTCAATTCAATCCACTGATTATAAGCTACAACAACCAGACGCACATATCGTGCGAGGATCTTCTCTTGGAAGCTGTTTGTGACAACCGAGCTAGTATCAACGTTTCCATTGAATATCTGGAAAGTATGCAAATATAGCATCAATAATGTGTGCATATATTATGGCCATGAGCCTGGAGCATCTATGTCATATATGGTCAGTAACTGGACTATTTCTAGAACATTATTTCCTGTCAGTCGGTCAGGCAAAAAGAATGTCATAAACAAATTTCTATTTGTTTATACACCGGCCTTTATTGGAGCTTGAATTGTATGCTGCCCACGGAAAGGTTATTCACTGGAGGCTTTAAGATAATACCATATCGGTCAGTTTCACATTTATCCAATGAAGCATTGTGCCGTCAAATGATCCAATGCAGACAAATTGTATTCGTGCTGTAGGTATTAAAGTACCTTTTAATCTCGTACCCAGAGCCCGCATTACTTTTGGACCCGGAAGTGACGTACGGGGGAATGTGACGTCACACTTACAAGCCCCATTGTTTGAAAGCCTTGCGCTCGGGATGGCGAAGTTACTAAAAATAGCCTTAGCCACCACGAACATCGCACAGACATCAATACTGAGTTTCGCTCTCTTAGTATTATATGGTCTCTTGATGTTGCCTCGTTTTCATGGCAGATTCTCAACGTCGACTATAGGAAATAGAAAATCTAAACCGAGACCCGAGCTACCACAGGTAGCCCGAGTAATAAACTCTCGGTCTAGGCCGTACGTAGTACTTGCACTAGTTACATTCTAATATCTCTGTGTATTTTACTTTCAATTTGTTGTGTAAATAAAATAAACATTTATTAACATACTAGTCATTCTCAAAAAGCTAGGTTGTCCAGGATGAAAAGACGTTTAGTTATTAATAAACATGCATATGTATCACATTTCCAATTTTCTGGCAAGAATTTATACTTTAGCTACAAAACTGCAATCCATTATACACAATATATAATATGCAATGTACTTTGGAATTTCAGTTGAATTGAAATTCCTGCGAGAATTAAAATTGTAGTCTCCCTCGCAGCCGTGTTTAGCCTCGTCAGCGCAACGCGTGTAAACACGGCTGCGAGGGGAGACTAAGAAAATTGAAAATCTGATATATATGCAAATGAGTTTATTAACGACTAAACGCGGGACAACCTTTTTGAGAATGACTTTATATCTACCTTGACTATTCCGTTCTCTTTATAGTCTTTCCAACCTTGCTGCAGATCCATTCTACTTTTGATTGAGTATTGTTTCACCCACTTAGGGTGCAGAGCGGGATTATTGCTTGGGTGATTCATTCCTTGTGTAGCAACCTTGCAAACATACGTGATTCTACCCAAGTCTACCTGCAACCATGCACCTGCTGCAGGCGGAAAACCAACAGGCCAACTGAGAGGGCTGTGCAAACGTCCATTAGCAGCATCTGCTGGATTATTGCTGTACGTAGAGGATGCGGTAATTGCCGAGTCTGGTATGGTCCTGTCCTCTAGTCCCAAAGCGTTGCCACAGTCTGTGAAAAAAGATTATAAACTCAGTAAATAAATCTCATCGATTATACAAAAAAGATTGATTTAAACAGTCACATCAAAATTCTGATTATAAGTCTTATAAGAGCGTCTCAATGTGGTTGAGCATGAACCGTCAAATGCTATGATAATTACCGTCAAAAATGCCGATTTTTTAGACGTCAGTCGTCATAAAGCCGAATTTTTAACCGTCAACCGTCATAGATAATACACCATTGAGACCCTTGCTTTCGAACAACCGAATCTTGGGTTCCCGAGGATGCGGTGATGTGCTACTCCACTTTTTACAATCATTCTAGCTATGCGAAAATATATCTATTTTCCTCTTCTCTCCACAAATTTATGAAAAGCCGATAAAATTAACTGTGGGCTACCTGTTCATTAGAGGAGTAGAATTAAGTGAAAGTTTTACCCTCGAAAATTGACAAATATTTTTCATACATCGCTCAACTCACATGTTGATTTTTGCTGAGGGAGGAAAAACCGGAGAACCCGGACAAAACCCTCTTGGCATGGTAGAGAACAACACATCAAACAAACTCAATTCACATATGATCCGATGTCGAACCCGGACCACAGCGGTGAAAGCTAGGCCGGCGCTCTCACCACTCGGCCAACCATGCCACCCATAAGTTTATTTTTGGTATGAATTTGAAATGGATAACCTTGAAAATGTATTGCTTTGATCAGCTAAATAAATGAAAGCTTGTCGAGTGCTTTCGATTCCGGCACTGCCATGTAATTGATTCAAGATGCCTAATTTCTTACCTCGACACACCTTGGTTTTCCCATGCTCCCAAAAACATCTTTTGTCTGGTCCAGCCGGGGTACAAAACAGATCTCTACATGGCATTGCATAAAAACTGTTCAAAAAGTAAATGCCATGATTTTTCGGAACCAAGTCATGAGGGTGAGACCAATTGGTGGCATTGTTCAACTCGCAAAGTCCCGTAGCTGGATAAAAGTTGAGGCTGTAGCAGTTGTAAATGTCTGAACATTTCAAGAAACAGCCAAACAGTGTCGTGTAGGTGAAAGTCTCGATAACATGTCCTTGTAATATCCGATCAGATAGAGTGGATGTGATATCAAACTGAGCTTGAAGGAGATGAAATACGTTCCATGTGTAAATCAAGATGAGAGAGGTACGTTTGAGGAGTACTTTGTAATGCATGGCAAGTCTACAAGAAAAAAGTTGAAACACTGAATTTAGTAGGATTAATTACACATTTTATTTTGCCTGTTATGATTAGGAAAAATAAAAACAAAAGAATAAAATAACTGATTGACTAGTGCTTGATAAAACAATTTTTGAGAAATATACAAGTACATTTTATAAAATATATTTATAACTTTTTCAAACAATCACAACGATCACAATGGGACAATTTTTGGCGGCAACTAAGGTAGGTTAATTAATTACTTCTGCAGTTAGTGAAGTAGAATATTAATCTCAGGAACTTCCATATACAAAACTCTGTGTTTTCTATTGACTCGGTTTTCTATATGTGTGTTTTTTGTCTTAAGCACTTTTTGACAAATGATTAAATTATTTGTGCACCATAGAATTTTAAAAAAAAACTATAAAAACTGCATGCTGATGACAAAAAAGGGCGTTCGGTTCAAAACTCTCCAGCCATACAACGCTTAATTCAATGAAAAACGAAAAAGATAAGCGAACTTTGCTCATCTGTGCCGGTTGAATCCCCTCTCAAATGTTAAGAAAAGTTCTCGACTACAGCTCGAGTTCATGAGCTACACCAGCTAAACTATGTAACTTACAATAGAAGTTCTTAGCTTTTGACCTTCTTTGCCCGACTTAAGCTGACCATGACATACATAAGTTATATGACGCAACGAAATGGATCGGAAATTATTATTCGCACCAAATTAGCATCTTAAAACATTACAATGATAAAATGACTGAGCAGAAAGAAAAAAACAACAGCTGTGCTTGTAAAAAACGCATAATTTGGCTAAGTGAAGTGAAGTTTGCTAAAAATATTGCAAAATCGGTTCAGTTTTCTTGTGTGCGCAGACGTTTTTCAATGACAATTTTATCGAGAACAAAATCAGTGGTTCTTGACGAAGTTTTTTTTGGATATATAATTGAATTTATAAATGTCTTCGTTGGTAATGAATGAGAGAGATCGAGAGAGAGCCTATGCCAAACATACCTTCTTGCAGAGAAGAGAGTTGTGCGAAGTCTTCAAAGATGGGTTTGCAAGGCGAACAGTATTCGTGAAATAAATTTAGTCGGTCTTATAACTACTTTATAGAATTGTAAGCCTTATTATGTTCGACTTTTAATTGTCTGCTCAATGCACAACGCAACGTGAAGCATTCTGTATAATTAATAACGAGTTTTGTCTTTAAAAATGTTTTGTTAAAAATCATGAGTAACACCTGTGTCATCTGCATGCTAGCTCATTAAGTGTTTTAACTGCACCTTTGTTCGTTTAATTTGTTCCAGAGGTTTTTTCTGGTAATTTCAGCACCAGAGATAAGCAACGGGGGCCCTCGCACCAAGAAGATGCAAGTACGTTTTAACTTGCGCGGAGATTTTGCCTTGTTTGAACACCAAGCTGCGCATTAAACATTTTTTTTCAAAACTTTTAATTGGGAAAATGAACCTGGGGAAGGAAAACAGAAGTTGTAAGGATCAGAGAACAAAACTTGGAGAAAAGAAAATTTGCAGAATTCTAAATGTAGAATGAGAAACCATGGTTAGGATCACCTGCCTAGTTAGTTAGCCTCATTAAGTGTTTTCACAATTGCTTTGTCTCAGTAAGTGCAAACAGGTAAAAGCGAACTTGAAATAAGCATTGAAATCTCTAGAATATGGAAACTGTTTTGTGCATACGTACAGATATGGCCTGACTTTCAGACGTACATTCAGTGATCAGGAAACTAATGATCTTTGAGCGCCTGAAAGTCTGTAGGCTTATGTCCTTATGACAGCATTAGCATTGGGCAAAACATACGTACGAGTGAATAAAAATGATAGTAAAATGAACTGGAGAAAAGCGATATCAGAAACTATAATATATCTATAATATTTTATAATGCAAACAGTTACTAATGAGTCATCGATAAATTTGAACTTCTAGACCCATCATATTGTACTCCTATTTCTATGTGCCACAACTTTTCTTCTTTAGATCAGACAATCAGTCAGAGACAGACAGACAGACAGACAGAAAGGGAGAATTAAAGAAGGAAAGAAAAAGGAAGAAAATAGACGATTATAAAACATTGCCGAAGTTGTCACTAAAGAGAACAAAATAGGTCAAATAAGACCAGAGTAAGAAGTAGAAGGCAAAATATAGGATATTAATTATTGATACCATTTTCATATAGGATTCTTCGGCTCCAAACCCAACTTCATCTTACTTTCCAAGAGCCGATTCAAGCTATCTATACTACATGGGAAATCGTTGTCAGTGGCAATCTTATTTGTAATTTGCCGGTTATTTTCAATTATAGTCTACCGATTAATGCCAATCTTATTTATATAAATTATAGTTTATGATTCAACCTTTTATAGCGTCACAAATATCCCTCGGCGGACTAGAGGATTATCACCACAAGGTAAGAGGATTATCACCTCTCCGTGCAAGCTACTGCACCCTAGAGGATTATATCACGGCTCCTTGGAAATAGCGTTACGAGTTACAAAGTTATAGGAGTTTGGGTTTTGGTCGAGAGTCGAGAGTCGAGAGTCGAGAGTACCAGGTCGAGAGTCGAGAGTAAAAGTCGAGAGTCAAGACTACCATGTCGAGAGTCCAGAAAACTATAGAATGAGTGAAAACGTATTATAAGCCGGCCAGGGACAGTTTTTAGCAAAATTCGAAACGCCACAAAACATATCACGCACGTACATACGTTTATCATTTCTTAGTGTCATCACTTACAGCCGAAATTGATACAGTTTTTTTTTTCTGTGAACCAGTAATAAAACACAGAAAATACCACAATCAATTAAACCGAACTTAGCGTAATTATCTGGTCGCGATGCAATGTTGCAGTGATTTTTAAAGCTATAGACCATGCCATACGATTGCGAAACTTGCGTGACACATGGTACTAGTTTACGGTTCAGTTCAATATCTAGCCGCTAAAATAAACAAAGCTCGGGCCAAGTTAATAGAAGCAAGCTCAGTTTGCTTTGCGATAAGAGAAGTAAGCTGTCATTCATTTTCTATTTCTAACTAAATCTTAGACGTGTGCAGTTATAATACGTTTGTTCTCGTATTTTCTTGTATTTTAAAAATGTTCCAACTTTTGTACTCGGGGATGACGGACTGGACCGAACACACGCTGAGATAGACAACTTGGCCCGAGCTTTGTTTCCACTCATTCTATAGTTTTCTGGACTCTCGACATGATAGTCTTGACTCTCGACTTTTACTCTCGACTCTCGACCTGGTACTCTCGACTCTCGACTCTCGACCAAAACCCAAACTCAAGTTATAGAGTTACGAAGTTACGAAGTTACAAAGTTACAGACACCTCAATAACACCTCGCGGTCACAAACAAGGCAAATGTCTGTCATCATCATGTACGGCATGTCACGATATTGATCCAGTAGGAGGGACAGAGGATTTTTGCTCGTTTTAATTGTTGTTTACTACATGTAAACTTTTTAAACACTAAAAAATGTCAATTTCCGTTTTTGTTTTAATTCGAATTGTGGCGGATTTGTCATTCTTTAAGGTGGCTCGACCCAGTTTCGCCAGTGCGCGGGTAGTCGAATTGAAGCGGCTATTAATCGCGTTACAGAATTAAGTTGACCAAACTTTTTACGCACACCTACTACAAATGGACCGAATTTTATAATTATACTAATTTGGTTGAAATCGGAGCTTTTTTAACATCGAAATTGTTTATACACTGGATTTTAAATGCTACAGTAACAATTATCAGATATATTATTTTCTTAATGTCAATATCAATAGATTACTTTTCGAGTAGTAAAGTAAAAGTTTCTCTGCCTATTTTGTGCGTATCGAGGATACTAAGAATTTAGAAATTAAATAGAAAATTACATGCAATGGACTTGGTAAATTTACCTCCTTTATCTGTTTTAAGTTTAACAATCAAATGTTCAGTTTAGAGAAAAGTCCGAGTCTGAATCCATAGCTATAGTCGATCTTCCTGGACACCGCAAATAATGTCGTAAAACGAATGGGAGTCATCAAAAATTGATGACTCCCATTCGTTTTACGATTTTAAAAAAGACATTGTGCAACTTTGCACCACGTGACGTATGTCGATTCAACCAATCCCGTTGTTAATTCGTCAATTATATTTGATTAGGTTACTGACGTTCAACATGATCACAAGAGAGTTTATTACGAAATGTTCCCATACTGTCACATGTACAAGCAGAATTCCGAATTTCTCGTACGATCGCTAGCCCAAAACGCTTCTGAGTAAATGAGGCACCGCAGGCTAGTTTTTTTTAATTATTATTATATTTACGCGCGGCTAATGAAGGCCACTTGACATATTGGCATTGGTTGTTTATGCATGATCCTCTGGCACCTAGGTCATCAAGTTTTCAGAATGAAAATATTCGTGACGGGTGGGATTCGGATTTTCTTTCTTGAATTTGAACTGAACAACAATTAATACGAGCAACCCCCCCCCCCCCCCCCTCTCTCTCTCTCTCTCTCACGGGATCAATATCGTGACATGCCGTACATGATGATGACAGACATTTGCCTTGTTTGTGACCGCGAGGTGTTATTGAGGTGTCTGTAACTTTGTAACTTCGTAACTGCGTAACTCTGTAACTTTGTAACTCGTAACGCTATTTCCAGGGAGCCATTATATCACTCCTAGAGAGCTAGAGGATTATCACCTCTCTTTGCCATATCACTATAAACCAGTATGCTCGCGGCCATGCAGATGGAGTATTATTCTCCATGCATGCCCTTTTTATCCCACAAATGTTTTATCGGCTATGGAACAGATTTTGTATAACTGGCAAAACAACACGACCACCGTACGGTACGGTTACGGTAGGAATTTCGAATGTACGCTATATATAAGGGGTTGGGAGCATTAATAGAGTGATTTGGCAAACGCGACGCGACGCGAAAACGGGACGTTAGATAACGAATTTATCACATTCGTGATCGTTGCGTTACTACCATGACAACGTCGCGACGCTACGTCCAGGGTGCCATTTCGATTGTTTTCACGTCCTCTTCTTGACGTCGTCGACGTCAACGGTCATTTCGAACAAAATTCGTCAGCGCGCACAGCGTCCTCTTTGACGTCGTGTCGTGTTTGCTAATTAAATCACTCTAATAAGCTTTGCCGGTCTTTCCTAGCGCATTCCGCTTTTGTGTCGGAATAGAAACCTTTCACTGACTTCTGACTGTTGACAGGTTTCTCTTTAATTGGTATTTTGGACATTTTGGTGTCGCAAATCTCTAGAAATTGGGAAATTATAAATTAGTGATAGATATGACCTTGTTAGGAAATAAAAGCAACTGAATGGGATCGGAAAAGATAATTCTTTAAAAAAGAGAGAGGATATAATGAAGGAGACGGAAGGATAATTTTTGATAGCTTTCAATTTTATAGGCTTGGTTTTGGTTGATTGTTTAAACGCCGCCTCTTAAAATAGCCAACGTCAACCACACGAAGATAAAAACTGCAGTTCTCTAATTCCTTAATCAAATTCCTATAGAATTTTAGCAGTTTTACAAATAAGTGAACTGAATTAGAATAATTAATACGTACAACCCGTTAGCTTTTACGATCGAATGATTTCGTATTAAAGATTAAAATCTCTGACTAGCTAGCGGATAAGATCTATCGCGGACTGTCGGACCAAACTGCTTTGTAATGTTATTCTTTTTTATTTATTTTCTCGCTGCTTGTAATCCTAACTTGGGTAAGTTGAAACATAATTGTAGAAATTTGACACGAGGTTGAGGAATTCCTATTATAAAAGCACTAAAAAAAGATCTCAGAAATGTCATCAGTTGATAATATACCTGTTTGATGATGGTCATATAGTGAAAAAAATTGATGTTTGCCAAAATGTTCATGTTTTCAAATTGCTACATAATCAGATGACTAATTCAGAAATAATTCGGCCAAATAAATGTGAGACAAACCAATCAAATTTGTTTTAAAATACAGCTAATTTAATGAGGTTGTCGATTGAATACAGAGTAAGTAGGACCGGCAATACCAATGCCAAACCAAGACATTTTAGATTGTGGTTGAAGCGAATTACCACTAAAACGAATAGCAAATTCGAAATCGCCGGTTTAATTTAAGATCTGAATTTCTGAGTTATTTAGTCGAAGGCATTTTAATACTGTACAATTAGGAGTTTGGGAGATGATTTGTCTATTTATATACCCATCTTTGCTTTTTGATGGCCTTGATTCAAATCGTTGGTTTTGGTCTGTACCAGGTTTAGCTGCCGATATTTTCAAAGGTTCTAGGTTATACAACAAAAGACAAGTTCAGCAACCTAAAACACCACAAGTATACTCAGGCCCATATCCATGTATTGATAAAAATGGCTCTCCAGTCCTGGTGAGTACGAACCCGTCATCACGCACCGCGCACCACCCCCTTAAACTAGTACTCTCAGTCCTGTAAATATTATATATATAACTGTGAAAATGCCATTTTTGTCCAGAATAAACGACAATTAGAACTGAAGGCTTTCAGCAGTACGAGAGAGGGAAAATCTGTATTGACTCTATTGCTGTGTCTTTTTATTTTGTAAAAGAGCTTTGAATAAATAACGCTACCTGATCGAGAAAACTTAACTCAGTGTCGAACCAATTCAAGATGTGTTTTTTATAAAATACCCCGAGTGCATGCTAGACGGCTAGGGCTCGAACAAAAATTTCGAGCAGGCTCAATGAGCCCGGCAAACAGTCGACTTTTTTTCATTGACTTTTGATACCTCATTGCAAATTTCTGCAAGATTAGCACATTGAAGTAAATTCGACAAAAAGAACAATTGTTGAATTGTCCTAATTTTCCAAGATACTGCTGAGTGTATAGGATAGCTTAACCTTGCCTAACCTTCGCGCTTCTGATATTGCTTCAGCCTCCATACCTGGGTGGTCCACCGTTTTGGTATACAGATGACCAATGCCACACGAGTGTTTGCCCTGGCCCTATGGTCATTACTAAAAGCCTTGGATGTTTTATGAAGGGTAGCATGTGCCCACTGGTGAGTACAAAAAAATCTTGAAAATACGTAGCAAAAGTGGCCTCTAGGAAGCGGATGTTTATCATTTGGCATGCAAAAATGAGTGTTCATGTAAGATATCCCTGGACGTGCCAGCCGTTTTTTGATGGAGAGTTTCCCTGACAAACTACTCTCCTCTCCTTCAACCCTCATAGAAGTTCGAGGCATTAGTGTGCAACGTCGACACTGGCCACGGGCCTGCGATGGAACTCGCCGCCCGGCTCTCTCTCTCTTATAGACCACGCACTAACCAAGTCATGTTTTCTGACGGCACAAAAGTGTTCATCCAATTAAGGAATATAAATAGAGTTTTGGGGTTTGCAACAGCAATCTCAGCAGTTACATACAACGAATATCAGCTTACTAGCAACACTTTCTCAGTAGCCTAAAAAAGTCATCCCTTCACCCACACCCCTTGCACCCCAAGCGAATCGAAAGGATGGCTGTTTTTTGCACATTATTCCTTCATATTTATTTATAATATAATATTATTCAAAGGGAAGCTATCTTGAAGTGCCACCCAAACCGTCATCAATAGCAGAATGCTGTCTTTGTAAACCAAGTGAGTATAACAAATGCAGGTGTAATGTATACCATGTACTATTAATAGAATACAGTTCAAGACAGTTGTGAACATCATTTGGTTAGCTTCGTGTAATGCGCACCCACTTTCACTTTGGTACGTAATCTAGGGAGGCAGCTAGTTGGTTGTTTGAGTTACCTGATTCTTTTTCTTTTTCATATGAATTGTCGCAGTTGAGTCACTCAGAAAGAGGGTAAGAAGTAAAATTGCACTTCTTTGAAAAAAAATTGACTTTAGTCATTCCGTCCCATCGTTATATGTGTACAAATGTCAATGTTGAGTGGCATCAATTCCTAAGGCTGATGATCATAACTGGGTATATAACCTGACATGATTTACAAGGTTGGCCACTTGCAAACACCTGATCTTCACCCATTGCATCAATCAGAATTTACTTTGAATTGTGCGTAAAGTCGCAACTCTGATTGCAACAGTTGTATACGTGACGTCATTGATTGGTACTGAAGAAGACATTTTCTTCTTTGCAGAATTTTGCACCTAAAACCGTCCAACCAATCTTTAACCCATTGCTTCAGAAATAAGCGCAATATCTGGCTTATAGAATGTACCGAGATTTTTGGGAAACCGGAAAGCGCTCAAGAATGAGAAAATCAATGGGGAAAACAGTTAAGAATGTTAGTTTCTATTAAGGCAAAAAAACTGAAATAACGTACAATATGCACTTTGGAATGCCTTAGTATAGCCTTTAATATCCAAAATTTAAGAATATTGCTTCGATCTGTATAGTGCATGCGCGAAACGATAGGGCGGAAAACCTTTCGTGGCCTCTTACCATAAGGGCACCAATAGGTTATCATATGACTGATATGACCCGTATTTGGCCTCGCGGAAAACGTTTGGAAATTGTCACATGATGGGGCACATACGGATTTTCGGTGGTCCAGAAAAACCCTATACGGATCCGGACCCCCGCGCGTCCAAAAATATATTTAAAAATGTGCTTACATTTTCTGGTATATCATTTCCACCAGTAATGGAAAAACATATGAAAACAGTAACTTTGGAGTTCAAAATTAAGGGGACTCGTCGGACAGGCAAGATATATATTTTGCTTTCATTTTTTTAGAGTGCGGTACACCATGCATCCATAAAGGCCCGGTAATACGAGCAACAAAATCGTGCAACTTGCATGTCGCGCAACATTGTTGCGTTGCAAGTTGCGGAGCCAATGTTGCTCGTATTACCACCCCGCGCGCAACAAATTTTCTTCGTTGCAAAAAGTAGACAGTGTTTCTACTTCGTGGCGGGGTGGTAATACGTGCAACATTTGCTCTGCAACTTGCAACGCAACAATGTTGCATGCGCGACAAGTTGCACGATTTTATTTAGTTATAGTTATTTAGGAAACAATACATCATGCTCACACTATTTAGTGCGGCTGTCACCAATATTGTTTTCCTGATGTCTGCATCCATACATTTACAACTCTTACACTATCTTATAGGGTCACTTCTCATGACGATGGAATTTGAATGATACTTTCTGGAAGGCATTACCAAGATCAAGACGCATAATACGGGACTTTCAACTGTCGGCAAAGTCCTACCGGGAAAAGTCAGTGCAAAAGATCACCTCTGCCTCATGTGGGACATTTTCTTGGAAATTTTACTTGTGCAATTTCATGCAAATCTGTGGTACGACGGCATGCGCATTCGCAATTTGGAGCCTCTAAGCTGGATGAAATGGACGTTCTACACATGGAAAAACAATGTCAATTCACAACTTGGGGTTTCCCTGGGTCTAAACTGGGAATCATTTCTACTTTACTTGGGAAATAAAGACCTAGACCTAGGGAAGCCCAACGTTTGACCCAAGCTGAGAAGTGACACTTTTTCCTGTGCTAAGTGCGTAGAACAAAATCAACAGAAAAAAAACAAACTTATTAAAAACAAAAAACTTGTAAACAAACAAACACACACACAAACAAACAAACAAACAAACCAGGCTATAACGAAGAGACTGCTGAGTATATGAGTCTTTTATTCATGTGCATTAGGGTATTGTTTGAACGTACAAATCAGTTTTCTGTATTTCTTCTGTTAAATTCCACCATGTAGAGAGAATACTGGTACTCTAGGTCTGATATACGTTGACCGGTTGATTCACTCCCTCGAATCTTATCCTAAAAAGAAAATATGAAAAGTAAATACATGGTAACTCGCTATCTTGAACTCCCAGGGCAATTGCATTTTATAATAATACGATAGAACCCGCTATCTCAAGCTCCAAGGGAATCCAAACAGCCAAAACCAGTTCGAGATAGCAGCGTTGGAGTTTAATTGATATACATGTAGTAGTCGACTGAAAATATAACCCAAACTACTGGTTTTGTGATCGACTTGCCGGGGTTTTTGAAACCGAGTTCGAGATAGCGGGTTCTACCGTAGGTGACCAAAAGCACTCTCCAAATGAAATTGGAAACTTGTGCATGAGATATTGGCTGAGCTCAATGTAAATTCCAAGACCACACAGGTTTACTTACTATGAGACCATTCAAAGTCTCAGCAATGGACACAGAGTAAAGGAATGGTGTATTACAGTGTGAAAGGGATTGTAGAAGCTTTCTTGTGATTACTGTAGTCTGGTGTTTGAGATCTACAAAAGAGATAAGCAACAAGAGAAGTCTATCAAAGGAAGGCTTCATACTCTGTTTGGTGGTAGGGGGTGGTGGTAGAGAGAGGTGGTGGCGGCGGCAGGGGTGTTTTTGGTGTGTGGGGGAGGGGGGGGGGAGTGTTAGAGAGGGGAGGTGGTGGCAGCAGGGGTAGTGGTAGTGATGGTGGTGGTGATACCATACCTGTAGCTCTTTCCAATAACACACAAAGAAGCTTCTCTAGTATAAAAGGCCGCATTCTCAAGACTTCCATCACATCATCATACAAGCACTGCTTAATGTCATCCAGTTCTGGTGTACTATCTTCCTTGATAGAGTACAGAATACAGGATAACAAAAGTTCTGTCATACTCTCAATAAATGAACCAGTTTGACATGGGGCAGTCTCAAGAGAACTGGCCAAATGAAGATAGCTGGCAAAGGAAAATGTATAAGCATTCAGTAAATAACAATCTTGAGAAGTACTATGAAAATACAGAGTTGGCAGACAAGATTATCTTCCAAAGAATCTTAAATTGGGTGTAATAATATTGTAACTTGAAATGATTATCTTTTCTATAGTTTTGGGATCCCTCTGTTGACCATCCCATCTGTGCAAGTGGGAAAGCACAGGAAGTTCATTGATAAAAAACAACCACAGGAAACCCAAGAGAAATACAAATATCAGACAAATTCATGATTGATTGGCTTTAAAAGTTAGTACTAGTTGATTATTACCATTTATAGAGCTTCAAAATACTATCAGCTACAGTGGCAGGCAAAGTTCTGTTCTCCTGGATGAAATAACATGAATATCAATCAAACCTAATCAAGTAAAAATATCAAAAAGTGGAATTATCAGTAATATGTAGTCAACAGGAGAAATCTTACCAAGAGTTTTCCTATAGGAGGCTCCATTAGACTCAACAGATCTGTGGGATTCTGCAGTTGTGAATACATTACACAGACAGCCTGAGATAAGACAAATGGAATAAACAATAAGTATTTTTACAATGTACATGCTTTTCAGTCCATATTAATATGCATATTAATATGTATGGCGAAAACTGGAAGGAAGGAAGGAAGGAAGGAAGGAAGGAAGGAAGGAAGGAAGGAAGGAAGGAAGGAAGGAACAATTGATATGTATAAGCAGTACCTTCTGAATATCCTGATTTCGCTGCCAAATGTCCTTCATTTCAGAACCACTTTTTACCAAAATAATATTGCACCTCTTTACTTGTGTTTCTCTCTCTGACTGAAGAGTATTCAGCTCCTTCTGTGAGTAGCCTGGTTGTAAAAAGCAATGAAGTGGTCACAGCAAAGAACTAACTCTGGATGACTTTGAATAAGCTATCAGAAAGGCCCTACTTTTGCTCCCTTTCCTAAAGATGTGGTCCATGAGTCATTTCATAGCAGTAACAAGAAGCAGTTGTTGAATATTTTACCTATTGCAATGCTAAACAAAAAGCTGAGATAAGAAGACAAGGTGATGGCTGGAGTTCTCTCAAGTAATCCATGACTTGCAGAAGATCTGAAAAATCAATGCATTTCATATAATTTTGACAGCAATAGCAACTGTAGAATCCAAGCACATGTCATAAATACTTTTATTAATAAAACAGATTTTACTAAAGGTTGATGATTGTGGGGGCAGTTACCACACATGGTCTGCCTGCCTGTTTGCCAACCAGATGATGATGATGATAATTTAGGGATATACATGTACCTGTAATGTAGAATGTGCACAAGATACTGCACAACAGCAACTGGAACATTAGTCTGATGGCAACAAAGTGCCATTGTCTGTAGCAAGTTAACAGAAACTACAGGAAGGCTGAAGATGAGCTCAAGTACAGATTTTTGAATCTCTGCTGTTAGTTTACAAAATGGCCCAGTTGCTGGATCTAGTAATAATGCAGAAAGAGAAAATGATCATATATATATCAGCAGAGTAATATTTCATACAGCACATTAAGGCTAACGCAAAAGCATTTTTTTTTTCATGAGTTATGTCTAGAAAACGTTTTTTGTATTTTTTTATATTATTTACAAAATTGTATACTGTACATATATTATATTTTTACAAAATAGGGACCTGTAAGCTGTCAGTGTATAGCAATTACAATTGCAAACATTGTAGGCATATTGTTTTTCTAATTCATGCCATCTTCTTCAAGATTTTAAAGAGTGAGAAAGTCCCAATTGTTGCCCTACCAAGAAGTCCGACCACAAAAATAATAGTGTATGCAATAAAAGAACATGCTTGAGCTTGGCACAGCTACATTGTACATTGCTTTGATAGGGCTTAATTAAGGTCCCTAACATTACCTAAAAAAGTTGTGAGCCAATTTTGTATCTCATTCCTGTCGAATGCATCAGGATTTCGTTTCAAGAGTGTTGATAACACTTTGATGACAATAGAGGTGTTTTCCAGACTTGATGTTTTTAACTGCACCAGCAGTTTGGGGAGTGTGTGAATCCATTGGTTCATTAAAGATTGCCAGGGTACTGGAATCTGGGACCTGGAATCGAATTACATTATTTTTCTTAACAAGATGATATTACAGGCATTCACAGGAAAAAAATCCACTTCCCAGCTTGGATCAAACATGGGGCTTCCCTGGGTCTAACCAGGGAATCCCTGGGAATCTGTTCTATTTTTACAAGTTTGGATATTACAGATTTCCCAAGTAAAATAGAACAGATTCCCAGTTATAATTAGACCCAGGGAAACCTGAAGTTGGGAATTGACTTTTTTCCTGTGATTACAGTGAATGCTAAGTTGATGCAGTGTAATGTACCACACAGAACAATTTTTAGTCCAATTTTTGTTTTTGCAACACATTGCAAGTTTTTGATTTGAAGTGTAAAACTTGCAACTCAAAATGATAAATTTAACCCAAGTTGTACTGGTGTTGCACAAAAAATCATCATTGCAAATTGACTCTTGTAACACCAGCTTAAAGTAGGGTGCTGTCTTCAAAAACACAACAGGCAATGAAACATACATTGTATAAGAAACCTTTTCTTTGTGATTGTAAATTAGCCAATGTGTAATGGATACTACAGACTTGCAACTGGCAGTGGTTCATGAAAATGCCATCCTCAAAGCTGATATTGCACACATGACAAAAAGAACTCCTCATCGTCATTATGTAAGATCTAATGATTCAAACACCAAACTTTCCAATTGTATGCTTTGTGTAATTACAGTATTTATTTGTAACAACACAGTCATGGAAAGTGTAGTGAGTGAACCAAATCTTACTTACTGCATAACCAGTAAACACCACATACAGTACAGTACCTCTCTTCAAGTTGGTGGTCTCTTAAAAACAAAGTGGCAAAAAACTTGAGCAGCACAACCTTGACGGATGACAACAAGTGGCTTGACTGATACAACTTGTAAAGAGCAGAAAGAAGTTTTGTGCATGATTCACTTTGGTTTCCATGAATTCCTCGATGTACAACTTTTTCCACATATATCAACAGCCCACTTAACTGTTCAGAATTTAGTCTGTTCTTATAAGAAAGCTCCAATGTGTCAACAATAAATTCATCTATTACTGCCGTCCATGGAATAGAAGCAAGTTGCTTGGGGAAATTTAATGGTATGTTGACAAAAAAGGACATCACTTCACACACAGAAATATTGAGCATCAGTGTGGTGCTACTATCACTTGCTTCTGGGGTTTTAGATTTGCTTTTAGTTATTGGTTGAAGACTTTCTTGAAATGGGAAAAATCTCATAAAATGGGTGTTGAAATCTTTAAAGTAACATGATCCAAACTCATTTTTGTCTAAATGTGAGCCATCTTTAAGGAATAGTGCACATAAGAGAACTTTCAAAATGTTCATTATAGTAGATAAAATTGACAAGTTGACAGATGACAAGGCATTATCTGGAAGTGAGGTAGACAGCTGAGATGGACTGCACTCCACCCAAAACTCTAAAAGTAGAGGCACAATTTTCTGAAGAAATTCCTTGACATCTCCAGATGTTTGTTGCCCTATAGAACTTGCTTCCAAGTTCTTGAGGCCAAGTGTTTGACTTTGAAATGAAAAGAGTTGAAATTTGGGCTCTCTTGCACTCTCACTAAACACTGGCATAAAAGTGTGCTTGATCTGGTTTAAATCTATACAAGGCTTGTCATTACTGAAATCAAAGTCTAAGTTCACAGTTCTGTCTGTTTCATAAGCTGAATTCAAAAAATCATACAACTGAGACAAAATCTTTAGTCTTGCTTTAGGAGAAGCTAGCTTTCCTTTGGGATTGATAGCAATCTTTGTGCTTCCTTTTGAACCTTTGCTACTTGTTGATCCTCCACTATGTTGCGATATCAAACCAATAAAGTTATCAAGCAGTTGCTTTGAGCTTGCTGTTATTTGCTTGGGGTAAAGCTTTAGAAGAAGAGACAGGAAACCCAAAGACTCTAGTTGTATATCTTCATAGATATGTGTCATTGCAGAACTAAGATGGGCTACAAGAAGTGGAAGAAATGGTGTAACTTGGTTGCTGGGTAGATGAGGCAGTATAAACAATAGTAGTAGCATAAGTGCATGGCGAACTTCTGAGTCAGTGTCTGTCATCTTGTCTGCTATAGAGGTCAACACTAGGCTGAGATTATCTTGAAACACTGAGATATGTTGCTGAAACAGGATTCTTAAACCAATAAGTGCATCCTTCCTGACTGTTGCATTGTAATGATTGAGGTGAGGGATCAAATCCTGAAATGATATCAAGACATCAGTTATAAAAAAAAACCCACCCCATTTGAATAATGTAATTTTTGAGCTTTGCAAAAAAATGTATTCCTGTGGGATGATTATTTCAGGGATTGCAGTATCTACAGAAGCTGTCTTTATTACATGTACATGTATAGTGGCTAATTCTGCGGGTAATGGTCAAAGTTTATTTAATTCAAAAGAAAAAAACAAAAGAATCAAACTTAAGCTTATATAAATAGAAAGAAACTAACAAAGAACAATTGGTTTGCAGAAGATGCTGAAAGACCGAGTACAATAAGTTATTATGAAACTTTTGCAAAGTATTCGCATGAAAACTCATTCAAACCAGGTGAGATTCAGTCCATCGCATGGAAACCGAGCTTAAACCATGATCTACATCTACATTTATTAAGTTAGCAAAAAACTATAATTACAGTTATCACGATCTTTCAAATAAAATTTATTCATCAACTTATTAATTACAATTTGGCTAGTTACCCAGCCAATAGTTTCTTCACCTTTAGAGCTTGTTTCTTTACATTAGTGAGTTGTCCTTCTTTGACCAAGTCTTGTGATGGGACCACAATCCCCTGAGATTTAAACGACGTCTGTGTCTCGTTCGTCCCTTTAGGAAGCTTTTTACCAACTTTCAGCTTGACTTTCTTAAAGTCAGCTTCCTTTTGCTTCTTCTTTCTTTTATTTTTCCCCATTTCTAAGCAAATTTCACGAAGAACTCTAGAGATTGTAAAACGCACATGCATTCCACCATGCTTGAACCCGCGATTGAAATTCCAGCGGTTAGTATCACACAGGAAGCCCAGGAAACATCGCTTATGACAAATCGTTTATCTAAATAAACTGAAGCAAAAAGCCTTTGAGATATTTTGTGTACCTTTATGATACACAGATAGATTATTCGTTCTTCTTGGGCTTTGTTGTTTCATTTTATTTCCGATTATTCAAATCCCCAAAATTTTTATGTTATTGATGGGTTATCTGTGTTATTTGACCTGCGCAGTTTTGACCTTCATTTTCGAAGGTCTTTAAATACAAAAGGCGCGAACAAAGATGGCGGCTGCCATGAAGAGTTGACAGTGGCTCACTAAAGTTTGCCTTACAAGCCACTAAGCTTTGGTAAGAGGAAGAAATCTTTTCTAAAACCTACTTGAATATATACATCACCTTTTGGTGGTATTTTTACCCAACATCAAACCGATTTAAGTAAAAAATTTAGTGATTTGTCTCATTGGCTTGAGGGACGCTGAAATGGGGCCATGGATCATAGACTTTTTACGATATTTGATGGGGCAGTTTCCAAGCGCGATGATAATTAGGGATGCTTTTTAACAATTGTTTATCTTCTAATTCGCACTTTCTTGCTACTCTCTCAGAAAGAATTGAATTAGATTTTGGTGTTGAGCTTAATTTTGTTAGGCTAACTTCTTGCATTAACTGTGATCGTTGCACGGTGAGCTCACGTTAATTATTAACTTTGAGGATACATCAATCGCGATAAATGAATAGTTATGATAAATGAAAAGTTTTGCATTCATGAATATTAAAGTTATTTCATAACTTTTGAGAAGTGGGTTCGAGTGGCTTGGAGTTAGAAGACCTGTGGTGAATGTCATTGGACTTTTAAATTAGGTATTCTCCCAATATTGATCTCCAAGCACCACAGGGCACTACCCTCCCAGTTGACCAGATAACAGAGGCAACACAAAGGACCTACACAATCATGCCAGTTTACTAGTCACACGATTAGCTCCTGAGAGGTACTGTTTGTAAGCATCACTTCTCCTACAACCCAATAGCTGAATCATGTGATCAGGGATTCCCACTTTAGCTGCCCCAGTGTGAAGCTGTGACTAGATTAACTACCAGGGACCCCTGCCGCTTGCAGAATTGACTGTAAGCAATCTGTAACCAATTGCCTTGTCAGAGGTTGGCCATTATCCAATAAAAATAATGGACCAGGGTGATTACCATGTAAAGTCAAATACTAAAATGGCAGTAAATAACCACATTTACATGGTAAGTACTTTGTGCAAATATGGAGATTCATTAGAATCAAGGTTTCCACTGAGAATGAGTTGTATTTAAAAGCAAGACAGTGCTCTGCCTACAAAAGCTCTGTTGTTTGATCATGAAAATAGACTCTTCCATGGATGAATAGACTCTTTTATGCTTGAATGAAGAAACTTTTGGTTCTAATTAATTTTCACATTTTGCATGGGAAGTATAATTATGTAGGTTCAAAGTTCACCAGTGAAGTTCAATACTGGTGACTTGAACATTAGAACTTTATATGGAAAATTATTATGTAAAATATACGCTGTAGAACTATTGAGAATAGTGTCACATATCCTTTTGTAGGCAAATGCTTTAAGAATGGCAGCTGCCAGTGCAACTCCATCACAGCACAGCACTTCTGAAGGAATTATTAAAAAATGTACAACATATGCAAACCTATTGACAGAATCATCAGTAGGTAAGTATTACTGCTATAAATGGCATTCAAGACTGCAGTAAGATGGCCTTTTGTGAAAAGATGACTTCAAAACCAACAGAAGACTAAAATTTTGGAGACTCTGACTTTTTGAAGGGACCATGAATTCAATACCCCTCATTTGGAGTTTAATTTATAATATACATGTACATATATTTCTGCATGAAGCAATTAAGCTGAATGTTTACTTCAGGTATTCAGTATATATAACAATGCTTGGTTAATTGTATTTTTGTAGCTGATGAAAACAAGCTGAAAGCAGCACAAGAAATAAGTGAAAACTTTGAAGTAAGTGTTGAATATTACTCTTGTTTTGATATGTCATTTGCTGCTGAACTTCTTAAATTGTTAGTGTTTAACTTTCAAATTAATGTTAGATTATCAAATTAAAGGAAGATTAGTGATTAGATTTCCTTTTGTCTTTTTAGACTATAATTCAATCATCTAGTTACCCTGCATTTCTGGAACATGCCATACCCAAGTTTATACAGTTTCTTAGAGATGGAGAACCACAATTTGTTGCTGAAAGCACTTTACAGGTTTGTTGCTGAATTTTGAATTTCTGCTTTTAGTTTTCTACCATGGTGGGAATCAGGAGTTTTAATAACATTTTTATTTTTTGGTACTAATCTTTAGCAAATTCGTAAACTGCTTTTGGAGATACTGCACAGAATTCCAACAAATGAGCATCTTAGGGCACATTACAAGGTAGAGTCAAACCCTTTTATTTTTCAATAGGGACTCAGTTAACATGTACACATACATGTTTATTTGCACATGTACATTGTATGTACACGTATCTGTATGGATAGATTATACCATGCTAGCAGTCATAGAGTTCCCATTTTTGCTGATTCTTTTGTCTAGTGGTTGCTGACCTTTTGAACATTAGGCTATTTGTCTATAAACTTTGAAAATAAATAAAAAGGTGCCATTATTGGCCAGAAGGTAAAAATAATGTTTATAATATATCCATGGTATTGCTGACAAAGTTTTTGAAATATTTATATCAATCTTTTTTGTTTCAGTCAATTCTTTCCCTCATGTTTCATCTGCTGGAGGTGAGTTACCATCTTGAAGTGTTTAAGGGATCACATATAAATATTAACTAACTGAGCTTTTGATTTGTCTGCGATTGATTAGATTGAAAATGAAGAAAATGTGCTGGTATGTCTGCGTGTCATCATTGAGCTGCACAAGCAGTTTAGGCCACCACTCCAATCTGAGGTATTTTTGCACAATTATCATCACGTATGACTACATAATTTTATGTATATTAATACTGAAAACTGTTTTTATATAGTAACAGTGCACTGATGAAATTTCAACCTTCCCTGGGCATTAGATTTTATTAATAAAAATTATCATCCTATACATTGTAGATTCAACACTTCTTGCAGTATGTCAAGACAATCTACAAAGAACTACCAGTCAATGTGGTGAGTATTAACCAAACACACTAATTGCCTTAGATACTAAGAGATTATTAACCGAGTGCGAGGTCTGTACGGGGAAATATCAGACCGTGGTCTTGACAGTACGGGCCGAGCGCAGCAATTCATTCTGAGCTATCAATTTGGAGCAAATAGACTTTTAGAACTGAAGATTTCAAAAGAATCAGTGATTAAGCTTAGATTGTTTGATTTCCATACTTCAGAAACAACACTTTGAAGTGGTATCCATCTCAGCTACAGGATTCCTTCCCAGTGAGAATCAAGGGAATGCTCTGCCTGGGGCTGCTTCTCAGGGCAGTACTCCAGTTGGTACACCTGCTGCTTCTCCTATGAGTGGTAGTGATGGTGCTGGAGGGAAGTCTGGACAACAGGTGGGTGTCATGTTCTACTAACTATTTTTCCCATGCTCTTGCTTTTCTTCCTTTTCCTATCATTTTTACACTCCATTTCACCTCTTCATTCTTCATTACCTTTCCTGCTGTCTTTTCACCCCATTTTTTAATAACAAGTAATTAAAAAGTAATAACTGTTGTAGCTTGCTGAATTTCTATTCTTTCTTTCTCTCCATCTCATTTACTCCCTTTCATGTCTTGCTCATTTTCTGGCTTCATCTTTTTTCCTTACCAGCTTTATACACTGACATGGATGTGTACATGTATTTCTTCATTTGCCCAAGTTCCCTTTCAATTGTTGAATCAAGATTATCCAGAAAATAATTTATGAGATCATTTAACATTAAATTTGATAATTAAATAATACATATAATATATATTTTTTTGGAACTTAATTAACTTAAGCTCATCAATACTCTATTTTAGACAACTATTCCTAAAGCCATCAATTCGCTGAAAGTCTTGGCTGAGCTTCCTATCATCGTAGTGCTAATGTATCAGGTGAGTTTTTTATATCATCTGAAACAAATTGGAATCACACAGCTATTAATATTTTGTGTATAGATTATCTTAAATTAATGACTTAATTTGTTAGCTTTATTACAGAAAAGAGTTGTCTTGGAGAGTGTAACATTTGAGTCAGTTAAAGTACAACCACCGAACTCCATTGAGGAAAAGCATTAATCATGAATACTCATTTTGTTTGTTGCAGCTTTACAAGCAGAATGTTTATACTGTTGTGGCTGATTTTATACCTTTGGTAATGAACACCATTGTGCTGCAACCTTCATCAAATGCCAGGTACATGTAATTGAGATCCCATCTTACATGTATCTGTGGCTTGTAAGGGGAACATGATTAGCACTTCAAATAATGATGTTTTTCCTTACTACTGATGGAGGTGCTTCTGATTCTCACTTCACTTTTTTTTTTTTTTTTTGCATTATGTAGAAAATCCCCCAGCTTCAACAAAGAGGTTTATGTTGACTTTGTGGCTGCTCAGATCAAAACTCTTTCCTTCTTGGCATATATCATAAGAATCTACCAGGTTTGTTCATGTAATGTATTCTCAGACAGTTGTCAGTCCATTTAGCTAGTAAGAGAATATAATGTATTTTTGTTTATGGATACTTTGCAAATACCAATACCCAGATCATAATAGTGTCCAGGATTGGAGTTGTCGTACATGTACAGTGACTTGATATGTATGAGCAGAGATGGTTTAGTTGGTTGATGCATGACTTTCTAAACAGATGCTCACAATTTGACTCCAGCCGGCATCATGCAATAAATTGTCATGTTACCTTAGTTTCTACTTCCCTCTAGTAGCCCATTGTACATGTAGCTTCACTGTAAAGACACATAAAATGGAGCAGTATTGGAGGGAGGGGTAGAGGGCACATCATGATCAATCTCTCCCTAGAATTTAACTTTCAATTGATGCATTGAATGATACAGGCATTGTAAATACATACATGCACATCAATCATCCTCTACCTCATCTGCAGCCAGCCATAGTCTTACATGCATGTATCATGCTCTCATGGAAAGAAATTGTACAAAACATATCTTTTCAACATTGGTTTTAGGAAATGGTAAATACATACTCTGCAAATATGGTTGGTGGTCTGCTTGGATTGTTGAGATATTGTCCACAGGTAATAATGTAGAGTCAGTGATTGACAAACTCATTTGCTTGAACTTTATGATACTAGTTTAGCTTTCCTTATTAACCAAAATAATGTATGAGAGGCCTGTCAGAGGCCTTGATTTCAAAAAAAAAAGAAAAAAAGAAAAAAAAAAAAGAAAAAAAAAAAAAAAAAAAGGAAAGGAAAGGAAAGGAAGAAAAAAGAGAGGGGGAAGGAAGAAAAAGATGAAAAGGGAAGAGATCCAAGAAAAAAAACTTTAGATAATTTAGATACATACAGGGTCCCTACTGCTTAGAATATGATATAACATTTATAAGTAATACCATGACCCTGAGGGATATTAGTGATTAAATGTCCCCGAAGCCGAGGGAGGTTTAGTGGAAGTCCCGAGGCCGTAGGCCGAGGGACTTTTACTAAACCTCCCGAGGCTGAGGGGACATTTAATCACTAATATCCCGAAGAAGTCATGGTATTACTTTGTAATACCATGATCACCGAGGAAATAAACGAAATATACTTCGCTGTTTGTTCATCCAAAACTTGAAAATATTATACAATTCTTTTACCAATTGTGCGTAACCCTGTTCTCTGGGGACTTTCGAAAATAGATTTCTTTGTTATATACTTACAATGAACAACTATTTATAGGTTGTTAATCAATTCGAAAGCTAAATGCTTTCTTTGTGTCATTATGCTCATGCGCAAAATAGAATGCATAGATCCCACACGCGTAAGAGTGTGCAGTGGTGAGAGGTATCGGTGCGTTAGAAAGTTACAGAGTTTCGGGACAGCGTGCAAAGTTGTCCCGATCGTCCCGATGATTGATATATGAGGGACTGTACCTCATGAATAACATGAGGGACGATTAGTTCTAATCGTCCCTCATTAATTATGGATGAGGGACGATTAGTTCTAATCATCCCTCATTCATAATTAATGAGGGAATATTAGAACTAATTTTCCCTCTTTCTATTCATGAGGGAGGGATGTTAGCGATTAAACGTCCCTCCAAAAACAATAGATCCCGAGGTGATCATGGTATTATTAAATATATAACTCTTGCTTTGATTTTGTTTTTCTTTAGGAAGTTGCTCATTTGAGAAAAGAGCTGCTTATTGCTGCAAGGCATATCCTAGCAACAGACCTGAGAAACAGTAAGGATTTTTAATTGTTTGATGTTGAAGGCTGACTATTGAGTAGTATATTCAATTATCAAAAAGTAAAGGGTCAAATTTACGCAGGGCTAGGGGCTGCTAGGCATTTATTCACTACTCTTTTTGACAAATAATGTCAGTCATATTTTTGAAAATCTTCTTACCTGAACCATCACTTTGCAGGGTTTGTGCCCCACATTGATCAACTATTTGATGAAGAAGTGCTAATTGGTACTGGTTGGACAACAAGAGAATCCCTGCGTCCTTTGGCCTACAGTACCCTTGCTGACCTTGTGCACCATGTACGAACCCACCTACCCCTCCCTCACTTGTCTTTGGCAGTCAATATGTTCTCTAAGAATGTCCATGATGATTCCCTTCCTGTCAGCATTCAGACCATGTCTTGTAAGGTAGGTTTAAAGTAAACATGTCAGAAGTAATAAAAACGAATGAGAGAAAGAAAGAAAAGAAAGAAAAGGGAAAGGACAGAGGAAAAAACACAAACTTGTAACGATGATCTTGTCATTATTGTCACTCATCAAATTGTACAACTTTAAAGTTGCAAAACTAATAACTTGTAATTTTTTTGTAGCTTCTGCTCAATCTTGTTGAATGTATTCGACAGAAGAGTGATGAGCAAGGAACGGTGAGCTACAGCCTTTAGTTAGTTTACTTTGCATCCCATCCTTGAATACAGAATTTGTATTTGACCTACATGTACATGCAGATTGTACTGTGCAGATGTCTTTACTTTAGATTGGTCATTCACTGCAGTGTATGTTCTTTATAAAAATGTGACTTGAATTATTAAAAGCAGCTAATGAAACCTCTGTTTTAGGAGTACATGTGGCCCTGAGTGTCAGGCCCTCTATGGGTGGTGAGGGGAAAGGGGTGGGGGGAAAAGGGACTGATGTATTATATTGCTCATTAAAGTGGGTGTTGGTTGATAAACATACTAAAAGTAAAGTAACATGCCACAGTGACCCAATTTTTTCATTCCTATACATATTGTATTCCAGGGAAGAGAAATTTTAATGAGGATGCTTGAAGTCTTTGTAAGGAAATTCCAGTCCATTGCTAAACATCACATCCCAGCAATTTTTGAAAAATGGTATGTAAAAACAAACTATATAATTTATTTAATATAATTTTGATCAGTGTTGTGATTTTTTTAATATTAAATTCAAAATTCCCATCATGAAAATGCCATTGTCATTTTCTCAGTCATTTGAAAACTGTCTTATTGGGCAAGAACTTTAATCAATAATGGTTTTGTAAATTTTGTCATTTGTAATTTCACAAAATTGTTTCTTTTTCTATAGTCAACAAGCTTCAGAAAACTCCTCTTCATCAGCATCATCATCCACAAGCACCACTACCACACAACATTCCATAACTACTATTACCACAACAACCACTACTGGTGCATCAAGCTCTGTCAGCTCTACTACTACCACCACCACCAGTACAGCAGGCAGTAGCACTACATCATCTACTAGTTCAACCACTACTACAACCACTGCTGTCAGCAGTACTACTACCCTTAGTACAAGTACAACCCCAAGTACATCCAGTTCTACTAGTGGTAGCACCAGTGAAGCTCCACAACCCGAACAAGAACCCACTGCTAAGGTACATGATGTATATCTGAGTCAGAGTTTAAAGTCTGAGCAGCTTTTGTATGAGTGTGAAATAGACAGTGCTGTGCAATGACTGTCAGTGCCATGAAGTGTTATAAGCTTTGCCATGCGATTTTCACAGTCTTATAAAAACTGCCCTATAGCATCTATTAATGTCAGGACTACAGTAGGTCTGTGCATGTTTTGTGAATTGCACTTGATGTATTGAGGTACATTGTAATTGTCAAAAAGGTAGTAAATTGTATTTTATGTGATATTTACCTCTTTTTGTTTGGTTTGGTTTAATTTCAGAAACCAACGTCAATAGGCTCATCAGGTAAAACAATGTTTCCATGATTAAGTATTCTTCTTTACAGTGGAGTGAGATATGAGCAAGTTGAACAGAGCAAAATTCCAGACCATAGACAACAAACAATACATATTCATCTATAGTGTTCATCTGACTGGGCAGCAATTAAATACCTGAAACAGTTCTAATTGTACTGATCTTTTTTGTTTCTAGCAGCTTTATCAACCACATTTTCTGTACCTGACTGCCGTAGCATGGTCAAAACACTAGTCTGTGGAGTTAAGACTATTACCTGGGGAGCTGGATCTTGTAAGGTTCCTGGAGGTTAGTGTTAATTAACTGATAGATACACAATAAAGAGCTTTGAATTGTTGTATAGAGCATGAAAAGACCATAAAATGTCTGAGCCATTCATGTACTATGTCTCAGCATCTTGATTGGGCATCCAATGTGTTGATGTATCATCCAAATTATCATTAAATGCTTAAATGTGGTATGGCACAATTAAAGATAGCCAACAGCACAAACATTTCCATTGTCATACAAAATTGGCTCTAACTACAGACAGAATTTAGAAGTACATATATTCAGTGAATGATATGCACTTATCTATTAATATATATTTAGTGTTAATGACAAAAAGTCTTGAAAACAAACTTAAAGTATGTGTAATTCATGTAACCATATTGACTTTTGGTTGTTGTTTCAGGAAATAAAACATTTCTACCATGGGAAACACAGCTGTTTACAAGATTGCTTAAATATGGTATTACAATGTATTGTGATTCTTAGTCATAATGTATTAATAATACTATGCTACAGGTCACACTTGTCTAATGTATTGTTTTAATATTTGTTAAGTAAACTTGTTATTGTTTGTCACAGCACTTCAAGCTCTTGACATCTACCAAGTATCGGTAGCACAAAATGGACAGTATTTTCTCAGACCACCAAGGTACAGTAATACTATGTACTAGATAATATTTTGTCTTCAACTGTACATTTGTGATTAGTTTTGTCTGTTTTACACTTGCATTGTATACAACTTGGCAAATAATACTCCTGCATAATATAAATTTGTATATTGTAATATTTCAAGCCAAGCTCAATTTGTAAGGTCTAAAATAATATTCTGACTTGTTTCTTTCAGTTCCCAACAAGTCAGAATGAAAGAAGAGAAGGAAATTTTGGAACATTTTGCAGGAGTGGTATGCATAAATGTACTGCTGTACAGTTATTTAAACACAAATGAAATCTTACTCAGTCTTGGCATTTCCTTCTACCAAACTGTACTCTCTGTGGAAAGAAATTAATTTTAATCAATGTTAATTTTACTCAGTTTACCATGATGAATACTTCAGTGTTCAAAGAAGTCTTTTCCTCAAGCATAGAGGTCAGTCATTCTTTGTTTATGGATATAAATATTGGTATTTAAAAATCACAAAAATAAGCTTATTTTTAAGTTTTTTTTACTGATTAGAATATTTTAACATTTTCTCCTGCAGTATCTGGTTGAAAGAATCCACACAAATTATGCACTCCAGGTAATTAATGAGCAACGATACCTCTAGATCTGACTGAGTTTAATCATCCCAACCACCAATTATTAATATAACCTGTTTGACATATTTCCTTGGCTCCATTTCTTCTCTCATCTCTCTTCCACCCCACCCTGGCCCTATACTAATGAGTCAGCTAGGTTCTTAGCCAGATAAAGTACATTGTAATTTTCCATCAGGTACATTATTGTGTTCTAAGTTATTGTGCTTATTGCAGATCATCCCAAATTCTTTCCTTGCCAATCCAAACACTTCTGCAACATTTGCCACCATACTTGTCAAGTTCTTGTTAGAGAGACTGGATGAGATGGGCAGTAAGTAATGATTTACATATTAGATTGTAATATAATTTTTAGTCTCCTTGCTTATAATATCTTTCCAACATTTTTCTATCATTCTTCAGCAAACATGGATCGTTCTAACTTGTACCTTAAACTTTTCAAGTTGGTATTTGGCTCAGTTTCACTGTTTGCTTCTGAAAATGAACAGATGCTAAAGGTAACAGCCACATTGTCGAATAGATGTAATTTAATACATAAAGTTAAACCTTCCTTAAGCAATCACCCAAAATGCTGCACCTAGGTGGTAACCCCTACAGTGATTTTAATGGAAAACTATTCTGTTTATTATGTTTTTGAAAAAACATATTGCTTAGAAGGGTGGTCATTGAGGTTTGAATTGTAATTGATACATATAGCTGATCAATGACTTGATCTGAAAATGTTTGCCCTATTATTTCCTTTATTATTTATTCTCAGCCACATCTTCATGAGATAGTGAATAGGTCCATGGAGCTTGCCTGTACATCTAAAGAACCTTACAACTACTTTCTGCTGTTGAGAGCTCTTTTCAGGTCCATTGGTGGAGGTAGGGAGGTCTTTGCTTTATTGTATTTATCTTTGTCTTTTTATATTATATTTATTGGCAATTTTTAACTATGGTTGTCCAGTTCAGTCTAATGCTGATCTAGTGGAGCCTTGGGTTTGATTTGAGCCATATCCCATTTTAAGATCCATTTTTTTCATTTTTTCTTATTAATCCTATTTTGACAAATTATAGGGAGCCATGACTTGTTGTACCAGGAGTTTCTTCCATTACTACCAAACTTACTTCAAGGTAAACTGTGCCATGTTTACTTGTTATACTGTTTCGTGTACATCCATTACCAGGCTGAAATCTTTGTACATGTACTATACTGCATTGGAGACAATTTTGATTGCATAACATCTAAATAAATGTTGTTTAATTTACCATCTACATGGTTATGCTGTACAGCTGCTATTGCCTGTTGCACACCAACAACTGGAATTAAGAATATTGCATCCATTTAATCTCTGAATCAGCTACATGTATTTACTAATAATGAATTATTATTTCATGCCAGGTCTTAACAATCTTCAAAGTGGAGTCCACAGGCAGTACATGAAGGATTTGTTTGTTGAACTTTGTCTTACAGTTCCTGTGAGACTCAGGTAAATCAAGCATCATGTACCTTGCAAACTATCAGCTTCATCATCCTAACAGGACTTCATCATCATCATCAACATCATAATTATTCAATACTGTCACCAATGATAATTTCACCAACAACATGTTGAAATCATCATCATTAACATCAATCATATGCATTGTTGTAATAGATATGCATCACTTTCAGTATCCTCAGAGTCACTGTCAACATGGTCATCATTGCTATCAGCATGATGTGACAATATTAATGTTTTGTATCAAGAGTGCCAATCCTGCCTCTCCTTACGTGATGATACAGATGTGTGTATGTGGACATTTAGTTGAATTCCATCCACATATGGTACATGTTGCTGATATCATCAAATTGACAGATGTATTTCTCATACTCTATTTTTTGCAGCTCCCTGTTGCCATATCTACCAATGTTGATGGACCCTTTAGTTTCAGCATTAAATGGCTCCCAAACCCTTGTCAGTCAAGGGCTTAGAACTCTTGAATTATGTGTGGATAACTTACAGCCTGATTTCCTTTATGATCACATCCAACCAGTCAGGGCAGAACTTTTCCAGGTAAGTGCATGTGGAACAAGTCTCAAGTCATTTCTTTTTATTTTGTACCTTTTAAATCTTACAGAAGCAAATGGCTAACAACCTGCATAGATCCAGTATAGTTTTACAGTAGATTTCATATAAAGGGGAAGGGGATGCAGCAGTGTGAGAAATATGACTACCATCGAAGTGTCATGTGTAAATTAAAACATTTAAGATTGTTGTAGTTGTGCTGTGACCATATATATCATGCCACTCAATTCCTCAGTTTTTATGACTGTAATTGGGTTTTTGTTTGTTCACAGTCATAAAAACTGAGGGGTTGAGTCCGGGCTTGTCTTCTCTCTCAGCAAGTCCTGCAAGTGTATTAGAGTATAACTTATGTGACCCTTTTTTCCAGGCTTTGTGGAAGACTTTAAGGAATTCCAATGACAACATTGCACATGTGGCATTTAGAGTTCTTGGCAAGTTTGGTGGTGGTAACAGAAGGATGCTAAAAGAACCACAAAAGGTGAGTTCCCAAGAACAGAAATTACTTACAGTGTATATATTGAGCAGTTTGTTCTGTTTTTTTTATACATTACTTATAATTTGAAAGTGGTAAATAAATATAATTATTCTCTTAGTAACATTTCTGTATAATTTATTATATAGTTAACATTCAATGATGCAGACACACTTGGGCCATGCTTAGGTATTTACTACCCTGAGAGCGTTAATCCTGTAACTATATCTGCTGGACCTGTAAGTAGAACTGTTATAAACCCAATACTTGACTATTGCTTCTAAAATCCATGTTTGTTGCTGCTCCCCTAGTGAGTGCTTACACAGTGTGTTATTGTAGGTGATAGAAAGAGCTCTGACATTCTTGAAGACTCTACCACCCAACGTGACTGTACTTCCTCAGCAACCATCCATTAACTTGGACCATACAATATTCTATAGGAAACAGGCTTGGATTGTAGTTAAGGTACGTAGTACAGAGACTTAATATATTAATCAATAATGTGTTGTTTTACCGACAATGCAGATTTGTTATTGATATTTGTTGAAGAGGTGATTACAGGTTGAATAAGTTTTCTTTTCTGTTGAAATCCTCTCATATGGCCTAAAATGATAATTGAATCTGTTCATGACATTCCTAGATTGCAAAAATCAATAAACACCTCTTCAATTATCCAGTTCTTAATATATGTATTGTTATCTTTCAGTCATATCTTGTTGCCATGATGTCACTTGAGGACACCAATGCCATGATTCATCAAGTGCTTATTCACAAGAGGTGGGTTTAGACAACTGCTTTTTTGCACAAATTTGCAGTGGAAGAGGAAAACATGCTGTTGATCCTGACATTGAAGGACAGAATATGCATTTTTATGTAAAAGAAATATAGAGTATATTTCAATTGGTCATTATCAGCATCATCAATATCCTCATCATCGTCATGTGTTGCAGTAACCATTATGTTGATGATACTGGTGATGATGCTGATAGTGATTATATTTGACGTGTATTTATTTAAATTTGTAGTTTTAGAGAAGGACAGCCACCTGTTGTTAGCAAAACTGCTGTTCTTCCATGTTCTGATTTGCCTTCTAAGAAGACAATGGAGCAAGCATTAACTGGATGTCTTTGTAAGTTCTTAATAACACACTATATATTTTTGACAGTATGATATCATACACGGGTGTTGAGAGACCAATGATACACCTTCAGTGGCAGAATTAAAAATATTACGGTAAACCATAAATTTGGCCACTCACCCCCATCCAAGGTTGGCCAGCATGTTTGGGTTCTTTGGTGTTTTGTAAACTACCCAATTTAGAAATTGGGGAGGAGGTTGTTAGATAGTATTGTTAGTAAGCATGGACTGTCCATGTAAGTCACTGACTGATCATGGTGTGGTTCTTGCTCAACAGTGTCAGCTTCCATCAAAGAGCTAAGATCTGAAGCAGTCCCCTTCATGTGTAATCTTGTAAGACATTTTACATTGGTAGGAATGGTACAACAGGCTGGTCCCTGTCCTATCAAACCACAAAACAGGTACATGAATTAGGAAAGTTACAAGAGAGATGGAAAGCAGGGGAAAATAAAGAGAAAATATCTTGAATGGAGAAACAAGATTGCCAGCTATTTAATAAAAGATAGTAGGAGAATTCAAGGAGATTATATATTAAGTACATGTAATACTATAAGTTGAGGTATTTCAGAAACATTGTAAGATTGTGATTGAATGTCACAGTCAGCTGTAAATAAGATCACACAGAAGGATGTTTCTCTTGATGTATATTATATTATGCATTAAAATTATACAGGTCACACAGAGGAATGGATGTGCATGTAATTGCTGAAGCAATTGCTACTGTTATGGGAATGGAAGACAAGGAGTTCTGTAAAGTGGGAGAATTAGCAGTTGCAGTCATGATTGAAACAGCTACTGCTGTAACTGGAAATGCATACAAGGTAAAAGTTGTACGTCTATAAGCTAAGCTACTTCCACACCAGTCTGGATAACTAAAAATAACTTTTTGTTTGTTTGATGCATCATTCATTATGTAGCTTATTCAAATCAACCAGTGATTTGCATGGACTTGCTAGCTCTGCCCCCAAGGATTGATGGATCAGGGGAAAAACCAAAGTTGGAAAAATACTGGGGTGATATGATAAAATGGTAAATGTAAGATATCATGGAATGGATGTACATGTAGCCTCAGTGTTAACTATCAAGCATGGTTATTAAGTTCTAACTAAAGGAAACATTGTGTTTGTTCATGGATGGTTGATCTATAATACTGGTTTCATAATTTCAGGCTGCACAACTGCCCTTGTTTGAATACCTTGCTGAGAAGCTGATAGGATGTTGTTATGAAAGAGCTTGGTTCACCAAAAGTGGAGGGTAATTATAATGATTTTTTACTGTCTGATGAAAATGTTGTTGTTTTGTGTATCTAATATTATATAATTATATATTTTTTAATTCATTTACTGTTTGGATCTATAGCATCCCAATAAGCTTTCTATTCAAATTTGTTTAGGTGTACTGCTCTTCGTTTTCTGATGAAAAGAATGCCATTAAGATGGCTGATTGAACACCAATTGTCATTCATTAATGCTTTGTTCTTTGTCATGATGGACTTGACCAATGAGGTGAGTTTCTGATTATCATGTACATTGTACATTCCACCAACATTATTGTAATGTTATCATTTAGGAAATAATATTTGTGGAATAATATTCGTGGAATGACTTTTTGATTCTTTGAAAGTAGACCTCCTTTCCTTCTTTTCCTTCTTTTCATTGCTCCCCTTCCCTCCCTCCCACCCCCCTTTTCTTTCCTTTACTTCCTCAGCTTCCTTTCTTTCTTCTTTCCCAAATTAAACCCTCCCTCTCTCTCCATCCTTCCTTCCTTCCTTCCTTCCTTCCTCCCTCCCTCCCTCCCTCCCTCCCTCCCTCCCTCCCTCCCTCCCTCTCCTCCTTCTTGTAATTTCACCATTTTTTGTTTGCCATTCAGGTGTCTGCTGGCACTCTTGACAGTGCTAAAGAGATTCTGATGGATCTCATCAAACTGTGCAATACACCAGTCTCTGAAGAAGCAAAAAATGCTGATATCAAAACTGTACAACAGAAGATTTTCCCAACACTCTGCCAACACCTCATTCGAGAAATTGTTTCTCCTAATGAGACAGTCAGAAAACAGGTAAATATATAAACGCTAGCTTTTTCATGCATATGCCACTTTTTTTCAAGACTACATGTTCAGACTACAGATTGTCAGTTGTGGCTTTCTCACATTCTTACATGTAAATCCTGAAGATAATTAGTACATGCATAATAAAAGAACATGCACACAACATGTATCATCTGCTACTCATTTTTGTTGCTTTACAGTATATTGATTGCTCTTCTCTTGTATAGGCTCAGTCATCAATTAATGTCCTTGCTGAGATTTGTGGCAAGACAGTGTATGATGTTATGGCACCTCACAAAGGAGTAAGTTGAGTTGAAACTCTTTAAAAGGACTTTCAATAAATTGTATAGGTGTAGAATTCTACCCTCTTTTTAAATACAAGGGGAAATGTTTTATTTGTAGAATGACTGGATATCTCAGATGTAAATTGTTCGACTAATTATAATTATACTTTCTTGTATTAGATTCTTGAAGATATGATCCCTCCTAAGGTAAATTTTATGTTATTGATTATGTCCATATAAAGTGTTGCCTCACTATTTCATTGTGTTTGTTTATAGAAACATCTGTTACGCCACCAACCAGTTAACACACAAATAGCTCTTATGGTAAGATTTGTACTATGTAAAAGTCATCTGCATTATATATTTTGCATGCTGAATATTGTTCCCAAACAGTGTGGTTACCAAGTTATCAAATGTCAAAATGAATAAATTAATAATGGATTAGTGTATTTGCAGGATGGCAACACCTTTTGCACAACACTCAACCCTCGCCTCTTCACTATGGATTTGTCCATTGTGGAACACAAAGTTTTCTTCACAGAGGTAAGGCATGCACCCTTATAAGGTAGACACTCCTTATAATTCAAGTAATGTTGACATCCCTGTGAGATAAACATTCTTGTGAGGTACAATGTAGGTACCCCTGTAAGGTATACAATACACCCCTGTATGGTGTACACCCCTGTAAAATAAATATCCTTATAAGGTAGACAGCCCTGTAAGGTAGACACCTCTGTAAGGTAGACAGCCCTGTAAGGTAGCTAGACACCCCTGCAAGTTAAGATACATGTAGACACCCATATACGGTAGACACTCCTGTAAGATAAGTATCCCTGTAAGTATCCCTAAAGTATATTTGACACCTCTGTAAGGTAGATGCCCTGTAAGGTAGGCACCCCTGTAAGATAGATACCCCTAGTAACGTGAACATCCTGGTAAGGCTGACAACTCTGTAAGTTGGGTAACCTGCTGTTCTGTTTATCAAATTATTGTAAGTGAACTGAGGTAGACAGCACAAAATTGTCATGAATATGTTTGATTAGGTGCTGTAAGTTAGAGAAAGTAATCCAAGTGCAGGCCAGCATGAGTTAATCATTTCCATTGATTGTGGATACATTTTTCACCATAAAATCTTTTTTTCAGTTGATATCTTTGTGTGAAGCAGACGATGCCCATCTTGTGAAACTTCCATGTTACAAGTCTGTTCATTCTCTGACACCACTGAGGAAAAGTGCTTTACGTAAGTAGATTTGCCATCTTTTGTTTCCATGGCCATCAATCAAAATTATCAGCCATGCATGCTGTTCTGAATTAATAGGTTTTCATTTTTAAAATGTTAGCTGATAATTATTTGTTAATAATAATAATAATAATAATAATAATAATAATAATAATAATAATAATAATAATAATAATAATAATAATAATAATAGATAACAACTTTTCATTATTTAATTTTTGATGTTTGCATTTCTTCAGATGCTCTTTCTGTATGTAATTACATTGTCCAAGCAAGAGAAAAAACCTTCACTGTCCTATACAAGGTACTGTAGGATAATTATTTTATAAGTTGTATTGATTTAAATTCATTTTCATTTGTTGTAAATTTTACTTATACTTTTTTTCAAAAAAGGCTCTAAATTCCCCTGTGGAGGAGATCCAAGAAACAGCCAAACAATGTTTGAAAAGGGTAAGGCATGTTACAATGAAAAGCCTAAACATTTGACCAGATATAATGCATTCACATACTTTGGTATCAGAGGATTGTCTTATCTGTAATCTAAATTGGGGGTTGGCATGAAAAAAGTATGTGACTGGATACATTCATATTGGTTACAGTTTTGAGCTGCACACAGTAAACTGGTTTTTGGTGTTGTTTCCTTTTTTGGTTGGTTGTGTCCCTGCAGGGATATATAATTATCATTTAATTGACAAGTATTTTTGTCTGTAGTTCATGTCAGGGCCACAGATTGAGATGGAGCTAGTGCACATGAGTATTCGCCCTCTTCTGTTGAAACTTGGTGATTATCGCAATCTTAATTTACCACTTATGCAGGTAATTTTAACAGTTAACTGACTTTCAGTAATATTGAAAATAGTAACCCTGGTTATATTATAGCTAAGAGTTGGAAGTCATTATGTTGACACTGATATTGAATCAATTACTGTAGAGATTCTTGTCACAGAGCTTCTACAAGTTTACTTTTTATCTTTCACTAGCGTTTGTCGCATTTGATGGAGTTGTTCCCTGGTTCATTCAATGAAAAACTTTGTGAACAATTATTGGTGAGTACAATGATCATATTCAAAAATAATGTTACAGGCTTTGTATTTTTGTGGTTGAATGTGTAACTGCTGGTAGACAGGCAGACAGATGGAGAAATTGCCAGATTGATTGACTGACAAGTTTTGGACATCATTTGATTTTAGGCTCACTTGAAGAAATGGGCTGAAGTCATCATCACAGTTGCAACACAAGCACAGCAGACACCTGGTGCAAAAATACCCAGAAAGGCTGAAGATGTAAGGAAATCTGTACACACACCTGCATGTATATTAGAATGGTGTTGCATTTTGAGCCTGGAAGCTACATAAGCAGATTCACTATGTTTCTTTTGCTTCTAACTGATACAATTTTTTGTGAAAACCAGGCCATACTCTTTCTTCTACTTGATATTATCATACCATCAAGATTTGAGCTTACTTATTCTATGTTACAGGACCTGAAGATTTGTGAGGCCATCATCAACATGTTTCATCTGATTCCTGCTGCATCATCCAAGCTGATTGACCACCTCATCCAACTTGTGCTCAAGATAGAAAAATCACTTATGATTGAGGTGGGCATGAGAGCATTAATTTAATTTGTAAATAATTTTCTTACTCTACAAACACAACGATTAATAACTTTTAGATCACCATCAAGATGATATATGCGCCCTCAGAATTTATAGGGATCTATATATGTTATCTATTGATCAAAGTAAAAAACAATCACCTCAAAAAAGGTTGATCCCTTCCTGATCATGAGTCCAAGCATTTACATCTTCAATGAAAGATAATGAAAGATAATCATCATTCTTACACAATTTATTAATCTTATTACAAACTTCTGTGATAAAGGTATTACTTTGTCAAATCTCTGATTAGCAAAACTCTAATATTTCCAATTTCAGGTTGGAAGCCCACTGCGAGGTCCACTGTTAAAGTTTCTAGTACGTTACCCCTCACAAACTTGTGACTATTTCCTAAGTCATATTGCTGAACCACAGATGAATAGAATACTCATGGTAAGTCAATGTTACATGTAAAATTCAGTCTTGCTATGGTTACTAGGATTTTATTCCAGACTTCATTAATGTTTGAACCTAGTTAATTATTCATTCTTCTTAACAGTACATACCAGTATGTTTATCTGGCCAAGAGATCCTGGGAAGCACATAGATTTATATAAATATCTGACAACTGGTGTTTCAACAATCTGAGCACAGCTTATGTTAATTTTTATGCCAATCTAGCTAATGATTTCGTTGTTACTGCTAAGTCATTTATACCACAAACTATCTTTGTGTTTCAGCATTATCTGAAAATGAACAATGAAGCCAAGATACTTAGAACAACACTTGAGACATATTCACTGATGCTTGTCAACAGTTTATTCAATATTCAACAGGTAAATCTGATACATTTACTTAGTACTAATTAATTAAGCCACCTTAACACTTCTGTCATCATCATCATCATCATCATTACCAACAGCACCACAGACCATATCTCTATCCTTTCTACCATGATTATAATCAGCATTGATTGTTATCACTACTGCAATCATTATCAGATTGTCATTGTCTCCATCATCAACATAACACAGTAACCACAGTTATAGCATAATAGGGCTGAGATGACATCATTATAAATCTCAGAGTTGACTCAAGTTAATCAACACTTTTACTGCCTAGTAATACTGGTTGTCACCTACCATAGCTACAATCATCATCATCACTACCAGCTACCATTATCACCAACTTATCTCCATTCTGTTTTTGTACTTTTCTTAAGCCTCCTGAAGATCAAGTTGCTGCAATACAGAAAAAGATGGAACTCCAGTATCAAGGCATTCTAATCATAAGGTAAAGGGAATGTTTTGTTTTATAATTGAATTGCACAATGGTAAAGAAAGATGCATGTCATTTTAATTTTTACCTTTTAGGCTGCTTGTCAAGTTCAATGATAACTGGTTACCTGATCATCCTGTTATTGTAAGTCAAGCCACCATAACTTTCTATCCTGTGCATACAACTGTATTTCTGTATTTAAAACAAAATGTTTTTCAACTTTTGCTTGTAGATTGGTCATCTGCGTAGGGTTTGGATTTCAAAGAGTTTCCAAGACAGACTTAATAAGGTACAGTAGGAAATTCCATTGCTGTACACTAATAATATGTAAACATCTCACCAATTTGTCATAATTATATTTTGACTATGGTTATAGTCAAATATTAAAATGTAGCAAATTGGTAAAGATATTTACAAGTGTGCAACCATGGTAATGAAGTTTTATTCTTAAGGCATTCCTTCTATACATTTCTGACAGCAATTATTCTTTGATAATTGTAGGATGGAACTCCAGTGCACAGATGGAGAGAGCCCAAACTCCTAGTCAAGTGTTTATTGAACTACATCAAGTAAGTCAAAAGTGAGGTTTTTTCCAGGCAGCATTTGGTGAGAGTATTCACATTAGGAAATTTTCTCATGTTGTATATTAATGCAGCTCACGAGTTTTCAAAAATTTATGTAGATTTACAAAATATGAACCCTTTGATTGTGATTCCTCAGGCATCGACCCGGAGAAGTTGAACTTCTGTTCCAGCTGTTGCGAGTGTTTACTGTACGACATGTTCCAGACTTCCATTTTTTAAGAAAATTCCTAGATGAAAGAGTTGCAAAGGTAAGACAAAAACACAGCTGCAATACAGGTGTATCAATCACCCATCAATAATGTCAACAATATAACTATTTGTTTCAGGGTTATTCAATTCAGCAAAAAAGGCATGTCTTCTTTCAATTTGTCAAGTTGTTTGAAGATCAATACTTCCCTCAGGAGCTCAAAGCAAAGGTACAGTGGGCTGGCTTTTAGTGTGATAATAATAAGGGAAGAGATAAGAGAAGGGGAATCAGAGGGTGATGGGACACACAAATCACTACACTTTGCAGTATAATAAAAAAATTCCAAGCACTGTAGAATTTGTATGTAAAATTTGGTGATTTGATAGCTAAGACTATGGTATTTTGTCAATACTCTGCAGGCTCTACAGTATGTACTAATACCAATGTTTCAAGTGTCACTTGAGCGTGGAGAAGGTGATGATCTCATAGGTGGTCCACCAAACCCAGAGCAAGACAGCTCTGAGAATGTCATCAGTGTTTTTGTATCCAAAGTCATCAATCCTGACAACCCCTTTGGAACGTCTGTAAGTATCACGAGTCGTCAGACTGCACACTCTCTCCAACATAGCTTGTCTCAAAGTGGATATCATTTCTATGTTGATAATGTTTGTTGCTCATACACCAGTCCAGCAAGTGATGAAATTCTGTAATTCTAGGATGCTGTGAGAATTCTCTTGCTGCAGTTTTCTGCACTTTTGGTGGAACATGCTTCGCAGTACATTCATGATGTTGCCAACAAGTAAGTGAGAAAACTCTTCCTGATATCTTCATCAAATTTGTATTAGTATTCACTTTTATCCTTGTTCCAAGATTAAACAGATATGGATGATTTGCTCTGGATAATAACACTTTATCAGTCATTTCAGTTTTGTATATACTCAGTATTGTCATTGATTTCTAGGAAACAAGGTACAAAGCTCCGTCGTTTGATGACGTTCGCTTGGCCATGTTTACTACCAAAGCAGTGTGTGGTAAGGAATTGAGATGATGATTTTACTGTATAGTTCTAGTGATCATTACACCTAATTCTCAATATAGGGCTGCTTTGATATGTCTTATGGTCAATTTTTTTTTGTCTTTATAAAGGACCCATCTACAAAGTATCATGGTCATCTTCTTCTTGCACACATCATTGCCAAGTTTGCTATCCATAAGAGGATAGTTCTCCAGGTAATGCAGTTATTAGATCATTGGCATGCATAAATTATTGCAATAAATGTACGGGGTGATTATGGTAATCTGTCAGGAACCCAGTTGCCAGCATACTTAATTGTCGCGATCATTACATTCCAGGTGTTTCACAGTCTTCTCAAAGCTCATGCTGTAGAGGCTAGAAGTGTTGTACGACAAGCACTGGATATCCTTACTCCCGCCATGCCAGCTCGCATGGAGGATGGCAATGTAAGTATACTAATGAACATTGATTAGTTTACTCTAAGCTTTAGCTTTGTGAAGATTTAAAGGGTAGCTTTTAACAAAGGCATGAGCGAAAACAAACATTGCTTATTATAGAGAAATGTTGCTGAATCTACTAATGCATGCTTAATATAACTTGTACCTTAAAAGCAAATATTCTTCATCAGCTATAGCATGCCCCAAAGGCCAAGAATTGAAATATTTTGTCTTTCTTTGGTTTTAGACCATGTTGACACACTGGACCAAGAAGATAATTGTCGAAGAAGGTCATACTGTTGCACAGTTGGTTCATATGCTGTAAGTACACTAAAAATAAAAACAGACTTGATAGATGGAGCAACAAGAAACATGGGCCAAAATCCTGCGTGAGCCACTAATGGTCATTATTTTCTTGAGCCAACCAGCTTTATTTCTCTATTTATTTCAGTCAACTGTTGGTGCGTCATTACAGGGTATACTATCCTGTACGAGTTTACCTTATACAACACATGGTTAGTGCCATGCAAAGACTTGGCTTTACAGCGAACGTAAGTAACACTTCTATTAAAAAGCTTGGGGTTTGGAGGTACGAAAAGTGCCTCACTTCACCCAGCAGTCAAGTCCTATACACATCTCACCAACAGTACTCTGAGCTTTTCTTTGTATCTCTTTCTGTCCTCTGGGGTTAGGGTGCTTAAATAAGCCATGTTTTTGCCACTGATTTTCTTCGCATCCGACTCACTGTCCGCCATCTTGTTTCTTTTTTGCCACCCAGCTAAGTGCGCATTCGCGACAGATGTAAATAAAGATCGGTCTATACCTGCATCTGGTGTTAGCCTGCCTGTCGACCCGGTGGGCTGGAGTTGCAATGTTACACTGACCTATTTTGATCTTATTTTGATTTGCCCATTAAAATATTCCAAAAATATTCCATAACTGTACCAAAAGCTGCAGAAGCTAGACCTGCCTATTTGATGTTTCTACTGCTAGAGGTCCATCTGTTGAGTGATTGTAATCATTTCATATTACAGGCTATTATTGAGCATCGCAAGCTTGCTGTAGACCTCGCAGAGGTAATAATCAAATGGGAGCTTCAAAGAATCAAAGATGAACAAGAGCAATCCAGTGCAGAGGTATGTATATCCAACCATAATTATAGATCTATTGTCATAAATATTTTGCTGGATATTTTCCATAATAGAACTTACTAAAGGGTTCTCCTCAGTAGCTAATAGTTTTGATTCTTTTTTGTTTTATAGAGTGAACCACAGACACCGGTAAGTGTTGTTGTCCATTACGTTTTCCATTTGTGTTATTATGTGCATGCGCAATGTAATTTGTTTGATACTGTTTTAACTGCATTGTATCAAACTTTTGTCTGTCATTATAGGGCTCTCTAAAGCGACCTGCTGAAGATTCTAGTACACCACAAGATACAAAAAGAACTCGCTCACTTTCTCAGGTATTGCCGGATTTTCAGTATCAACCATTTGTAGACGAAATATTCATTATACTCCATCTTTTATAAGCGGTTATCCTGATGACTAACAATATATGTCGGTTGGTTTTCCTAGACTGCTGCTGCAACCCGTGTGGCTGTTGCCATACAAGAGAGCAAACTGAAGTCACCATTAGAGAAACACCATTCTGATGCCTTAGTCAATTTTCTTTTGAGGATTGCTTGCCAGGTATACAATTCTTCAGTACCACATTGCATACATGCAGTGTAACTGAGACTACTTGAAGCTGTAGATGAGTCACCTGAACTTTCAGGAAGGGTTATGGTTGAGCAGGGAAGGGAAGGGATTGGCAAATAAGCCGATCTAGGGTCTGACTTCAGCTTTGAACTTTGAAATTCCAGGTGAATGAACCATCAACTGCTGTAGGCTCACAAGGTGAAAGTCTGTCACGTCGATGTGTGTTGCTGTTGAAGACAACACTTAAACCTGACTTATGGCCCTGGTAAGCTTACAATAGATACTTCACAAACCATGCAAGAATCACTCGGCAAAACAGTAACTGCTGTGAACTAACATGACTTCATAAATGCTACAGACATTTTATCTGACAATTCCCTGACTTCTTTTCTTGCAATTTATTTGGATTTGTTAGCAGTCATTGAGACCCGGTCTTGTCCATACAGGACTAATCTCATTTTCTATTTTTGTATACCTGGCTTGATTATGGTACTCATACATTTTCTCTTCATTTTAATAGGTGCTGATTTGCGAGTTGCTTGGCTGGACAAGTTGCTTGTAACTGTGGTAAGCCTTGCATAGTGATCACTTAAAATGAATCTTTTGTGGAATAACTCATCATACTTTTATCCCTCTTGTTTCTAGGAACAAACACCTGCTGCCAACTATGCCAATGTCTGCACTGCCATAGAAATCCTGACGTACTTGCTGTCAGTACTAGTATGTATTCACATTGTCTAGAAACAATTGATCGTCAGCTATTATATATAAAGATATATAAAGACCATATCAGTGAAATTGCCTGTGATATTAACTTTAACTTGCTATCTTACAAACGTCTTTATAAAAATTGTTTAGCCTCAGCAGACCATCTTGATGCTCTTCAAGCCACTACAACGTGGAATAGCAACATGCATGACTTGCCAAAACACCAAGGTATGTGTCTTTCATTGTACGGGTAAATGGTGATAGTTGGAATTTTGATTGACTGCTGACTGATATGATTGACTGTTATTGACTCCAGGTCATACGAGCCATTCACACTCTGTTAGGAAGACTGATGACATTATTCCCTCTTGACCCCAGTAAGTATCCCTCGATAATATTAACCCAAACATTCAAGTGCATGTTGACTTACTCAAGTCGCAATCACAAGATAGAGCGTTTTGCCAAAATGATAAAACGATAAGGCGTGTAACTTGTTAAAGACACTTGAGTAGTAGTACCTGTTATCATCGCTCCGTTTCAAACAATCTTAAAACGTGAGCAACCATGGAATTTTGTGTTTTATAAGCTCTAAAATGATACACTGTGTATGGTTTTACATAGATAGAATTAAAGTGTGCGTTTGATTAGTAATTTTCTGCGACCCACCCCTGAAGGCATATATCACCTGAATTTCAAGGATAAAAACAGGAAGCAAAAAGTTGTTTTAGTTGTGGTACCTGGAGACTGATTATTATAACATCAATTTAAAACTTCATTTCTAGCTGCCACAAAGTATGAAGAACTTGAAGGCCTGTACAACAACATTGGCAAAGTCATTTGTGATGGTCTGACAAACTTTGAACGGTGGGTTGTGTTATCATACTCCTGTGTCTATAGACCATGGAAAATACCAGTGATAACTTGAGAAATTGAGAAACGGAACAAATGAAACATAACTAAGCAAACGCATTACAAGCCGACCGAAAAAAATCCCAAATCTTCGTAACTGTCTCGTAATGAAAGCGCCCTTGTATACCTTCGACTTGATCACGTTGAGCTGCGCCCTTCGTAATTGGCTGCAAGGAAGGGTGACGAGCTACCCCAAATTTATTTATTTCCCTTGTCTGTATACATGCTATGTAATTTCATCTACAAGTACTGACTTTTTATTCTTTTGCAGGGCTGCAAATGCTGCAACTTCAATCTTGTATGGACCTCTAATGATGCTGAAGGCTGCTTGTATGCACAATCCTTCATACATTGACAAGTGAGTACTGATCAAGAGTATACCTGATGTTCATGAAGTAGAAGAAAAATCATAACGTCTTTACTTTTGTTATCTTAGACCGCTGGTTGAATGTATTGTACATGTATCTTGAACATTGCTAATTTTTCTCATGCAGCAATTTGGATCTAAAACTATTTCATCAGTCTTCAACTCATTCATTCGTACATGTACATTCATAGTTAACGTTAATTACTCGGCGCGCAGTTAATCTCGAATCTGCGTGTTTTAAATAAATATAATTGTAAGCCTCTTACATTTTATTCTGTTTTCATAGTATGATGACCCCATTCATGCGAGCTCTTCAAAGGATGCATAAAGATCACATCAATGCTGTGCTAGGAGAAAGCACAGGTAACATTTAGTACATGTCCATAACCAGTTTTTACCATGTTTCTGAACATAGTAAATTTTTGCTTTAGTTCATATGTGCTAACAATTCGCCCAGCATTGGTTATAGTGAGGACATCGCGTATTTCAGGGTTGGAGAAGGCATGCCACATCCTACTGTTGTTGCTCTTGGAGTGGCAGTGGCAAACAGGCTTCCACATTAAACTGCTCTGTTTTCCTTATTTTTATTCATGTTATTTACCTATGTCATGATCCTGTTTGTGATTTGTTAGTTCTATTGTTCATTGTTGATGATTGTTTTTAGGTGCCAGTGAAATGCTGATCTTGTGTTTGGAGCTAATCAAGAACAGAATTGGAGTCATGACAGCTGAAATACGAAAACACTTTTTTACCATCATTGTCACTTTGATAGAAAAATCTCCAGTAAGTATTTTTAGGGCTCAGTTGGTTATCCATTGTCACTTGCACAGTTGCCGGGGTTTTCATCAGAAGGTTACACAGTATTTCTTCAGCAGTGTTCTCTATAGCTACAAAAACCCGTGGTGCATTATCAGTGATTTGTCGAAATTATAAATACCCGTATATATTGAAGAAACAAACCTATACAACTAAGTATGAAGCCAATGTACAACTAAATGTTAAATCTAATTTTTCTGCCATTTAACATTGACTTAATGGCCGTGTAATGCCTGTTTAATGGCTGTCGAAACGTTTTTATGCTGTCAAATGACCGTTTGTAAGGATGAAATTCATATAAATTTCCTCTCCCTTTTATGATGCATCATAACTGTTGTGTCACATTCTGCAGTGGTCACACATTTTTTTTATGGAAACAACTGTGTAATACAACTCACTACCAAATATCTGAAAACATGGCTCCTTTTTAAAGATCCATGGATAGTTCCTTGGGATGAAGAACCAACAGCGTTCCACTGGATGCAGCTAATTGTACAATGTATTTTGTTTCAGGATTCCAAGTTACTGCGTGCAATAACAAAGATCGTTGAAGACTGGATTAAAACTAAAGTGGTATGCATTTTTCTGATATATTGAAGTTCGTCCATGCTTTTTTCCTAGTTGCGTTGGTAGTGGTGAAGTGTGAAAAGGAATTTTACACTGTCATGATGATCGCTTCTCTCTTGTGTCCTATTACCATAGTTGTTCTTGGGAATGGATTGTGCCAACCAGCTCCATGATGCACTGGCACGATGGAAGACTGAGTGTTGGTGTTTCTGTATTGATTGACTAGTCATATCGTATCTCTAATTGATTTACACTAACTAAATTGTTATTTTTAACAGACCCAGCTGACCATCCAGCATCTGCCCACATTACGAGAGAAGACCGTGCTGTTATACCGTATGATGATCAACTACGAGAAAAGATTCCCTGACGACTTTGAACTGCAAGCACAATTCCTGGAACTTGTCAATTTTGTTTACAGGTACAGTACATATTAAATATACTGACGATGCTGCTGCCGCCTGTAGAAAACGGCTGCGAAGGAGACTACTTATGATGATGATGACAATGATAATGATGATGATGATGACCACGACCACGACGACGGTGACATGATTAGATCTTGCCGAGTAACAACCAACCACAGTCCAGTAGTAGCTTGTAAAACGATATATACCTTGTATCTTAAACGCTTGATTGGATTCAGTCTTCACAGTATCATACGAGGTATATAAGTATAATTTCTGAATTTATGCTTCAATACTGATCCCTTTTTTCCACAGAGATGAAACTCTTCTCATCACAGAGCTGGCATCCAAACTTGAGCCAGCATTCTTGTCAGGTCTGCGGTGTGTCCAGCCACAGATCAGATCTCACTTCATGGAGGTATTACAAGATTTCAAGAGTGTATGATGTCCTAGTGTTTTGGCTTTTAATTATTTTATCTCGTGTTCCCTTCTCAGGTCTTTGATAAGACAATGAAGAAAAAGCTCTATGATCGATTGGTGTACATATTTTGCTCACAGGTAAAAATATTTGAAGAATATTGGTTTTTCAATCATTGTGATCGGTAGGAACTCAACTGTTCCTTTTGTAGTTTTACAGGAGATGTAAATAGCTGTGACTGAGTTGTTTGTCTTGTTTCAAAGTAATAAGGTTTTCAGTTGTTTAATTCGGTCTCTCTTTTTTTTGCATTCTTTCAGAACTGGGAGGCAATGGGAGCCCACTTTTGGATCAAACAGTGTATTGAGGTACTTTCAAAGTTTGCATATGTTTTCCACTTCCTAAAGGACTTTGATTTCCCTAATGCATGAAGTAAAGTATACACGCTTACAGAAAGTGTGTTCTTAGTTTCCTAGATAATTCCATAGCTAAATTTGCTCCTTGTTTCAGCTTCTTCTTGCTGTGTCTGATTGTGAACGCCGCATCACTCCATCCAGTACCTGCAGTATGCTTCCATCAATGACATCATTTATTCGAAGTAGTGACAGCCCTGTTGCCAAGGACATCTTGAAGGAGGCAGAAAAGAGCCCAAGTGGAAAGGAAAGCGAGACCAAAGGTGAAGAATCCATGGAGACGGAGCCAAGTAAAGACACAACAGAGAAAGAGAATGTCTTCTTGTTTGCTGAGAATGACGCTGATGTAAGGAAATCCTCTGCTCTGCTCTGCTCTGCTCTGCTCTGCTCTGCTCTGCTCTGCTCTGCTCTGCTCTGCTCTGCTCTGCTCTGCTCTGCTCTGTTCAGCTCTGCTCAGCTCTGCTATCCTCTCCTCTCCTCTCGTCTTCTTTCCTTTGTTTTTGATGAGTACATTATGTTTACAGAAACTGTTTGAGTTAATGGAAAAGCAAGACATGTCAAAGCTGCCATCCCAGTTGAAAGACAATCATGTGATACAAGACGTTGTGGCCACACATAACAAGTTTTTGGGGAACGTGCGTGAAGTTAAGGTACGCGAGAGACAAGATCACTAGGTGATATAAAGCTTGCAGAGTGTGGGGTGGAGAGAGAATTGCACTCCAGAAACCTGAAATCCAAGGCACAATTTTACAGTAACGATGTCATTTTATGCACATGTGTGTATGTACATTTATGCATACTATGCACGTTATGGTCACACCTTTGTGAATCACTCAAATAAACCTAATCGTTACTTATTGTTTGTCTTGTTTTTCTATGCAGTCTGCTTCATTTCTCGGTGCCATGGCACAGCTCTGCCACAGATATTCTAAACTTGCTCATAAAATATGGGTGGATCTCTTCCCTCAACTATGGAGCATGTTGTCAGACCGACAACAACAGGTAAAGATCAGTGCTTGTGTCATTAGCTCAAATTCCTTTAAGTCACTTTATAGATTGGTGCCATTAGAATTCTCGAAAGCTTCTCCTAGAAATGTTTGAAAAAAAAAACCATTATGACGTTATCCATATTGGAATACAATCTATACACATTATCCATTGTGCATGTTTTGTCAAACACCATTGATCTTTTTTACTCTCTATTTTCCAGAGGAGATTTTATGACCTTTTGGAAATATATAAAAAAAATAAAATAAATAACTGTTTATTTAAGTGTCCAAGTCTTCTAGCGCTTGCGCACTAATTGGGGGACACTCTACTTTCTCACACACTACCTCTACATTAAGTATTTTGGAAACGACATAGTGTAGTATGATCTGTCTACAGTCTCAACTTTGATGAAATACCTTGCACTTTGTTTTGAACCTATATGTAATCGCAGCATTTATGCATAAATAATCCGCAATTGATTATCGTGTATGTTGTACCACTTGTTCCTAATAGACTTATATATCATGCACAGGTTTTAGCTGGAGAAATCAGCCCGTTCATGTGTAGTGGTAGTCATTTAGTACAAGTAGATGTACACCCTAGTGCAGTTCATAGCATTCTAGAGGGCGTGTCAAAGTGTGAACCAGCAGTTCCCATCAGACCTTGTATATTAAAGGTAAGACTTTGGACTGCCTTCAAAATATAACTTAGGGTGTTTTCCATTTAGTGGAACCAACCGGCCAGAACGGCCAGTTCTTAAATGGTATACATGTCAATTCCCTTAGCTCTGGCTGGAATCAGTCCTAAGAAATCAGGCCGTTCTGGCCGGTTGGTTCCACTAAATGGAAAACACCCTTATAATACCAGTGTAGTTGGCTATTTAAATCGCTTGGTAAGTGACAGATTCTTTGTTCAATTCACATCGTTGCTTAAGTTATAAACATGAAACACTACCATTGTCATCTGTTAGAAGTCTAATAATTAACCAGTCAGCCAAGTTAAAGCTTTACTAGGGACGTCAGTGATTAAATCTAAAAAAATATTTACCTCTCAGTAATGAGCTTTTATCATGTAATTCCAAAAGTCACAGTAAAGAAATATAATTACCATAGCTGGAAAGAGCATGTCAAAATTAGTAAAACTGTGAAGTTTGAATGAAGTAACTTTCAAACTCACGAAGATATGAATTTTCAAAAATCGAAATTTTGTATGAAAACATTCGCTGGTAGGCAAGAGATGCCTACCAGCGAATGTTTTCATACAAAAAAAATACCTGATAAAAGCTCATTGGGCCGTGTGCTTATACTGTTATTCGCCATTTCGAAATTGAGGTAGCGCGTTGAAACGTGGGGTTGTTTTGAGGGACAGACTTAAGATTTATTGTCAAAATGACACAGATATTAGCTATAGGCTTGTGTAGATTGGATGCTAAACAACATTTTGTTCCCAACTAGTATCTTGGCAAGACTCACAACTCCTGGCACCGAGCTGCATTGACTTTAGAGGAATATGCTTCCATTGTGTGATGAGTACAAGCAATCCACATGTAGCACAGCAACAACAGCAAGTGGTGGACTATAGCTTGTATGACGAAGATGCAACTGAGATCAACCCTAATGTAGGTTTTGGGGTTTCAATATAGCATATGTTAATGATATTTAATAGTGCATTAATATCTTCATTTATCTCACATATTTATATGTTGCCATCATATTATTCAGAATGGGACTATTATCACGGTTTATTTATAGGGCATATAATTGGGCTTTTTCAGGTTAATCAAACGCTTAGGCCGCTCCGAATATAACCAACAATTCCAGCTTACCCAGACGAGTATTTCAATTTCTACGTATTTAATCATAAAGCATGCTTAACTTATGAGTACTCGTAGCCCCAAAAATGGGAATGGTTTTCCGACCATTGTTTTTACCTTTTTAACTAGTATCTTTCAATTTATTCTTTCTTTTCAATTTGTCAAGTTGATTTGTGCAAATTTCCTTTAGTTTACCATAACGATATTTGATATAGGCGACTTTACGATTACGAGGGGAGGATTCAGGGGGGGGGGGGGGGGGGGGGGTCCATAGGTGCACCGGACATCCCTTAGCGCCCTAAAAGATGACCTCATCAGATTCAAATGTTAGGAGGCCGCCATCTTGGATGTGACGTCATCTCTCAATTGGCCTATTTGGGGACACCCCCTTTGCAAAATCCTGGATCCGCCCCTGAAGACTTCTAAGGTATGCATGCTTTGCGAAACGGCGGGCCAATGTGGTATGATACTTGAAATTAAGTGCAGCATCTAAATAATGTCCAAAACTTACTTTCTTCATATAGGAAACTTTAGATAATCTGGCTGAGATGTATTCACTGTTAAACGAAGAGGACATGTGGGCATCACTATGGCAACAGAGGTGTAGGTAGGTGTCACTGTGGTAACAGAATTGTTTGAAGGTGTCTATGGTAACGTGTAGAAAGGTGTCAATATGGCAACAAGGGTATAGATAGGTCTCGTCATGGCAACAGAAATGTAGATCATTAAACTTATGTGACGTTTTCAAATGAGTTGAAAACGTGCATCATTTTTCAATTAATTTTGCAGAAGTCCAGAAACAGCGACTGCAATAGCTTATGAAACACAGGGTTTCTTTGAACAAGCACAGAATGCCTACGAAATGGTGAGAAATGATCATCATCATTGGCTTGAGCACTACATTTAACAATGGGACATTAATACTACTTATTATACTATCTCTTTGTTAGGCTATGAATAAAGCTCGTGAAGAACACAACAGAGCCCCAGCCAACCCTGCAGTGCTCTCGGAATACAAACTTTGGGAGTCGCATTGGTTGAGGTATAAATCAAATTTCGTTATGACCATGTGTGTTTCTGACAGATTCACGATATTGGTTTATGTTTGTGTTTGAAGGTGTGCTAAAGAATTGGGCCAGTGGGACCTGTTGATGGAGTTTGGCAAATCCAAAAGTCATCCTAACCCAGTACTTGGTAAGAACGGGTTCTGCGTTATAAACACTCTATATGAACACTCTGGAAGATATAAAGCACAGTTGGTTACGCCTTGTGTCCCTAAGCTTGCTTTTCTTATGCTCTACATCTCCCATCGTGTTTATATCACAGTACAGAGATGTTTTATTGTGTAAATGCAGTTAGCCATTGTTTATACAACCACAGTCAACTTGCCTTTATAAGGATAATACGTTAACATACTTATTTTAGACTAACATTATTTCTCCCCATCAATTTCAGTTTTGGAAAGCTCTTGGCGTGTCCCTGACTGGCAAGCTATGAAAGATGCGCTGTCACAGGTATAAGAAGATTGAGAAGAATTGTATTGTGATCTACAGTGGACCCCCGATATAACCATGCGCCAAGGGACTGGTAAAATTGGATCGTTATATCGGGAGATCGTTAAATCAGGGGTTCAGTCTGTTCCATACATTTACTGTACTGTAACATTGGCCGGGCTGAAAAATGTTCATCGTTATACCGAGAACATCGTTAAATTGAGGATCGATATATCAGGGCTCCACTGTACTTTATAACTGCATTGAGAATCTCCTATTTTGTCTTCAGGTGGAGCTTAATTTCCCAGAAAACATTGGATATAAACTGAACCTATATCGAGGATTTGTTGCCATTTGTCATCCAGACGAACCACATCTGAACATGGTCAGTCAATAAATTCAATATCTGACGTTAAAAAAGATAGAAATTAAAACGAACATACATCCAGTCATAGCGCGTTGGCGGAAAAATACTACAAATATGTCATTAAACAATTTTCGTGAGCCGGTTAAACCTTAGTCTCCTTCGAAGCCGTTTTTTGTATCGGGATCCCTGTCCCTCCCAAAGAAGGGAGTTTCTTTGGGAGGGACAGGGATCCCGATACAAAAAATGGCTGCGAAGGAGACTAGTTAAACCTGCAATAGCGCAGTTTTTTTTGTGACAAGACGGAACGTACCGTGTCTTGACCTTGGCGTCATGTCTCTTAAGACATTCGATATTTCTGCCGTAGCTGAGCATTGGACAGACATCAAATTTAAATGAAATTCATTTGGGTTTCTTATGTCTTTTATAGGTTGATAAGCTGGTGGAACATTCGACATCTCAGGCCATCCGACAATGGAGAAGACTTCCTCCTATCATATCACATCAGCATCTACCACTTCTACAGGTATCTTAAAGCTCTAAATAGCAAGTGTTTTCATGATCCCTTATTGGGACCAACCTTATCCAACCCCTGTCGCTTGATGTAGCTGTGCACGGCGCAGTAATAAGGAATGAAAACAGATCAATTTGTATATTCCTGCACCTAAACGATTATTTGTGAAGGAGTAGAGATGTCAAAATTGCCTTTGTTTCCCATTTATTTGCCACTAACTAATATTTTGTGTTTTTCTTGCCTTTCCAAAGGCTGCCCAACAAATAATCGAGCTCCAAGAAGCAGCCCAGATCCACATTGGCTTACAGCCCAATAGTGTTGGTAGAAGTGCAAGCTTACATGATATGAAGGCCATTGTCAAAACCTGGAGGTATACATATGCTCTCGGCCGCTCTGTTACAACACATTTTGCTCATTCGTTCGTTCCCTCGCTCGCTCGCTCGCTCGTTCGTTCGCTCGTTCACGTGCTCGCTTCATTGTTTGCTTGCTCCACTCCTCTTACTTTGTTGCCGTATTGTTTTGCGGAAATATGGGCAACAAACATGCAACATTTCGCGTAACATTGTTGCGTTGCTATTACACCTTGTGCGCAACAAATTTTCCGTGTTGCGCAAAGTAGAAGTGGTAATAATACAAGCAACATTTGCTCTGCAACTTGCAACGCAACAAAGTTGCGTGAAATGTTGCATGATTTTGTTGGCCGTATTTCCGCGCCTTTAGTTTGATTTTGTTTAGTGACTAATGGATAACATTAGAATAACAATCGACTTTATATTACAGGAATAGACTGCCCATGCCTTCAGATAACCTGTCTCACTGGAGTGATATCTTCATGTGGCGTCATCATCACTACCAGGCTATTGTTGCTGCCTATGATGGACAGTCTTCTCATGAAGCAGTAAGTGCGATGTTTATTGTCTATGTCGCCCGCCATAACGTTTTGTGGTATTGTAAGACCGTTGATAACTTACGATGATTATCATGGCGGTAGGAAACAATTATTATAATTGTTGTGATGATGCTGGTGGTAATAATGATGATGATGATGGTGGTGATGATGATTATAATGAAGATGCGCATGGATTATATATATATGATGATAAAAACAACTACGTATCAACGGTATTGATATATTTAGTGATAGTATAGATGCTGTCAAAAGGATATCCATATATATCTAATGCTTGTATTTTTTCACAGCAACAATCTAATCATGCAATGCTTGGTGTACACGCATCTGCCTGGGCCATTATCCACTATGGTTACATTGCTCGTAAACAGAATCTCACTGGAGTATGTCTGGACTCTTTAAGCAGGTCAGTAACTACCATAAAACACTTCAGTTACAACGCTACTATTAGTTCGAATTCTGAAGAAACCATAAATCGTACAAGATAGTTGGAGACAGACATTGCTCATTCTAATTCTAAATTATAGTTTAGGATGTCAACATAGTTAAGCTATATCTAAAGATGAATGTACTTGGAATTGGAATTGGTTGGAATTGTCATCAAAACAAAAACGACGACGCTTGTTTGATCGTTCACTCGGCGAGCTTCCGATCCTCGGCTGAGCATGCGCCTTGAGCCTTGTAACGGACGAAAAGAAACTGCATGTTATGACCTGCCATGCCCGCCGAGTCAAAAATGCCCTCCTAATACCAGAGCCCTGGGGGCCCGTTTCTCAAAAGACCCGATAACTTTACGGACCCTTTAACCTAAATAAATCAAATAAGTTAACGGGTCCGTAAAGTTATCGGGTCTTTTGAGAAATGGGCCCTTGGTGTGAAAACATGTTAACATTTAAAACCTAATTATTGTATCGTTTAGGATTCACACCATTCCCAGTGTTCCAATCGTTGACTGCTTTCAAAAGATCCGTCAACAAGTGAAATGCTACTTACAAATGGCTGGTAGTATGGGCAAGACAGAGCTTCAAGAGGTACGTAACACAAGCAAGACAGCTGAGCATAAGAAGGTGATATGTGGATGATAATGTACCAGTCTTGAAAAAGTGAGACGTCTTTAGAGTGAGACTACATCAAGGCAAAGCCACCCAAACAAATTTTCAGTGCACAATTGAATTTTGTCGAGTTGCCTACAGTCTTAGATGTTTGTTGTTCAATCTTGATGTATTTCGTACATATATAACAGGAGCGGATCCAGGGGGGGGGGTTTCCTTGGGTGCCCGGGAACCCCCTTTTTCATCCTAAAAATAGAACATTTTTACGCCGAGAAAGAAAAATATCAAGAAACATACACAGCCGTATTTTTCGTTTACCCGACTAATAATCTGTATGTATTGTTTTGTACAATATAGACTGAAATATGAAGTGAGCCCCCTTAGTTTGTGCCCCCGAATCCGCCCCTGTACAAATCAATTTATGCTCATTTTAAGTGAGATATTAAAATTTTGTAAAGATTCTATTCTTTGTTTACTCGATCGTTGATTGGATGATTTGTATGAAAATTTGTTTGGGTGGCCTTTGGTGGGTGTAGTTGCACTTTTAACGACGATCAATCGACGATCTTTTAAAGATTTACTCTTTTTCGTGCCTATATTGCTGTTACTTTTGGTCCGTCATAGACTTGCTCCAAGTCTCGCATGTTAATTTTTTATCTGCTGCTTGGGTGTCCTGTGGTGTAATTCGGATTTCAAATCGGGCACCTCCGGTTAGGAGAGAAAATTACGACACAAGAAGCCCAAGCAACGGAAAAAATTAACGAGCGAGACTTGGAGCAAGTCTAGGTCCGTCATTGTCTGGTATCTTTGCTTTGAAGCGAGGGTAACGTCAAAAGTAAAACACCATGCAAAGATGAAAAAAAAAAGGGTTTTGATGGTCCATACCGATAGCCTTTGCTTGTAAAGACATTGGAGACAAAACTGGAAGAAAAACATAGTTTTGAAAGATAAATAACAAGGTCTTCCTTCAAGTCCTTCAAGTCCATCAAGATCGTTTATGTGTAATAATAGTTTGTCAGATTTTATTCAGATTTGTAAAGCTTTTTTTACTTATTTTACCAGGGTCTGGAGGTAATTGAATCAACGAACCTCAAATACTTCACCAAAGAAATGACGGCTGAGTTCTTTGCTTTGAAGGGAATGTTTCTTGCGCATATTGGAAGGTATGTTAATGTTGCAACAGATTTGCAAAGAATAATCATTTATTTTCCCTACTCATTGATCATACCATATGTTAAATGTATGATATAAAATTTCCTACTTATAACTTCTTTCTCTTTGTTTTCTCGTTAGATCTGAAGACGCCAACAAAGCGTTTTCCCAGGCTGTACAAATGCATGATTCGCTGGTCAAAGCTTGGGCTTTGTGGGGTGATTATTTGGATAATCTATTTACCAGGGAACGGTAAGTTTTCTCCTTCCATTCTTCTCTCTTTTCCATTCAGTTCTCAATTACTTTTCTTCCTTTCGTGTTACTTTTATTTATTTTACATTTCAGGAACATGCAGCTAGGAGTTTCGGCGATCGTTTGTTACTTACATGCTTGTCGACATCAAAATGAGGCCAAGTGCCGCAAGTACCTGGCGCGAACCATTTGGCTGATGACGTATGATGACGAAAAGGTAGTCACGTGACAACGTTTGTTCAATTTCCTATCCCATGCTTACATAACTTAGGTTTGAGGCCAGATGTACTAATTAGATATTGCTTTGATTAGGGATCTATTGCTGATGCTGTTGATAAGTACTGTGTCGGAGTCCCTCCTGTTCACTGGCTACCATGGTAAGTTTTTAACACAATTATTCCTCTTTTCGCCGAGTCGCTATATTGATCGTGAGTCATTTGTGTATAGGATCCCTCAACTTTTGACATGTTTGGTGCGACGAGAAGGTCAGAAAATCCTGAACCTACTGGGGAATATTGGACGAGTGTATCCACAGGTACCAAACTATTGTAACTGAATTTGTTCATTTTCTGATTGACAGAATTTTGTGCGACCGCAAATGGTTGATTATGATATCTTATTCTTACCCGTTGCCTGTTTCTTGTTGTTGGGTTATTTGACTGTTCATCGGTTTTTGTTTCTTTTTATAGGCTTATACTTTTGAAGTGGAAGACTAACTCTGTTATTATCATTTATTGTAGGCCATGTACTTCCCCATAAGGACTCTATACCTGACATGGAAAATAGAACAGAGAGAGAGACGTAAGTCAGTAATTGCTATGATTCATTTATTCCTGCCCTTCTAAAACCTTCAGCTATATATATTTACCAATTATTATTTTTAATTCAGACAAAGTAGAAGCCGCGGCAGCTGCAGTTAATCGTATTCAAGCCACACCCGCAAGTGTAGCGTCACCAAGTTCCTCCACTGACAGCAAAACAGCAACATCATCAAGTGAGTCTGGCGCTAAAGGTATCACAACAATTACAATAACAACACAAGCTATTTCTACTTGTAAGTTGAATTGACTTAGTTATTCTATTTGTAGTTGTTTTTTGTTGTTGTTGTTGTTGTTGTTTTTAGTGCTCGTTTTTCGTATTCGTTTAATGTTTTTTGTTGTTGTTGTTGTTGTTGTTCTTTTATTTTATTCTTTTGTATATACGTGTCTTTGTATGGTGATTGGTTTGGTTCGTAATTGTTCTGTTTTCCTGGCTCCTTTATTTCTCTTTTATTTTTATTTATCATTTTAGGTGCGTCTACTTGAACATTATTAAAGTCTTGACTGGTTTATTTTTCTTTTCTTTCCATTTAGCTGGAGCAGCATCCAGTGGTTCGACGACAAAGGTAAAGCTCTTTGACGTCTCTAACAGTTACGAATGTCGACAATAATATGTATATCTGATTATCCTTTTAAAATACTCAAAAGTTGTCGTACTTTCCAGGTTTCAACAACTCCTTCAACAACTCCTGCTTCCTCAACTCCATCTATAGACCAGAGTAACGGCGTGAATCCGTCTGCAAGCACAAACTCGAGTAAGGAAAATGTAAACTGCTTTTTGCTAACAGAGTACTTGTGTAAACACAGTAAATTGGTTCGTGTTTCGTCCGTCCATGCGTGCGTTCGTTCGCGTGCGTCTGTCCGTGCATCCGTGCGTCCGTCCGTCCATTCGTCTGTCCGCCTGTCCGTTTTGATAAAAAGGGCTGTGGCACTTTAATTGTTACATTTGCTAGTAAATTAATTTACAATGAAACATTGGGTTTTTCCACAGACTCCAGTAGCCAAAGTGATCCAGGCACTATCCGTGCTACAGCGCAAATGTGGCGTTGTAGTAAAATTATGCATATGCTACGAGACCTTCATCCAACGCTACTGTCAGCACTAGAGGGCATTGTAGATCAGGTAATGTTACAGCAGATTTATTTTGTGAAGCAGTACTTAGGCCTGATTCACACTATTGACATAAGCATCAGCATAAGTGTCACGCGCATGCTCAGTATCACGTTCATCACATTAACTTGTGAGGTCTACTATGTGGCCGTATGTTAGATGGGTTAATGCGCCTCCTTAAATAAAGTTGTTGTACTGTGCTGTGCTGCGCTGCGCTGTGCTGTGCTGTGCTGTGCTGTGCTGTATTTTTGTGCTTATGCATCCATGCCGTCGCCAACCCCTCTTCTCTTAAGAAATAAGTTGGAATGGGAACTAAAACGTTTTTGTGTTATAATTCGATTTTTTATCCAAGAAAGTGAAATTTTGTTTGAGACCATTCTAAGTATTCTCAATTGTTTCCACCGTAGATGGTTTGGTTCCGTGAGTGTTGGCATGAGGAAGTATTACGGCAGTTGCGTCAAGGATTAACCAAGTGTTATCAAGTTGCTTTTGAAACAAGGGGTGATGGTGAGTTGAATTACAACTTAGCAAAAAAGAGCAGCGATGCATGTGAGTCTGGTTTTAGGAAAAATAATACACCAGCCTTCCCTCCCTAACAAACTTCCTTCCCTCTCTTTCTTCCTCCCTTTCTCCCTCCTTCCCTCTACATTTTTTTCTGATTTTTGTGTCTTTTCTCCCGTTTTTCTTATTTTCGTCCCTTCCTACATTCTTTCCATCCATTTTCCTAATATTTTCTTCCTTATTCTACCTCTGTTTCTCCATTCCTTCCTAACTCCTTCGCATTCATAATGTAATCATTTCCTTACTGCAATATAGTATCGAATGCCCGTATCACCCCTCACACGTTAAGCTTCGTCAAGAAATTGGTCAGTACGTTTGGTATAGGGTTCGAGCCAGCTTCTAGTGTATCGACCACCCTATCAACAGCAGCGTCCGAGTCTTTAGCAAGACGAGCACAGGCAACAGCTCAAGATCCTGTGTTCCAGCGCCTGAAAGAACAATTTGCATCGGACTTCGATTTTAGGTTGGTAACGATAAACTAGGATAAACATTTTCCCGTCGTTGACGTCAAACACTGAATTGATTTTCGCAATTAATGTAGACCGGATTTTTGGACACTTCGATCCGGATGAATTTTAAAAAATACCTCTTTTGCTACAGTTAGGGCTAAGAAAATGCCTTTTCAGTGTCGTCAAGCAAAAACGAAGAATTGAAAACATTAGTGTGGACATAAGGCCTAAGATGTATGAAATATGTTATGGTTTTCAGTGTTCCTGGTGCTATGGGGCTGCACAATCTGATAGGAAAACTAAAGAAATGGATTAAGATACTGGAAGAGAAAGCAAAACTCTTACCAAGGTAAACTATCTCTTTAAAAGTCATCTCAAGACATCTTGCTCGTCCATCACTTGTTTCATTTTCAAAATGGCGGTAAACTTGATCTATGACCTTCGGGAGGGTGGGAGTTCTCCCTTTGTCATTCATCATTGGTGATCTTTTGGGGCGGCTACACTTATACCCTTGGTCAACCTCTGATTTCCTTCGTGTGATACCTTTTCTCTAGGCTACTTTCAATAAATTTTTAAAGTGTATCTTTTTTCCCACAGTTCTTTCTTGTTGGAGGATCGATGTCGATTTCTGAGTAACTTCACTACGTCTACTGCAGAAGTAGAACTGCCTGGAGAATTCTTGATGCCCAAAGCTAATACGGTGAGTACTATCAAGGAGGTCACTATACTTCGAACATGTAATGCGTGTATTCAAGGGTGTTCGTAATATAGAGGCGTCCGTATATATATATGTAAGTTACATTTATAATTTAACGTATGGGGAATATAGCTGTTAGGACAGACCTGACTGTTATTATAGGGAGGTATTATAGAGTGTCTGTGAAATGGGAGTATATGCTTGTGAGTGACTGTTTCGTCAGGGAGTTTTTTCCTGACTTTCTTTGTCTTTTCCTACAGCATAGTCCGTACTATATTCGTATTGCAAGGTTCATGCCTAGAGTCGAACTCGTTCAAAAACACAACTTCTCTGCACGAAGACTATTTATTAGAGGCAACAACGGAAAGGTAAGCTAGTAATATGGCTACCAGAAAGTCATTGCGTTGTATAAAACTATAATTGTGGTTGTAGTAGGGACTGAGCGTGTTTTAAAAAGAGAGCGAAGAGGAATTGAGAAATACGAATAAAGGGTAGAGACCTGAACTGCAAACTAGAAAAAAAATGGACGAAAAGTTAGTTTCCGTCTTGTGGACTGTGCTTTGAAATTATTTATACAAACCTGTCTACAGGTTTTCTGGAAAGTGGGAGGGCGGAAGGGAAGTGGTGTGGGGAAGAAGGAGGAGCCTTGCCCTTCTTTCTTCTTCCACCTCCCTTTTCCTCTTCGTCCTTCTCAGAAAGATTGTAAGTAGGCTTTATTTATACTCTCTAGACTGGCCTGCATAGCCTCACCTCCCTCCCCTCACGGTTGTCTACGCAAGCTATTCCTACTAGACTAAATATGTTAATAAAATTTGTCTTACAGATATACCCGTACCTTGTGGTTAACGATGCTTGTATGACTGAGTCTCGTAGAGAAGAAAGAATACTACAACTACTTAGACTTCTTAATTTATACTTTGAAAAGAGAAAAGTGAGTATGATAATAATAATAATAATAGTATGTCGCTACCATAGACCTTTTCTAAGATAGCCGAAATGATGCATTCTGGTCTAGTTTCAGTACAAACAACACCATATAAGGCATGATGAACAATAGATGTTTGTACTGAAGCTAGACCAGAATGCACTTTGTTTGGCTATCTCAGAAAAGGCCTATGTTGTGCGATTTGGCCGGTTTGCGTGTCATCGATGTACGTTTACCGTGTAATATTCTTTAGCTGGATGAATTGAATATATAGTCAATTGAACAAATGTTGTCGGGTCTAAAAACACTATAGAACATAGAAGCTGAGACTGGAATGGTGCGTGGGATCGGTGAATAATTATATTTTGATTTATTCATTTACGCTGCAACCGATAAAAATTCGAAGCCAAACGGACCACCAATGCAGGTCCTGCATACGCTTTCAGCATTTTGCATCGAAGGCACAGCGTAAATGAGTAAATCAGAATGTAATTATTCACATCCCAAGCACCATTTCGGTCTCAGCTTCTATGTTCTATGTTTTTAGACCCGACAACGTTTTTCAATTGACTATATTTTCCATAACTCTGGTTGTTTGTTTGTAGGAATCTTGTAAAAGGAACCTGCTTTTCACAGTTCCAAGAGTTGTTGCCGTATCACCACAAATGCGTCTTATTGAGGTATCTCCTATTCGCGCCATTTTGTCCTTTATTTGTTTGTTGGTGGTAACTTTACATTTGTCATTACAGGATAGTCCTTCGTTTATTTCATTACGAGAAATTCTTAGCAAGGTAGGAATAAAATGAGTAATGTTTTCAGCAGTCAAGTTTTGTTTTTCCTACTGGGACTGTATGCATGGAGGGAAAAAATGTGAGCACTAAAGCTGTGGCCCGTGCTTTTACCAAAGAACCCCCAACAACAACAACAACAACAACAACAACAACAACAACAACAACAACAAAGTAGAACTAGCTAAGAAGAATCCTTCAGTCCTACTAACGTCGTTGTGTGACTTGCGTGACATGGCTGTAGAGACGAATACCTAGAGGCGGTCTAAACAGCATTTCTGGGTATATAGTTGACTGCTTAACGACGCCAGGGGAGGTCGAGGGAACGGGGAGGGGTAGGGAGGGGGCGTCTCTCCTTCCCAGTCCCCTCTCTCATCCCATCATAGTATTTAGATATTTTCTCATTCTTCTTGTTTGATGAATCTAGCGCTGTGACCGCAAGTACCTGGAGTCAGACTCACCAATTGCACTTTATTACGACCGTCTGGCAGCTGTTCAGTCACGTGGCCTGCAGGTCACTCATCAAGTGCTCAGGGACATTCTGAGGGAGATACAAGGGAACCATGGTACCTGAACACATGCTTAAAGGAATGGGCCCAGTACACCTATACAGACCCTACTGATTATTGGACCTTTAGAAAGCAGGTACTGTTATAATAAACCTGCAGTTGTTTTACAGCGTTGATTTTAACAAGAGGACCTCAAGAACCTTTATAGAACAAATTCCTGCTTATCATTACTTTTCCTTTGAATTTAGTTTTGTGTCCAGCTGACCCTGCTGGGATTTGCAGAGTTTACTCTACACCTAACACGACTTGGACCTGAGATGCTGCAAGTCGCACAAGACTGTGGTCGCTTAACTGTGACCTACTTTAGGTTTGAAGTCGATGATTCAAAAGGTAAACATTCCTTCGAGCTTGCAGGTTTAAGTCAGTCATTCACTGTGCAGCCATAGTTGGTTAGTTACCGGTCGGTCAATTACCGGTTTGCAAAAGCTGACAATTATGTCGTCAGTAAATCTAGTAATCAAGTGATTAAACCATTTACAATGTCTGTCAGTCCGTAAATCCGACAGTCCATCCGCAGTCCGTCCGTCACTCGGTCAGTCGGTCAGTCAATCAGTCGGTCAGTCAATCAGTTGGTCAGTCAATCAGTCGGTCAGTCAATCAGTCGGTCAGTCAATCAGTTGGTCAGTCAATCAGTTAGTCATCAAGCCTAACGAGCAGACAGTCAGTAGGGCGTGTCGAGCAGACAGACTGACAGTCGGTAGGAGAATCCAACGTAAATAATTGGTCATCAGACATAATACTGATTTATTTCATCATGACAATACCTTTATAATGCTTATTGAATCTTCACTTGTTTGAAGGTGAGCTGGATGCTAATCGTCCAGTCCCGTTCCGTCTAACACCCAACATCGCTGAGTTCGTCACACCCGTTGGTGTAAATGGTGTTATGACTGCTGCGATGGTTGCCGCTGCTCGGTGTCTGGTTGAGCCCCAGTTTAGCATTCAGAGTATCTTACGTGCCTGTACTTAGAGACGAAATGATAACTTGGCACAAAAAGGTTTGTGAATGAGAAGCGACTTATTTAAACATTTCACTATCAAATTTAGCAATGAAAATCTATAAAATATAGTCACACTAACCCAAAGTTATTATCAAGTCAAAAACGATTTGTCAGTATTGTTTTTATTCTATAGCATTTCACATCATGACATTGATTTGTCTATCTTTTTCAGAAACAAGATGACAGTCATCCCTTGCCTCTCGTGTCTGCACCCAACGACATGGACAGCGAACTGTTGATAACCCTTGTTAATGGAGCAGTTAATGCAATAACTACACGATTACAAAGTAAGTCCTTACATTCCCCCTTCCATCTCTCCCTATATTACCCCACTGCCACTGTCGTTGACCCTTATATTTTCCTTAAGATATGTAATGACATGTTTCATCACCTCTTTCATCTTTCAGATCTAGCGCAATACGAGGGAGGTGAAACCAAAGTGTCAACTCTGATCCAAGCTGCTACAAGTGCTGATAATCTTTGCCGTATGGACCCTGCATGGCACCCTTGGCTTTAGACTTACAGCACCAGGAATTTTGTCCTCTAGTCTTCTCCCTACTGAAGAGCCAAGTAGACACCTCTGAACTCATTAAACTCGTACGGACCTTAGTCCTATAAATGCTTTAACAACAAGAAGCAAGATTTATAATTGACTCCAGACTATCACCACACAGAATAGTGAGTTTATTAGCTTTTTATAAATGTAGTTATAATTTTAGTTCGATCACGACAAATTGATCACTGAAACTATGAAAAAGGATGTATATTTATTTTCTAGCTGTTTGTAATAAAAAAAAAGGAAATTAAAATACCAGCTGTCCTTGACCATGCATAAGTGATACACCTAAAGACCACGCGCCTCGCCCGAAAGGTTGTATGGGTAGAAAGTACTAAAAAACAGTACATTTCCGTGCTTCTCTGCGCGCTACAGCTTGCTAAAGTAAGAATAGCATTTGACAGAGGGAGGACTAGGGCGAGTTTAGATAAAAAAGTATTGAAAAAACCTTTACATACGCGCTTTCGAAGTACAATAAATTACTTTTGCCTTTTTTGACACAAAAATAATTATAACCGATTGAAAAGTGCGAGCGCTTTGAGAAATGTCCAAAGACTTTACTGGACGTGTGAAAACGGTTGGGTCACGGGTTGGTTATAACTTATAAAGTTGTTTTTAACGAATTTGTATGTTTTTAATTTTTTACAGGAAACGAATAAAATCTCACTTCGAACAAATAGGAATCTTATTTCGAAATTTAGAAAAAAATCATTTTTCGTGATAAACAAGTTTTGAGGTATAATAAATAAGAAATAAAAAATATATATAATAAATAATATATATTTTATAAATATAAAATATATATATAACCTATATTTAATCAAACAAACTGAAAAAAATAAGAAAAGAAAAGAAAGAAAGATAGAACATCAATTAAAAAAGAACATTTCCAAAAAAAAAAAAAAAAATATATGAGGCCGCTCCGAGAATCGAACCCGCGACAAAAACGAATTTAGTAAGCTAATTGTATGCAAAACCTGAAAAATGAAAAAATCGACCATGCATCCAGACAAATCGCTGAATCATCGCATGTTACGTATAGGAAGAAGATTTCGGCCCCTTCCGCGCTATCGGTAGAACGCAGCCAGCTTCGCGGTCAAAGAGGGAGGAAACAGTCGGATCCTAGGCCGTAAATGACTGCACCTTACCACTAGACTAACTGGACTACTAAGGGATTTGGAAGACAAAATAACCTAGTGTATCTTGTGAATGGATTGTCTATTGTTGTGCAAATTACGTGATCCGATGGCGCAGTGTGGAAAACGTCGGACGTCGAAGCAGATGATCCGGGTTCGAGTCGCCTATGGAATGAATTTTTTTTTTTTTTTTTTTCCTTCTTTCTCTTCTTTTTTCTTTTTCTTTGTCTTTCTTTTTGTTTTCTCATTTAAAAAAGGATTTTTTTTAAAAAAATAACGTAGAAAACTGACTTCAGTTCCTTTCAATTAAATATTCATTCATCGATAATGTTTTGCTATGATTATGTAAATGCTTTGCTGTGAAATATTATTGGATAAACCCTTCTATCACGTGATACATATGTTATAGTCACGTGACTCTAGTAAGGTAAGTAAAATGCTGTTTGAGTTAGAACTTTTTTACTTAGAGTAAAAAGCTATTATTTTGACTTGAATATCTCGCAGCGCCTTCCATACACATGGCACTACTTGGTAGTGAAAATTCTGAACTTATAATCGAAATTTTCTCGCTTTCCAAGCCGTAAGGCCTTGTAGTTGTTTTATTTGAAAACAAGGAGTCATTCGCACAAACAATTTTCTACTCAAAGGTTGCATCAGTTTGAATTCTCGATCGTTGGAAATTCTAATGTTTTTAAAATTAGTAATTCTCAAAGTTTTCTGATATAACCTTATATTGTTTGTGTTTATTTTAGGTTCATGATAAATGTTCTGCTTTTACCTCAATACACAAGGGAGAATGTATGAATGACATTATTTCTCACTTTTATATTAGGATTCCGCATGCGAAAAATATGCATATTAGGAAGATAGTAGTCGACTCAACGAATATCCAGCAAATTCTGATTTTAAATTGCACATGTACACCTGCATCTGCAATTGTTGCAGACGTCGTTGAAGTATTTTGGGGACATTTCTTAGTCAAATGGAGTTTACGCTTAATCAACACTAAATACTTCTGCAATACGGACAGACCTCTATAAAAAGAACGGACTATATATAAAAAGAAATACCTTGCTTGGCAGCGTTTTCCTCCTTTTTATTTAGAGGGGATAATAAAGAAAACTCTGCCAAGCAGGGTATAAAACGTATATTTCTTCGATTCAACACTGAATTGCTTTATATAATGGCTCTCGAAAACAAAAAAGTTTGGGTGCCCGTCATGAGGAAAGTTCATTGTACACAAATGAATATTTTACTTCTGGTGAATCAAATTGCTTTCTTGTTTTCATGTTGTTGATATTTATGCTGCACAAGTGTTTGTTCCTGCGAAATCAAGTGCACCTCAGTGGAGAAAAGGAAAAACTAGAACGCTATGGGAAATATGGGCGTGTCACGAGGGGCGTCTGTTGACTGCAGGGAGTGTTGGAAGTGTTTTGTACCTTGTTTATGACTGACGTCGCTGAAGAGAAAACAAAATTTAAATTTGCTTTTGCTTTTGTTGTCGTCGTCGTAGTTGTTCCTCTTCTTGTTGTTATTGTTGTTGTTGTTGTTGCTGCTGTTTTCGGAGACTTTTTTAACGACATTTTCGGGTCTTTTTGATACGATAAAGGCCCAGTTTTTTTAAACTTTGTTTTCGTGTTCTTTTTGCGGCGAACTTTTTAAGTCTTTATTTTTCAAATACTTTTTTTTTTTGGCTTTTTCTAATGAAGTTTTGATTTTTTTCAGGTGTTATTTGCACCTATATGTTTGCGCTTTTTTCATTCATCCATCCATCCAAACTAGCAAGCAAACAAGCAAGCCAGCAAGCGAGCAAGGGACGGACGGACGTACTGACGTACTGATTGACTAACTGTCTGACTGACTGTGTTTTAAAAGATAAAGTCTACTTGTTTTGTTTCTCAATTTTGTCTTGGTTTTCGATAGCTTCAACACCAACAACAACCCTATAGTGTATTAGAGCACACTTCGTCACGGCCAAGAGGAATGGGTGCAACTCCCAGTGGGGTATATGGACTACTTGAAACAAATCACCGTTATTTCTCGTGCCAGGCCTTTAGGCCGCCCACGACTCTAAAAATGAGTTGTCTATATATTTATCATCAACGTCGCAAAACTGCAAAACATGCTTTTTGACGATTTTGCATGGGCTATAGCCTTTGCTTTTTGTCGATTTTGGGCCATTTTTGCGCATTTTCAATGGCCTATAGCCTTTGCTTTTTGTCGATTTTGGGCCATTTTTGACCATTTTGCATGGGCTATAGCCTTTGCTTTTTGTCGATTTTGGGCCATTTTTGACGATTTTGCATGGGCTATAGCCTTTGCTTTTTGTCGATTTTGGGCCATTTTTGCGCATTTTGCATGGGCTACAGCCTTTGCTTTCTGTCGATTTTGGGCCATTTTGCGCATTTTGCATGGGCTATAGCCTTTGCTTTTTGTCGATTTTGG